>OZ005740.1:7309919-7562195 GCA_963930735.1 Dioctria linearis | reverse complement strand
TATAGACCATTCAAAAGCTCCAAAAATTATCTAGATTTAACAAATTTCACATTATCAACGATCTTTTAAACAACACACTACCCCCCCCCCCCTTCCCTTGCTCAACCTTTCCCACGCCACTGACACCATCCTCTGCACTTTTATGTTCCTGTCAACCTCTCTTATCCTGCGCCATTTCGGAATTCGTGCACATCACCCTGTATCTCAACGATCTTTTAAACAACACACTACCCCCCCCCCCCCCCGTTACTCAACCTTTCCCACGCCACTGACACCATCCTCTACACTTTTATGTTCCTGTCAACCTCTCTTATCCTGCGCCATTTCGGAATTCGTGCACATCACCCTGTGTATCACATACCCCTACCCTCTTTCTGCGCCACTGACACCACCCTTTATAGTTTTTTGTTTCTGTCGATATTTCTTATCCTATGTTATTGCAGAATTTGTGTACATCACCCTGTGTATCATGGCCCTACGCGAATTTTACCTTTCCATAATACCAAGCAGAGAAATTATCTAAAATATTCGCTTCTGCGTAGGTATTTTGAACACTTCAAGACAAAGAGGATGCTAAGATTTAATTTATACTGGAACAGGGAAGACCACTAAGGCCGTGTCATACTCCATTAACGCAAACCTAGAGGCGGCAAGGTCTATTGAGTCAATCTATAATACAGAATTTGGTTTGAATCGGAGAATTTTGTAATACAAAATTTTGTTACACAGAATTTTTAAGTGGTATCTCAATTTTGCAGTCTTTGGGGTAGATCTGTTGAAGGTTTATAAGAGTCGTGTAAGCTTCAAACTATATTTTTTTGTCTTAACAATGAAAGTTAAATTCATTGTCATTTTCTAAAGAACACACCTCACACCGTCACTTTCTTTCAAATTAAAATAGCCCAACTCATACCTATCACGTTATTTCATTTCTATGAAGCGAAAAGCTAGAAAAAAAATTTTTATACAATGCAAAGTAAGCTAACAACACCACACCATGGAGGAAACATTCTGAGAAAGTCAACAAAATATTCGCAAAACAAAAACTGTAAAAGTTTCTTCTAAAGAAAAAATCCTACAAAAAAAAACAAATTAAGAAATGAACAAAAAAACAAAAACAAGTGAGATAAACACTTGCACAATGCACACCTTGACAATAACGTTATCCCGTGATTTCTAAGGCTCTCTCAAGTCGGCTGTTGATTTTAGCAAAGAATTTTGTGAAAAAGCAACTTCCCAGAGTGCCCCAGCTCACATACTTGAACTTGACAAACATCTCAGGTACAGTAAAGACATACCTACTTAAAAGCACTCCAGAGCTTATGTTACCGGTGAAGTATATGTAGTTCAACGTGCTCTTGAACATTTAGAAATAATTTTAATATTCACCTTTAGAATAGTTTTTTGACCTTAAAAGAGTAATGAAAGAATGCCAAACAAAATTGCAAGACTACATGTCCAACCCGGCCAATTTGAGAAAACGATTTTTATCTAGTTTTTTATTGTCTATCTCTCTCTATCTCTCTAATTGCCGGCCGGTATGCTACTAATATACAAAATTGTCCGAGGAGGCTCCATTAATTAAAATCGGTCCCCGCGGCGGCGGTCAATTGAACTTAATGAAGACTGCCACTATGATGATTAGGAGGCCTCTCTGACGCAATATATTTTCTGTAAGTATGTCAGTCTTTTTTCGATATAAATGACCAAGAATTGATGAAGCTGCCCCAAGCGTAACAGTTTGTCGCGGTCCATTCATTGCGCATGCAATGAAAAATTAAAATGCATCAAAATGTGGGAGGTGGAAGAGGAGGCGGGTTTGTGGAGATAATGTGATGAGTTGTAACCCGTTTTTCGTATCGTGGGTGGCGGCATCACAATAGATAAGCCGTATTAAATCAACACTTGGGTAAAATTTACCCGACTTTACCCGTCATAAGCTTGTAAGATTAGAATTATGAGTGAGGAAACTTTTGAGTAAAGATTTAGGCAACGTTCCATTTTCATTTTATGAAATTAAGTACTTAGTTTTAGTTGCTTTGATAAAATCGAACACAACAACTAAATTCGTTTGTTGCAGTCCCCTCTCATATTTTATAATTGTAACATTTACAATGCCCCACCATCATACATATAAATTTTGTTATTTTTTTTCTGCTGCTTTTGCTGCTGATCTCAATTAAAGTGTGGTCTCAGTTTAAATATGAATTGAACGCAAATTTATTTGACATTGAACTAGGCCACTTTCAACACTCGTGAATGTTTACTATTTACATTGGGCCTGCACTAAGCTAAGCATATGAAATGGAATCAATTGCTTAAATAACACCAAACAGTTAACTAGCTTGCAACACTTTCAATTCCTCCTGTCTGTTGTCATTAAAGTACTTTTTTGTATTTGGGACTGATTACATCACTTTTAAGTACGGCGCGCATGCGCAATTGAATCGATTCTGCGCCCTATCATCAAATTGTAACGTGATCATGACATGCATAAATACATTCTTTGGGTACAAAGAAGTTACTGGAGAATCACAAATTTTGACTTACAATAAAAATTCATTTGAAAAAAAGTAATAAATGTGGGACATTAAAAGGGAAATTATATCTCTATCAAGGAGGATATTTATTATTCTCAAAAGAGAAATTATATTTTAGGCAAGCAGATTTTTTATTTAATTTACTGAAAGATGAAAGTCAAAATGCAATCAAGGTGACAAGACATTGATGTAATTAAGTGATGCATACCATCATTGTATAGTGATATCTTGAAGAAAATAAGGAAGAAGGATTTGATCCATATCCACAAGGAACATGAAATGATATGTAAAAAATATTTAAGAGCTTAAGGATCGAAAGCGAGAACAATTCTAAAAGTGTGTTTCATCTATTCTCGAGAGAATCTAATGGAAAGAATTTAAATTGGGCTTAATATGGATGGTAAGATGACTGAATTGCTCCAATTAAGCCCACATTACGGGCAAACCAAACAAATCTCCGCTGGGGACTTACAAGGAATTCGGACCGCACAGTGATCAAACTGGACTAGAATACTACTCCAGACTCATTAAACGTATGTTTAGTAAAAAAGACTCATTATATAAAAGGATTAAGTGCAAAGGTTTTTCGTTTATAAAATTTTTTAGCATCGTTAGGATAGTAAAGAATTGTTAAATTATTCGGGATCAGAGATACATATAGGGTGTCCCATATGTGGTCTCTTGCACCCGAAGGCTATGGTTATACAAATAAAAATTCTATGAATGGGAGGCGGGGGGTTCTAGTGGTTTCAGAGATAACGGGACGGGACAAACGATTTTCAAACTAACAAATATTTAATCAGTTCGGAAGTTATAGGGTGATCTATAAAAATATACTCAAATATATTTAAGTCCCTTTATCTCGGAACCCCCCCCCCCCCCTATATAATTTTTAGCTTTTCTAAGCATGGCCTATCCATAGCGGGACAGCCTATATATCATTCATATAAATCATGAAAAGCAATGGCCCTAGATGGCATATCATTCATATAAATCATGAAAAGCAATGGCCCTAGATGGCTGCCCTGAGGAACACTGGCTGGAAGGGTTCGTATTTTGACAAAAACAAAATAAGAGAAAACTATTAGAATTCTGTTATTGATTATGTTGAAAACATACAGAAATTTGTAAAATCTTAACAGATTAGTCATATCACAGCAGATTTACTATTGATAGTAAGCCATTGGAGATTTCTAAAAAAAATACCAACCAGTTCTCCATTTCTATTTGGTTGGTAGATACCTACAACACTATATTACATGAACATGATTATTTTAGTTTTAGTTTTTTCGGTTTTTATGACATTCAACGTTTGGAATAGATTCAACAGCAACACTGCACTAAACAACATGGCAAAAACTGAGCAAAATTCGTTTTTTTTTAAATCATTTCTGCATGAATTATAACGCGAAAACGCACTCAATGTAGAAAATTAAATTCTCTCAGATCACTGAGCGTGAAGAAATGAATTATATTTTCATTTATTGTGCTGTGAGTTGGATAAATGGATAAAAGCAGCAAATCTCTATTAATTCTATAATAAAAATTGCATTGACCACGTTTATATTAATAAAATCACTTTCTCTACACTATACATAGTTATCCAAAAGTAGTTTTTTTTTTAACTTAAACTTTATTTTTCGAATTACACGGAGTTTTGTATGAAAAGGTCAAATATTTCGACAACCTTGTATCACAGAAACATCTAAGGATGGTAATCGCGGCGGCCATTCTAGTAAGTAAATACATATATTTGCGAGTATCGTAGCGTGGAGACGAATCCACCAAAAAAATATAATTTATGGTGGTTGATTTTGGTAGTGAGAATGGTAATTATAGGGAATGAATTGCAAATTTTAAGTATATCCCACCGACCTTTAAATAATTGTTGGTAGAGGACATTTTCGTATCGCAGGTGTAATTCATATCGAGCACTTCGGCATGAAGTGAATTAAAAAAATATTAGTGTTAGCATTGAGAAAGTTTTTTTTTTATATCAATTACATACAAAATAAGGTTTATTTTTAACTACTTAACTTTTAATCCTTTATTTGGAGTGAGAAATGAATTACATTAGAAATTACCCATCCCGATGTG
Source organism: Dioctria linearis (assembly GCA_963930735.1). Lineage (NCBI taxonomy): Eukaryota > Metazoa > Arthropoda > Insecta > Diptera > Asilidae > Dioctria > Dioctria linearis. The sequence goes on along the minus strand of OZ005740.1, from coordinate 7,557,558 downwards.
TTCGGGAGGCGTAGTAAGAAAAAATTACCCAGCTCCGAGAAAGTTGATGTAATACACACAAGAAAGTTTAAATCATTGATTGTAAAATTATCTTTGGTTCCAGGTCTCGTCGAACTAAAAATCTTACACTACCACATAAGAGGTATGGAAACTCGAAATTGTAAATTCCGAAATCTAAATCCTGAATATAACGACAAAAAAAGCTAGAATTGGTCTACGTCAAATCTTGCGATACCCTTTCGTTCGTCTGACAGTAAAAATTATTATAACGAATTTCATAGGATTTCATATTCTGAAGAACTTTTCAGTACAATAAAAACGTCTAGGACTAGTCGTTTTCACAGTATACGTAAAAAAAAATGACTCAATTTTTGTAGGGGGTTCCCCGATTTAGTCCATTTTTGAAATTATATTTACCACATTTATAAAAAGGCCGTGTACAAAATTTCAGCTCTCTATGTCGACGCGTTCTCAGTCAATGTGCAAATATATAATAAAACACGAAAGTGAATGTATTTTCGAGTTATCGTGCGGACAGACAGGGAGACAGACACACAGACAGATAGACACAGACAAATAGACAGATAAACAGACAGACAGACAGACAGACAGACAGAGGGACGGACAGACGGATATGGAAAAATGAAAATAACTTTTAACATTATACGTGGGTGTTCAATCCATTATTTCTATGAGTTCAAACGGAAGGGCCTAGGGTATAAAAATACTAGAATCCCGATAGCCCCGAAATCCCGACAAAATAAATTCTAGAATTCAAAATATCGATTATTTAAAATTTTCGGAACCAAAAATTTCAGAAAACACTGGAATCTCGGCAGAAAGTTTTGTGACTGATATGGGGTAACTAAACTTAAGAATACAAATTCTCGGAGCTTGAAATAACAAAATCCCGAAGCGCAGTCTCTCAAATTAAAATCCCAGACACTAAGCTTTTTACCGAAGATTTCAGAATAATGGGTAAAATATTAACTTTCAGAAAATAAAATGCCAAATTTCCTTCTCTACCCCAAAATCTGGATTCTATTTATACAGGGTATCTCAGAACGACGCGACTATTTCAAACGATTATAAAAATAAGGAACTTATTTTAAATGTTTATTTATAGATACCAAAATGTACACAGTGAACGAAATTTTACTTTTTGAATATTACATTGGTTAAATGACTGGCGGTTTTTAGTCCCAATTGTGATTATCGTTTCCTAATGCTAACACGGAGCTGTCGACTTACAGAATTCGCAACCAACTCGATATTTCCAGGGGTTCTTGCTGTTCTTCGACGACCATGAAGAATCTCGCATATTACGTTTCCAGTATCGTTGAATGCCTGGATCCAAGCGAGAACAGTGGCGTTACTTGGGGTTTCTCTAATATTGCGTAATCCATAATGTAGTCGAAATAGCCGACGAACCCGAATGAGCGACCGATCGTTCTCGAAATAAGCGCGCACGCAAAACGAGCGTTGCTCCCCCGTGTAAGGCATGGTGTGGTGGCAACTAAAAATGTAAAGACAGATCTTGTCAGAGACGCCACTCCCTCCCCCCACCCAGCTTTATTTGCGTCTCGTTCACTCTTGAAATAGTCGGGTGGTTCTGAGACATCCTGTAGAATGAATTCGAGACAAAATCTTAAAAAGTACTGGAATTCCGAAAAATTCATTGCGCTCCTTCCAAAATGTAGAAGTAATTAAATTATTTAATATTTCAAGATTTATTTACTAAACGAAATGCGATTTCCAAAAAAACTAAACCGGGATTTTTATGTTATGGAATTTTTGGAAATGATATAACAACGTTCAAGGATTAATTCAAGACAAAGCATTTTCTGGATCCTCAATTCGGAATTTTTTTTTTTTCTGAATCTTATACTCCGGGATTTCACTTGCATGAATATTCAATCCAGGTATTCCATACCCAGCCTATAGAGAAAAAATATATGTTGGAATTCATTGTGCCAGGTTTTTATTTCCCGGGATTGTGTTTTTTAAGGATTTTGTATAAGTTAAATTTATAAATCCAGAATTTTGTACTCAACCCATTCTGATTTCATTAGGATACAATGAAAATTCCGAACTTTAAAATCTCGGCTGTAAAAAGCCCAGTAACATCTCGGACATCAAAATCCCGAAGTACAGAACAGTGCTGTCGTTTGTACTTCGATCGGAGTATTTGTACTCCGAAAACTAATAGCGTACTCCGGTACTACTCCGCTTTTCATTTCTTCATACTTAAAACTTCTATATATGTATGTTGTTAGCAAATAATCTAAAAGGTTTTATTCACCTTCATTTAAATTACACATTCGTAGTACATTTTAGTAACAAAATCTATTAAGTCCGGTTGAAAAGTTGGTTTGGTACTTCTCTGATTTGTTTTAGCCTATTACACTTATCTAGTCATGTCATTATGACTCGTTCGTTAAACGCTGTGATTGATGTTTATGAAGTTAATAATCAACTCTCTGTACTTAAGAACTCCAGAAATTCTATTCTAGTCCAGAAAACGTTTTTTTTATCGCTCTTTGTCTTTTCGTTTGTCTTTCCTATTTTCTTCATTTTCCTTCTCATAAAAGCTATATCATTTGTTTACTTTAATTCAACTGTTGTAAAAAACGTTGATTTTTTGTAATAAAACAATACAAAATTTGTGAATTGTTTCACAAAGAAGAAACCTTGAGAATAGTTCCCAATATAAAAAAAAAGAATCATGGAACTTACAGCTTACACCATCTCTGTGGAAAATTTTAGGGACGACGATATATTTCGTCAGTAAAGCTAATTTTCGGAGCAAGATCATTGTTTAATGGACTGTTAATGGGTCACATTTGAGAAGACAAAAAATTCTGTCCATGGTGAAAAATTTTAATGTGCTCAAGGATAACAAAATACATTTGTATTACATTTTTTCGCAAAAAACCAAACCTCAAACAAAAAACAATTCACGTCTCCAAACCCATTGAGATCCTAATTTAAAAATTTGACCATTTACTAACAACATTATGAGCATTAATTTAAAAATAAGGAAAAATTAAGGGAATGCATTTGAAAATATTCAAGGGTAAAGGATATATTTAACATGCTTAATTTTTTCTTCTGCTAAATGCCATCTATTTTTTTAATTTTTTCCTCATCTTTAAAATAACCAAAGGTCATGTCTCTGGGATAATCAGAACCAAAGTTATGATTTTTTGAATATAACTCAGGAGATCAAAAATCGGCCACTTTTACCGATTTCAGAGTCCTTTAATTCAACCAGCATGCGGCGCAGCACAAAAACATAGTTGTATATCATAACTACTTAACTTTCAGCAAAAGAAAAACGACATTCGTAATGGTCGGGTTAGGAAAGTGTGATTTTTTATTGATTTCCTGTGGAATGACCAAAATGAGTATCGACCATTATTTATAATGACATCAACGTTCTTTCAGATATATAGTTTACTAACTGTTCCGCATTTTCCGGGGAAACAGAACTTCATACAGAACTGTGAAGTGCAGAGTAAAAATCTAAATGTGATCAAAATCGCTTTCGCCAATGGAGAAGTAATTGTCAAGGCATCCAAAATGTATGTCCATAGGTAAAGTACTAAAGTCAATTCTTGGCAATATTGTAGGCACAGTATTAAAGTTTCTAAATGTAGTGGTTGTGGCAAATGTATCCGAAGATCAAAGGCAATCTAGAACAATTCTTAGAAATTCAACAAACATAAATAATAAAGAAAACATAATTTCTAGTATAACGATAGATTTAGAGCACGATGACCGGATATGTCAAGAAACCATTCTTGGAAATTCTACGGAAGCTGTTTTGTCGCCCACAAATGGTAATACGTACAAAAACTAAGCGTGTTCAAAAATGTTGCTCTGTTTGCACGCAGCCTTATAAATAACAGAGGGTCTTGTAAAATATATTTTAAAGATATTGCAAACAAGTAGAAAGCTCGACTTGGTCTAAGTCAAATTCTTACGATACCCTAGATGAATTCCCATATGTAATTTCGTGTAAGTTTGATTTTTGAAGTGGTTTTATGCAAATATTTCTAGAACGGTTCATCGGACAGAAAAAATTATTATTTGCAATTTTATATGGATTTCATATTCTGAAGAAGTTTTCAGTACATGAAAACCAATATAGGATTGATCGTTTTTACAGTATATACGTAAAAATCCTAAATTTTTATATTGCAACACCAAGAAGGGGTTGCCTGATTTAGTCCATTTTTGAAATCATATTTACTATTTTTATGAAAACACTATATGTACAAAATTTCAGCTCTCTACATCGACGCGTTCTCAGGCAATGTCCAAATATATACATACTCGTAGTGAAAACCGAAATTTTTGCATGGCAACCCTACGAAGGTGTTACGCGATTTGTCCCATTTTTCAAACTTAATTTTACGTTTTTTTTAAAGGCCATAGGGAAGATTTCCGCTCTCTAAGTACATGCGTTCTTGAGTTATCGTGACGATATTGTAAAAGATTTGAAATGCAGAAAAAACTAAGGCGACTGAAGTTGTCAATACAATTTTGCATTATGACTGTATTAAAATCCTTACTAATATTTTTAAAATTCAAAAGTTTTCAATAATTAAATAATTAAACTAATGATGAAATTTATGTATTTTATTAGTAATACACTATATTAATTTGCTTTATGCAGGTATGCTTTTCTCAAGAATAGCTTTTCATAACAGAACCTTTTTTCTTCATGCAAGTATGATTATCTGAATCAAAGCTATTAATTAATGAATCTTTTAAATCAACAGCTGTCAACTAAACTTAAGAAATTCTTGTTGCTGAAAAAAAAAAATAATGGGAAAATCTTAAAATAAAAACCAGTTGTTTCTATATAAAAAAAAATATAAATAATGTAATAATACTAGATATATAAAGATTTATTTAAAAATCTAAATATTAATCATTTTAATGAAAATGAACTTTATTCACATTAATATGATTTCAGGATCCCATTCAAATTAATTTTAATTCATTAATTTTCGTTAGTCGTGTACTACATTTTTTTCCGAAAGTACTCCGCTTTGGCAGCAAATTGTACTACTCTTGCGATTTTCCAAACGACAGCACTGGTACAGAATATTGAGAATATCAGAAAAATCTGTTTTGGAGTTAAAAAAAAAACGTCCGAATACAAACCCAGAAAACCTCACTGCGGAGTACAAAGCTCCACAAAATACTGGAAACAGACAGAACATTTTCCGCTGTTGATAAAAGATTCTTTGTACGTTGAAATCGCTTTTTTTTTAATCTTTATTACTCTACTTCCAATCTAATTCAAATTAACAGATATTCCAAATTTTAAATATTTGGCTAGCAATAGATGATATCTGCCAATAGGTTGGAATTGGATCTGCTGCTCTAACTATAACTCTGCCTGCTTTGAATATTTGAACAAGGCCATATTGTTCTATAAAATATGTTTGCATTAGTTTCAAACTCGCATAATTATATTTCTACAGCGGCATTTCAAACGAATAAACAATTCTACGAGTTCTAGAGATCACAGCCTCAATATCCGAGCAGATCAGTCGATGGTACTTTTGAAAAGTATGCAAGAATTTATATAGCTTCAGAATTTAGCGCATGCGAATCACATTAGAATTTCAAAGTAGAAAAACAGGTTCGATAAGATACTAATTATGTGTATGATGCTAACCGAGAATTGAGTTAAGCCCAATATTTTCCATTCGCCCAATTCAAATTACCCATCTTCTCTCATCGGCCTTACCTAATGACTCTAAGCCTATTATACAAACTTAAAGCCATTTGAATAATTTTATTAAATCACAAATCTGCTCCTAGCCTAATTCTAGTTCTTTTTTAAACAAAGAACAAAAACAAAAACTATAAAACCACCCACGCGTATCAAACACGAAATTATTTCTATCCGGGCACACAGCCGCCATGCCGTCTCCATCACAAAAAAAAAAAAACTTGCCCAGAATTAGCTGAAATTGAAAATTAGTCCTTGACAGAGTGAAGAGAAACTGTTTTTTTTTGTGTGTAATAAAAAAAAGTTCTGCAATCCAATTCAGTAATTTGAGCTCTCGACGAAGTGACATAACAGCACTCTTCTAGCTTCCAAAGACCTTGGGGCCGCAGCAATTGGGGTTCTACTCTACTATAGTAGTAGAACACAGCACACGCTTTAATTTCGCGGACTAACAGACATTCAACTTCCGAGGGGGAGGACGCAATTCATCAATTCCATTCAAATTTAGTGGTTGAAAGTGCAAAGGGGGCAGTCTCGTTGCGTATCCAATTTTATAGCCAAAACGCTTCCAAGGGTACAACTGGTGGATGGCGGTGTGTTTTCGTCCAACCGACCGTTATACATATACGGGTGGTGTGGGTGGCACTCTGAACGGAGCGAGTAATTGAAATTTCGTTCATAAAATGCAAATGATGTCACGCAACTCTCAGTAGCCTATGGGGAGGTGATTTACGAAAGGGGTTCTTCTAGTTTGTAACAACGCCAACTTCTAACATAATGGTCCGGCGAACTTTTGACATCTTAATCCGATTATTTCCAACAGGTGCCACACTACTGCAGTACAAGAGGAAGGAAAGCGAAGGTAAAACAAATCCACACAATTCGGAGGTCATTTATTCCAACAGTGGTTGGTTTTTTGTGAAATTTTTCATTTTTATCTCATAAATTTCCATGTGATTGGCACTTCGCCAGTGAAAGACTTTTGTTTCACAGTATGGAAAACGCAAATTATGGTTTCCACTTCTAGGATGGATTACCACTTGCTGTCATCATAAGTCCATCAGAACTGATGATGATGATAATAATAATAATAAAAAAAATGTCCACCGCTCTCCAAGTCATTTTTGTAATGCTAACACACGGTAGCCGAACGGAGTCTTTTGTTGATGGGCCTCATCAATTTCACATTAACATTTGAAAGGTAAACATCTTCCGGCGGTATTTGTTTGTGAGACTTCTTCAGATGTTTTTTCATTATAAGATGGAATGGGCACTTGAGGGGGGCTTTAGGGTACTATGTAAAACTAAACAGTTTGGAATTGATTTTATCGAGAGGTGATGTGATGAGAACGTTCAACACTTCTGAAGTAAGCAAAAATAAATCGATCATTGCTGACTCAAAATTGAACAATTTTTGTTAGAATGGCGCTAAATTAATAAATTAAATAAATAAAAAAAAACATAGAATCGATAAGAAATAAAAAATGGCAATTGTAGGTACATAGGCACATAAGAGATAGCTCTGAGCAACATTGTTGGCTATACAGCACTACTGAAGAAAATGCACAGGGTCAAAGAATTGATCCTTGTGGGACACCAGTCTCATTAATTATATCAGAACAAAGTCGTTTTCCACTTCTCACGTGTGTCATTACATATTTTTTCTTGACCGAATTTTTTGTGTAAAATTTTCCCATAGTTTTTGTGGTACTTGCTTCGAAATTACTACTTCAAAAATTGGGTTTATTGAACTGTCACACATATCGTAAAATTTTTCTGTTTTGGAAATTGTCCATGATTATCTGAATATGGAAGGAAAGTGTCGAACTTAATATAAAAATTAGAATCTTGTTCTACCGGCATTTCTTGTTGTTAACCTTATTGACAGAAAATTTACTGTAGGCTTTAATCATGTTGAATAAGAGATACATATATGTTTGATGCGGTGGGCGTAGATTGAAACCTCTTACAATTTTTATTTTTTTTTTAATATTTAGTAAATTTTAACTACCTAATGTACGACCGATAAAGCTAATTCAACTGTATGGTAATTTTGTCAGCAGAGAATAAAATTGATCAGATTTTAGTAAAGTGATTTTCTGTCTAGCCTGAAGAATTGTATTAATATTTTGCTTTGGATAGTTTTTTATTTAGAACTTTTTTTTAGTATGCTCATGGTTGTAGTCTGTAGTCCGCTTTGATTTTTCTTCTTTTCATCCACCTACCCATATTTGAGTTGTTATTATTCTACGAGTGTTTACTTTTTTATGTATAAAAAAATCATCAGCCTTAGCTAACTTTACATCACCCTTTTTTGATTTTATGTCTGATTGGAATGCCACATTCTGTAACCTGTTATAGCGCTATTTCCTATTTTATACATGACTGTTTTTATGACTTTTGTGAGATTATTGATTTTTTTCTTTTTCTTCATCTTTTCGGCCGTGGTAGACTACCTACCTGTTTCCCCACATGTGTCCCGATCAAGGGCACTATCCCATATTTTCCTATCATATTAAGGAAAAATGAGGAATAGTTGTCCTTTAATATTCCGATTCCAAATGGCTTCTCTTAATATGATTTTAATCCACGTTAATTTCGATCTGCCTATTTAATTGGTTTCTTATGGGTTTCATCTGGATTCCAGTCAAGGGCTGGCTTGGCTATTCGTTGTCAATGTAGCAACAGAGTTTTTGAAAAATTCAATTCCATATTCTTCGTCAAATATCATCATCAATGCTTTGATGGAAGAATCGGGATCACATAAATTCTTCATTTGATATCTACATTATCCTCAGGTATCTTTATGATTTTCTTATGTCAAAAGTCGATCAACAAGCCCACCTTTAATAGGCTTGCCAAATGCCCAGATTGCCGATGATATATTCAAGGTTGCTGCGTTATTAGGTCCAATTAAAGAATTCGCAGATTTGAGTATCGATTTGGTTCCTTATTTCTCTTCTCTCCAATGGTGAATTCTTTTCATCTGAACTAAACCGTAACTAGTTCGGTTCTTACACTTAAAGTGTTTTCTTCACCACACTGACACAGAAGTGGCTCCGAACGTATGTTCTTTTCACAACGGTTCTATTTTCGGTTTCTGCACCGGTTTGAACTTTTTTGTTCGATGAAAATTTGTGGTTACGGTTTGGAGCTAAACGTCAAATCGGAAGTATTTGTAATTAAAGTGCAGATGAGTGGACATTTTGTGAAAATACAATTATTTTATTGAAGTCGTTTATTTTTTTATTAAAATCATAAAGGACGAAAATTTTCGGATATTCGGCTTTCATGCATTCTTTTCAGCTTGTCCCAGTTCGAAACAGGGTGTAGATCTGACAGATTCTGGTTCAGTTTAGTGCCTATTCGGTTTTATTGAAAAGAATTCATCATAAATCTCTTTAATTCCGGTTACCTAGTATTCATCATATAATGAAACATCCTGTGTATCACCACTCAATTTGTTACATCTACGTATATATGTTTACATAATTCATTTATTCAGGGTATTAAGGGGGAGGGATCGCAATTCCAAATTCAGCAGATCAACCTGTTCGCTTCACTTTTATAGGTACCTTTATGTACTTAATTTTACAATTTCGAAGATACACAGTCGCTCTTAAATAAAGAATTCATGAAAATTTTGCAAATTTTACTTCAGATGTTTACATAACTCCATCCAAGAAGAGCCCTTTTTACAAATCAAAAGCATGAGAAGGTAAAAAAACGTAAAGAAAAGGAAACGTAGCCTTGTTGAAACATCTGCCATATCGAAGAAGGTATACCTACCAACTCAGAAGAATAGAAATTCAGAAATGATGAAAAGGGCGACGAGGGTTTGGTGATATTCCCGATAGAATCATCCTTGAATAGGTATACTCTACCTAAATAGGTAGGAAAGAAAAAAACAGTGAAAGGGAACACCTGGAAACCTTGGGTTATTGAGCGTAATAATTGTGCCTGGTTTACCTAAAGTATATGGATGGAAGTATAGATACGTTAGTATTAGTTGCACACGTTGGATCCTTTGCTACCCAATTTTTTTTTTTTTTTTTTTTTTTTTAATGACCTACTTGCGCATAAGGAAATTTTTATTTCCTTATTATATCTTATGGTACATAATTCCTTTAGTCCTGCTCAAATAATTTTATAGATACATATGTATAAATTTAAAACCTCTTGAACAATATGAAAATGTTACCAATTGTTGACGTGGATAGGGTGTGCAGAGGCGGATTTAGGCATAGGCTGACTAGGCTGAAGCTTAGGTCGGCAAATTTTGAGTTGCGGCAAACTTGTGATAATAAACAAAAAATAGTATCATCAAATATTAATGCAAAAGAAGAAAATTATTTGAAATAAAATAACACAACCACAACAACATTATGGAAGAAAAATTTCTATAACTATTGTCATAATGATGATGATAAAAGTTACACTGAAAATTTTCTCCGCCCGTTATGCTTAATCTCCAATGAACCAATCAACCTTGGTTCAAGTTCTAACATAAAATTGAATGAGATTGTTGTTGTACGAATATAAATGGACTGCTCTTTGCACCAAAACTATATGAAAGTAAATGCACAACTGCAAGCATTATTTTCCGCTGAAGTATAACGAGATATTTAGGTTAAGTTCAATGGAACCATGCACTTAAAAACAAAATTATTTTAATATTCGCATCATATTATCCTCTATTTCATTAGCATTATTTTGAGGAAATCAATCAGTCCATTTATATATAGGTACATGTCAGTGGTTCAATGAAGATTAAATTTTTATCTGAACGAACACATCGCTCGTTATAGCGGGAAGGAATCTGGAAGCAAAAGTTATGTTTCTTCGACCATTTATGAAGAATTTTGGTCAAAACAGTTGTTAATTCTATTGCAGTAGAAATTATAAAAGCGAAATATTTTTCAGTCGTAGTAGATTCAACCCCTGATATTTTGCATAATGACCAATTAGCAGGGATTGCACGGTATATTAAACATGACGATGGTCTAGGTGGTCTATGATAGAAAGTTTCCTTACATTTCTACAAAACGTTGGGCATAAAGGTGTTTAACGGCTTGATCAACGTCTTTATATTTTTGACCACATAGACATGAAGAACAGTCGTGGCCAGTCATCCGATAACGTCACCAATATGGCAGCAACATGTTTACAAGCCTTGTTGAAAGACATGTCTCCCAAGCATACTCTGTTCCTTGCTCTGCACATTCCCTTAAGTTAGTGGGCGAAAAAGCTTTACAATGTTGTTTAGAAGCTTCAAATTTTGTCTCTTTATTACATTTTACATATATTTTTGGACTATCAACAACGTGTTGGAATAGAATACAAGTTCTGGAATTGGTACTTTGCAAAGTTTATCTTCTACAAGATGATGAACAAAGATTTTAGGAATATGAAGACGAAGCTAAAAAGATAAGTAGGCAAGAAGGAATTCGATATAAAACTTCCAAAATAAAAAAATAAAAAAACAATTAAAAAAGCTAATATTGGTCTAAGACCAATTCTTATGATACCCTAGCTGAATGTCCGTATGAAATTTCGTATGGGCACCCATTTGAGAAATTTTGATTTTTGCAGTGGTTTTTCGCATATATTTTTAGAACGGTTCGTCGGACAGAAAAAATGATTATAACCAATTTTATAGGATTTCATATTCTGAAGAAGTTTTTAGTACAATAAAAATGTCTTGGACTGATCGTTTTCACAGTATACGTAAAAAACCTAAATTTTTATATGGCAACAACAAGAAGGAGTTGCCCGATTTAGTCCATTATTGAAATTTTATTTGCCAGTACAATGAAAACACCACGCACCAAATTTCAGCTCTCTGCGTAGACGCGTTCTCAGGCAGTGTTCAAATATATAGCTGAAAACGAAATTTTTGTATGGCAACCCCACGAAGGAGTTTCCCGATTTCTCTCATTTTCGAACTTAATTTTACTTTTTTTTTCAAAGTCCGTGTACAAAATTTCAGCTCTCTACGTTGACGCGTTCTCGAGTTATCGAGCGCACAGACGGACGGCCATGCAAAAATCAAAAAAACTTTTAATATTATGAGTGGGTGTCCAATCCATTTTGCTCTACCATCATTATTTCGAGGTGTTACAAACGGAATGACAAACTTAGTCCTATGATTTCATCTAGGGTATAAAAACGATTCAAAAACTGCAGGCAGATGAATCTTGTGAAAATGAAACAAAAATGAATGGGAAGGATGCATTTCAAATTTGTATATTCTTAGTTATTATAGATTGATTTATAACGGAAATTCGCAAAAAGATGAATGTCCTATGAAGAATTTAAATTGAAATTCTCATTTCTGGAATGTGGTTATATGAAAGATATGATTTTTGATTATATATAAGGCAAATCATTATATCTTCGTACAAGCTATCCCAATGATATCGATAACAAGTTGGAGGACGAAATAATGCATATCTTAGCAAATTGCCTGTCAAAGAAAGAGCCAATTCTACCTGATCATATGAGTGAATCAACGATATGAATTTCAAAGCCATATACCTATCCAAATATATTTATTATATTTATACTATATTTATTTACACCAGCAACAAACTATTCTACAGAAAGGAGTTTTTTCTTGTTTGATAGATTAGAAACTATTTAATATCAACGGTTCAGTAAGAAAGAATGTCCGCAATGGTAATTTTGATTATCGGATCTGAGCTTACAACATCCCTGGACTTCGAGGACGTTATTCACGACTTTACAGAAAAAGGATTAAAGAATGTCTATTTTTTTTTAGTGTTTTGGTTATATTTATTATTTAAGAATTTTAAATATGTATACATTGTACATATACAGTAATCCACGCATAAAACCACATGAACAAGGGCCCAATTTTTTTGTGATTTTAAGCGGGTGTTGCTTATAACCAATAAGAGCGATTATAAGCACAAAATGTGCTTTTATAAAAATCCTTGAATAAAAGCACAAAATATTCGAAAAGATCGCGACTTAAGATACAACAAATGAACTATTTCTTATGGATTAGCTGCTTATACCTAAATTTGAAAAAATAACATAAATTTGCCAAGAAATACTTTTATTCAAGAGCAATGTATATACAGGGTATAGTTTCAAGCGGATGTCTAGAGGTAGAGCACTCTTAGGGGTATCCGAATAAACCCGTGTATGTTCTGCGATTTTTTTAGTTTACGAGTTAGGATTTTTTCGTGATTTTTTAACAAACTACTAATTCGAAGATATTTTTGGTCTAGTGACTTGAATAATTGAGACAAATTACTGATTTTTTTTTTCAATTCAGTTGAGTGTTAGGCCCACCCAATGTTAGGCCCGCCAAAAGAAATTTTTAAATTCAAAATAATAAAATATGCCAAAATCTTTGAGTGCAATTTAAAAAACCAGTCACCATAACCTTTTCACTCAAAAGTGATTTTAAAAACTTCTCCATTTCTTTGGCTATTTACCGTGTAAATTTTATTGAGATATCTCTTTGGCATCATGTTAAAATTCTATTCAAAACGTACTAAGTCTTAAATCTATTTGAACTGGGGTGCTAGATTTTTTGCACCTTAGATTGACTCTAACTCGATAGGGTTATGTTCGATCGGAAAACGGATTTCATTCTTCACCTCAGCTCATTATTAACTGCAATTCACAGCAGATTTTTCTTTCTCTGGATACTTCATACCTAAATGATGCCATATGAACTTAAGTTTTTTAAATATGTAAGTTTGGTGGGGAAAAAATTACTTGAATTTTTTTTTTAAATCGTCCTCAAAGGTTTTCGCATATTTTATTATTTTGAATTTTATGTAATTTAAAAATTTATTTTGGCGCAATGGAATGAGCTATGGAATTAAAACTTTTAGCATTGATTCGGCCCAACACCAGCAATTTGTCTAAATTATTCAAGTCGCTATGACCAAAAATGTCTTTGAATTAGTAGTTTGGTAAAAAATCACAAAAAAATCATAACTCGTAAACTACAAAAATCGCAGAGCATACATGGGATGATTAAGGTACCCTTGGGGGTGCTCTACCTCTGGTCTTCCGCTTGCCACTATTTTCTGGAACACCCTGTATATAATGTATATGAAAAATTCAAAAATATCTTTTTTGTGCCTTGGACTTTATGGACATTTCTATAAATTATTCTTTGAGTAAATTTAGGTTTTTTAATTCAAGAACATTTGCAAGTAATTAATTGTGCACAACTTCCAGCACAAGAATCGCATCATTCCGGCTTGATACCTTATTCGTAGAAGCATCATTTTCATGAATGTTCAATATTTCTTCATCACTGCCTGGATGATCTGCTTCAAGGATCATCTGCTATCTCTTTGTTAATTTTCCAAACATTCCAAGTTGTCATCACATTTTAGCTACCTACTCGTTAAACTCTTCATTTTCTATACGCAGTTCTATAACATTTGAAAATCGCAATTTGAGAACAGTTCATACAATACATGACTCCCTTTAGGCCCGAATTACACGGGTTCTCAGTCTACTTCGACTTAACCCAAATGGTAAATGCATGTGGCAAGATTAAATTGCAACTTCGACTTCACCTGGGACTTCGACTGAAACTGAACTTTGCTCAAAGTGCAAAGTTGGTGTCGGCTGCGACCAACTTCAGTTCAGAAATATCCACGTTAAGGAAAAAGTGTGGAAGGAAATCGGCAAAGGCGATGTCGTAATTTAATTACAAATTTCACCTCAGCATCGACTCCGAACAAATTTTCGCGAAGTCAAACAATTGGAGCTCCGGGCCGAAATTTCATTTTAAAAAATTTATAAAAAATATAAAAATTTAATTTTCTAAAACGTATATAACTAAGTTTCCACAAATTGTAAAAAATATTGTCGAATTAAAAAATTTTATAACAGAAAACGTTGAAAGAGTTTTCCTGAAAGTTCAAACCAGCTAAAAATAACTATTTTCGATTTGAACGACCTCTAAGCACTAATGAATTGCTCTGAAATTTTGCATAGAAATTTAGCATTACATTAGCCCATATATTCTGAAACATTCAGATATTTTAACACTTGCAAAACAGAAAAATTGTTACAATATGTGAGGAATTTTACATTAAAAATATAAACTTTAAGATGCGTTATTAAAGTTTATAAAAGGGGTATTGTTAATAGGCGGGGTTACTATTAACAGAGCAAAAGTATTCGAAATTACTAGGAAAATCTTGCGGGCGTCGACAATATATGATAATTAAACGGTTTTGGTAATAAGCGAGTTGTTATTGTCCGGGGATTACTCCATGTTTGTATTAAAATAATAATAATAATTTGTTTAGAAGCAAATTTTCCTTTTAAAATTTCTTAGCATTTTTCACATTCACATACCTAATCACATTTTGTAAATTAATTAAAAAAAAACAGCGGAAAAATTTTTCATCCTTGGGGCAGCAAATAGCCAAATCCGTCTCTGGGTGTCACACAATCCCGCCAGACCCAATTTATTTTTTAAAGCCGGAATATTTTAGTTGTCATTCGTTTGTTTGCTATTTTACAGCGCGACAAAAATAATTACTCAAAAAAATTTTACAACACATCCTTCTCCCGGTAACCAACTTCCCAAATTTATCAATTTTAAATGAATCCTTCACTCCGTGCATCAATAAAATTTTTTTGCAATTAAAACGCATTTGCCAGACGAATGCACTCAGCGCAATTCAGCGACAATAATTTAACACGAAAAATTGATTGCAAATTGAGTCAAACTTTCACGGTAGCAACGCAGGCCAATTACCGGAACACAATATTTTTCCTTCCTATCTGGACAGAATGCTCGTTGCTCATTCAGTCTGTAAAGTTGTGGCATTTAAAAGGAAAAGTTTTTAGTCTTTTACTTGTCCATTCTATAAAGTCGCAAAAGTCATTCTCGAATAGACAGAAAGAGGAAAAAGGATTTAAAATCTGCAAAAACGATTAAATATATTTCTAGACAAAAGAAAGCATTTCTTCAAGGAATCGGGAGGTTTTTATGAACGGAGTCAATTCATTTCTTGCCATATAGATTTACCCTTTTACTCTATACATAAACATTATGTACACCCATCAAACTACAATTCAAGCTACGATCTTTTCTTTCCCTTTTAGAAGGAAGGTTGAGGTCATATGATAGCTATGAACTTTTATAGATTAAAGGCTGCATGTAGTTGATATACAGTTATTTGTATGTTTGCTTAACACAAAAGCTGCCTAACCGTCCGGCGTCATTTTCCTTCTCTTGCACTAGCTATGTTTGCATGTAAGTGCATATACAGGATTTTCTATACACTTCCACCCAGAAATGAAATGAAAAATGGAATGGTGGGTGGATGGATTTATAAATGGAAGTAGAACGCCATGGTATATGGGAAAATAAACTTAAGCAGTACGGATATAAATGAGGGATGAACGAACGAACGTCTTGAAAGTGAATTTATAAGAAACATTCTATGGTTCAGACTGTGGTAAGAAGTTGATAATAACTAATTAATTAGGAAAAGAACACGCGAAAATTACTTGGCTTTTTGTCTGATCTAATTAAATCCACCCACGAGGAGTTTTAGCTTTTAATATCGATTGCGGTTTTTTGCACTCACCTCTCCCTACGAATCCTAGTTAATTATAATCTACGTCTTAAGATCTTTTTTTGACATCCTGCCATATAAATTTGGGGGTTCCTATTTTTATCTTGTTATATGTACTTAGGATATCCACTGAGATTGTTTAAATACACCACTACCAAAGGAAACATGCTCAAACCATATATGTATGTAAGTCTTGCATTTTTAATAAAGTTTATGTAAATTGAAAATTTGGGACCAATTTTATATATATGTACTAGTAATTGCCAGCTTGCTACGCTGCGCTGTGGGTGAGGGGAGCCACAGGAGTAGAAGTAGGATGGGGGATGGGTTAGCTACTATATGAAAAAAGAATGAAGAAAATCGGAGCAGAGGGAGTGAAGTTATGAAAAAAAGAGTGCAGCAATGTCTGGATATAATTTTTTAATTTTTCCATTTTATATATCCTTTGAAAGAGTGGGGGATGGGGAAGGGCTGCCCTATTAGTATGAACTAAATTGTGAAAAATGGCAAACAACTCAAGGATTAATATGGTTGCAACAACATGTGGAAATAGTTGAAGAAAGTCCCGAAAGCTGGCATAAGTTAGCAAAAATATGGATTGAGCGATTCAAAAATAACGGTTTTTTGGGCCAAATCAACGGAAAAGTGAGGTGGATTGCAGATTATTGTTCCGAACAAACTTCCTGTCGCACTAATCACCGTATGTAGTGAAAATAAACCCCCCCCATCCGGGCGGGTAGAGCCTACAGATATTTAAACTAACGAATAAATAGCAGTATTTCTTCGCTTCCATATAAGTGTAATGTAATAAATTTATATTGGAAAGTTACTACATAGGTAAATCTGACAGGAAATAAGTATAGGAAAGCAACTTTCCATTTCATGTCATTTACTTCATTTGGTCTCTTTCCCTCCCGCACTGCTAACCGAGGAACCCGAAAAAAGTGAATTTCCATTTATATCGGGCACTCCGAATATCAACTGCGTAATTTTTTTTGTCCGATAATTTGTTCATAATGGATTCCAACTATGAATACGATATCATTACGAATTTCATGTAATATTTAATTGCTGAAAAAAAAGAGTAAAAGTTGACACCATTTGGTTTTGGCAATAGACAACCAATTCATGTGTCCTGGGCCGCCGAGTATGTATTCAGGTGATAGATATGTTTGTAACTATTGGAAGAGATGTCGTATTGGACTGAGATAAATTGTCCGAAATAGCAGATAAACCTGTGATTATTATGCCTAAAAAACATGTTGGAAATAGTTCTCGAAAATCCCGCAAGGTGGCGTGATTTAACAAAAATCCGCAAATCGTAATTTAAAAATAACGGTTTTGGCGCCAAATCGACCGAAAAGTGGGATAGAAAATAGACGTAAGTTATTTTCTGTAATGTACTTGCTGAGACCTTTCCAAAAAGTACCCGCATGTCGCGGTACGGGAGAAAGTAAAAATCGCGATTTTTTTATGTAAATTGAAAATTTGAGACCAATTTTATATATATGTATATTCAACGACATCTGCTGGGAAAGAAATTTAATTCTGGCTAGTTGATATCATAGCTGTAGTCAAAAATAGGTGCCACATTTGCAATGTACAATGTCCAGATTTGCTATCATATTTCCATTATTAGGTTTTCGCCAGCATCATATCTATCTACTTTGTTGAGAGTTTAACCCACTAGATTCGTTCACAGAGCGTTAATTGCGGTACTATTCGTGTTGCTGGATTTCTCCGTGAAAGTCTTTGATACTGACCCAAGAAATAATTTTTTTTTATATAGCAGTAACCGTAAGATTTCCATTACCAAATTGTATAACTTAGGTTATATGTAAAGGCTAATACTCGAAACAACCTTGCGACCACTATAAACCACTTATTGAGCTTAAATGGAGGATTATATAAAGGTTACCGTGACTTGATTTAGGTAACGTTATATAAATAAAAGTTTTATAAAATAAGTATCAAAAATATTCTGGTTACCTTTAGTATAACTTCTTAGATAACCCATAGTACTCATGATTAATTTATTTTGTTCATAGCAGTGGTTGCGGTAATGTTTCGGTTACCTTTATAAACTTGGTGATGGTAACTTTTCCACAATGCTTGAAATTTTCTCAGATTGATTTCTTTTAGTGATTGAAATGTTAAGGAAATTAATTTTCGTTACCACCCTCAAAAAACAATATAATGCAAACATTTACGAGACCTATCTATTCTATGTCAAGAACTTCGATATTTTTTTGTATTGCATTTGTATAATGTGCCTAATATTTTTACATTTTAGAATTTTTCGGCATATACGAGTCATTGAATAAATAACTAATTATTTATTCAATGATACAAGTACGTGGTGAAATTCAGCTGCAATTAAAATTTTACTGTGAATATCATCATATATATTTCTAAAAAGTTCAGACCGCTCCAAAAATATCCAATATTTAAGAATTTGAAATAATAATTATAATTTTTTTTTTATATATAAGTATATGAGCTTTAATTGTCAAAACGTTATAAAATTATAAAATTTAGAAAAGAAGCCTGAAAAACATGCAGTATAGACAACAATAACAAGTGTACACAAAAGAAACAGAAAAGGCAAAAAGTGCGAAAAATAATGGTATAGAAATCTTTACAATATCACAGTTAATACTTTTTTTTTTAAATAGTTTTAGCCCAAGCTGGAAGTGGCACCTCCAAAGCCTCTCTCATTAAAGCAAAGAATAACATTGGATATAGTACACAAGATTAGTAATCTCCTAGTTGTACAATTTTTTTATCTGGCGCTAGAAATAACTTAAAGTCTATGACAAACCACACTGAACATGTTGGCTAATAAAGCTTTACTAAGGTAGAAATAATGAGAAGAAATAAAGAAATAACAATATATACTATAAGAAAAAAGAAAGCAAAACTAAAGTAAAATAATGTATAAAGCTTAGTAATAAATTACTGCGAAGACAGGAAAAATATGCATGCATACAATTAAGAAGACTGGAAACGTGCTCTTATAAGTCGTCTAAACACGTTGACCTTGCCAGCCCCTTGTATACTTAAAGGGAGAGTGTTCCATAAACGAGCAATTTGAACAGGGTAAGAGCTTTCCATGACTAATTTTCGGAAACCAGGAATAATGATGTTTCGATTTCGCCGAGATGTTGTCATTTGAATAAATTCTCTGAGATAGCCTGGCTTACCTGAGTGCAACAAGTTATAAAGATATAGCAAAGCTCTTTGTTCCAGGTAAGCGACCAAAGAGTAGCCAAGTACCTGCGGTCGGTAAAAGGAGACATGGTCAAATCTGCGTAGTCCAAAAACAAATCGTACACAATCATTAAACGTAACCTCAACCCTACGTGCACATCATCCGCTATCTAGCCTTGGAAATATCAAACTCCCAATGGTGAAGGGCGGAATTATGAGTATCCTTACTAACCTTAAGCGAGTACCAGTAGGTAGAATGCTAGCTGAAAGCCACAACCTACGAAGATCACCGTAAATTTTCCTCATCATAGCGTTTACATAGTCACAACATTTCATTTCGCAATTCAAAACTATTTCCAGATTAGTGACTTTGTTTGAAAAGGGTATAGTATAGCCATTTAGATTCACTGGTGGTATATCTGCTGTGTTCAGATTACTACTGTAGTAGTAGATACACTGTGATTTCTTGTGATTGAGTGGCAAACCATTGCATGCCGACCAAGAGGTAATCCTATCAACGTTTTCGTTAATGCGGGCCATACAATCCTCAAGAAGCCCAATTGGTCTGCTCAGATGTATTTGGACATCATCCGCATATAAGTGCATTTTTACATCTTTAACGCTTTGTGGTAAATCATTAATGAACATGCTAAATAGTAGTGGTCCGAGCACCGATCCTTGTGGAACTCCACGTGAAATAAATATGACAAAATTTTCAATTAGGAATTCAATTCAGAAATGTTAAATACCAAAAATGATCTATTTTCTACATGCAAAAATAAAAACGGAAGCCATATATCAAAAATAGAAATATTTTATAAACTAACCATACCTCGAAAATGTGACCTTATATACCTTTAAGTCATAATATGTTACCTTTGGTTTATACTTATATCTTAAAGTAAGGACAAAGTGTCTGTGTCATGTTATTCTTATAAACATTTTTGTTGTACGCTCCTAGGTAGTGTAAAGAATAATTTTAGTTACGAAAAAATAAAATTTCATATAAAATCGTGCAAACTGAAAAGGTAGGTCAAGAAAACCAAATAGTTTGTGTATTGTCCCTACAGCTTGGTCAAGTAAAGGCATATTAAAAAAACCAAATACCAAAAAATTGACGTTACTAAAATTTTCCAATTTTTATAGCAGTCACCTTCATCACCAAAACGCCATAAATAAATGAAAATAGTTTCATAATGGCTCTATTCGATACTTAAAGTCATTTGTGTTTATAACAGTCACCGTAGTTACTATACAGGGCCACCAAAAAATTTTACGATATTTTATTGTTGGTAAATGTATTACCGAAACTTCTCAATTTTTATTAAAGTAACCGACATTACTGAATGTTGTCGGATTACATAAGGGTCACCACGAATACCGCCATAAAGACTTAGTACCAATTAGTTATACAACGTGGTAATGAAAACAACTATAAAACTTGCTTAGTAATGGTTACTTTATGTTATATCGACCGGTGATTGAAACATTGCCATCACCTACTTATAAAACCTTTTGTAACCTACTTCCACAATAACGATTAGTAACCTTAAAAAACTCTAATATAACTACGTCCCAAATTGGTAATACTATAAACTCTTATATAACCACTCAAATTTTTATATAACCGAGTAACCATTATATACCCCTTATAAAAAAACACACCAAAAATTGGAAAAATTGTTTCTTGGGAAAGCTAAGTTCAGTGAAATTATTTTATTATTATTTTTCTCGGCATATACCCTTTGGCCTTACCCATATACCATTTCTATTGGTTTTGGTATACCGCAAGGTTCAATCCTTGAATCACTACTATTCAGCACGCTTACCAATGATTTAGTTGATATTGTTGAAAATGGCATTCAACGAACTAGTCCAACGACTATAAATACATATTTGCATCTGCGTCTGACATACTCCATAAATGAGCCTAACATTATATTCTCTCTATCTTTTCTTTCCCTCAATATTTCTGTCTCTCGGTGTCACTCAAATAATTAAAAAACAAAATATGCAAAAAATTTTAAAGGCGGATTTTGCTATGATCTTCGACCTTAATGTTATATTTTATCGAAAATTTAAGAGCTCTAGGATAATAACATAACCTAACATCTCTACATCTCTGAGCTTTCATAAACAATCTAAACAGCGACTATTAACGAAACAAACTTAATTCTTGAAATTTGTTCGTCTACAATTTTTTGATGGTATATAGAAAGTCATCAACAAAAGTTAACAAACCACCTGTTTTCTGATATTACTTAACTTTTTTCACAGACTAGTAATTTGTACTAACTCCTATTTACAGCCCAATTAAGTGGCCTTATATTTTACTTAGATTTTGCGGGGCTACTCGAAGAGAATTTTTAAGCTAAGTTCAGCCATAGTGGCAGAGAGCTTATAGTTTTGCTGTATTACTGAGGACGTCTAGCTACTTTCAAACTAATTAACCCAATTCGGTTTGCCACAGATTTAAAAACAACAGGAACAAAAAGTTCAAATCTTCAATTGTGAACCCTTTCCCCCTCAGTTATGTACCTACTTTGCATGCAATAAACGATCCTGTTAATTGGAGCACAAGAAGAACTCTTACGTCCCCATTCGCTTTCTTATTTGGTATTCTCCTTGCATTGATTGCAATTAGGATTTCACAAACTTCACAAAAAAAATCATTAAATTCAAAACAAGCAGCACAGTCAATGCTTTTCATATCAAGATTTAAGTGCACAGTCAGAGACCAAAACCCCAACCTTTTCTCTATGCAGTCTGACTGCTGCGCTATTATTATAAATAGTTTCCAACCAACAACGGTTTCGGTTATCAACAAAAATACTGAACCTTAGTGTAGAATCACAAATGCCAATTCATTCAGAGGGCATCTGATACCAATCAGACCAGAGAAGCAGCTCCTCAACTTTGATGACCCTTGATTACCAGAACAAATTGAAAATTGTTCTCTGTTAGAGCTCCGGTAGCTGATGGGATCTTTTCTTTATCTCAACAATGGATACCCGAACCGGTAGTGGTAGGTACATCAATGGAGATTTAATGTAAATGAGAACAAAAAAAAAGCACATAACAACAGCCACACACTTTTTGTGTAGTATCTCCAGCTAAGCTAATAGTGTATGGCATAATGCCAGCTCAAAACTACGCACGGTTTCTAGGTGATGTTAACTGTCCTCATAAAATTCTACTTGAACTGTTGTTACGAGCTATAGGTGGGTCAAATTCGTGAGAAGAAAAGCACTTCCTATCGTCACTTGATAATCTCCACACTCGTCGACTGGCGTCGTCGTCTGCCATAGTATAATAGAAGACAGATGGTAAATGCATGATTAGCATCGAATGAGGTGGATATAAAGAGACCTCCTCAATACATCCTAGTACTTGGGTTAAGAGCAATTCTAAAACGAGACCGGGTCAAAACGAACCTGATTAAGTGCAAGAAACTCTGTTAATCAATTTTAATGGGTGGGCAAAACAAAAAGAAGCTTAAAAGAAAATTAAAAACGTGCAGATGCAATACTTCTTCGAAGGGAAGGAAGGCGATGACCTGGAGATCTGGAAGAGCTAGACGACTCTGCTGAAAGTAGTGTGGAACCTTATGAATTTGTCACGGCAAGTTCTGCTTAAGTGTTCAAAAACATAGAGGTGTTATATATAAAGGCTGGTGGGAGATTTTTTAATGATGTACCGGATAATGACTAGATGTTCCAAAGGGAAAAGGTATATGTAGGTACAATACAAAGTTACACTTAAAAAGATTTCTGCATTTCGAATGAAGCCTCCCAAAGACTTTAATTAAAGTTTTCAAGATTTTGTTTTTGTTCATTTTTATTGCAAGACTAGTATAGAACTCTTTTGGAGGCAGATTTATGATGGCCACTTGAAAACATTTTGTTATTGCTATTATAAGTTTGCGCAAAGGTCATAGAACATAACTTAACCCTCGATAACCTCCCAGCAAAATTTCAGATCTGCTGTTCTGAGTTTTATACAGATTACGATTACGCAGACATTTGATTCACTATGACCTTGCGCAGTGGAAACTCAACGAAATTCGTTACCTAGTTATATTTAGAAGTATAAAAATAACCTTCGAAGCACGAGAGTGTTATGATAATCACGATAAACTGTCGTATCAGCTAAGTATAACTTTTAGTGAGATTCTGTGACATTTGTTGATAAACAAACAGCAATTGCGCATGTCACTCACTATTCGAGGTAAGTCATTTAATTGCAATTGGACTTTTTCTAAGTAAGCATACAGTTTTTTTTTTAGCCCTGTACTGCGACCTTCATTGCTATGGTGAGTGGAAAATAGTCTTCTGACCATATACTCCATTTTTAACATGAGAAAATTTCTTCCTTTAGTAATTTCCACGATTTTATTAGCTGATTCTTTATTTTTTCTTATGAGTCACCTTTTTCTGCTCGGCTTGTTCTACTTTGGCTAGTAAAGAGCAAAAGAACTCAGCCTATAAATGGTGATAAACAGGATGAACAGGCGCACCAACAGTCTAACCAAATTTATTAGTGATTGTAATCAACAAAGACTGCGTTGACCAATTATTATTTTGGAATCTAATTTTTTTATAAAAAGAAAAAATCTACAATATCAAAACAAGCGTTAATGTCTTGCCATTAGGCAGAGCTTGGGTAACAGTAAGGTTAACAGGAGGGTGTCCAGAGGAACTCCACAAGGAGGAGTACTTTACTCCGACCATGGTTATTGGTGGTTTAATTGTATTCTGGTATACTTTATAAGACTTAAATAAATAACAGTTTTCTATAACTATTATAACTGACTGTGTAAAATATAAAAGTCCCGATCAGACTGTTATCGAAAAATTGAACATATAAAATTCTTATGAGACTTTCATTATAGGACTTAAGGGGTAACGCCACTGTAACGGCTAAAAAAAAAAGATTTTTTCACCAACTTTTTTCTCGCGAAATTAAATGTGTTTGAAAAAAACGTTTTAAGGGTTTTACCGGGCATACATTGAACTTTATTGATAAATTTTTTGACAGCGAAAAAAAAACAAAATGGCGGCTCCACAGCCATCTTCCCGGGACATGTTTTGCTTGCAGGGCTCCGCGGCACGCAGCATCTCTGGTGCACATTTGAATCTAGACCAAAACAAAAAAAAAACCTTAATCTAGTGGCTTATAGCTAGAGAATGCCGTACGGATTTAAAATTATTAATTTTTATAGATTAGGCGCGCGTTTGAAAAAAAAGTTTGATTTTTGACGAAGCAAACGGCATGTTTTTTGTTAATAAAATATTAACAAATAAAGTTATTGAAAATCCCGTACGGCATTCTGAAGAACCGTTTTTTATTGGAAAAAATAAAAAAAATGAAGGTAAAAAGTAAAAGTTTTCCGATAAACAAGTTAAAGTTGCAAATGTTGACATTTGGGGACCTTTTTTTCTTATTCTAGAAGGTTTCAACTATTTTTTAAGCCAATAAAAACAAAATCGATTTTTCAAAAAAATGACAGTGGCGTTACCCCTTAAATGGTAACAGTTATGGTCAGACTGAAGTTTATAAAAGTCTTCTAGGACTGTTATCTTGAGAGTAAAAATTAAAAGTCTTAAGGAAGTTTTATGAAGAGACTTTTATTACTTAATAAAAGTCTCTGATAACTGTTAGCACTGAGCTAAAAGTATAAAAATCTTTTAAGACTGCTATTATGAGACTTAAAAAAAAAAAGTCTTTTCGGACTCATAAGACTTAAATAAATAACTATTATCTTATGATCTAAAATTTTAATAGTCTTTTATAACAGTTACATAGGAATAAAAGAAAAAAAAAGTCAAATTTTAACTATTATTTCAAGATTTTTTCAAAAAGTCCCAACCAGTTACGGTCCCTGGTATGCGGTAGCATATGCAGATGACTTAGTCACCCTGCTCTAAAATATAGAAAGCTGCCTGTTTAAGCATTACAGGAGCTCTTCGAATAACACCAACAGCAGCAATGGAGATTATGCTCCAACTCCTGCCCTTCTATATCTATAGGAAATGTATAACTGCAAAGAGTGCACTGGAACTTAAAGAGTTAAGCTGCTAGTTAACAACAGACATTGTTCACAGCAGCATACTGAAGATCTGCCCTGAAAACTATACAGGGTGTCCCAGAAATCAACATAAAGTCGGAATCGGGCAATAGACCAAGTCGTAACAGTTATCAGAAAAATATGGAAAATAATCTCGGTCATGTACTTTATTCAAATTATAAGGATTCAAAAATAAATCTTAAAAACTGACACCCTGTGATGACCTTTCAAGTCCCGTGACTGCAAATATTAACTTTTCGTCAGTTTTATTTTCTGTGATGTAACCATGAATAACCCTTATATAAATTACAGTTAAAAGTTAAAGCATAACTGCCTCAGTTTCAAATAAAAAATTAGATTTTTGCCCAACATTGCATTCAAAATAATTACATTACCCAACTTTAACCGAAACTGTACTGTAAAAAAATGTACTACACTATTTTAGCAAGTAACATTAAAAGATGGTGCGTTTAATAAGGATTCTAAAATGGTATAAGACTTGCTACAATATTTCTTAGATTACGGAAAAAAAATGTTTTCTTCAGGAAACCCAGTTTCGAAAAATTTCTTTTCACCTCCTAAAAATGATTCTAGTGTACCCAAAGCTTGCCGTAAGACCGTTACTTTAAGATTCTAGTTTGAGTGAGACGGAGAGTCATTGCATGAAATGTGAGTGATCAAGATAGTGATGCTAGCTCGTCAAATTATTGAGTTTTTACAAATGTGCATCGTCTACTCTCCACAGAGGGCCTACATCCAAACCAAGTACATGGTGAAGAAAGAGTTCCTTACCTTAAGAGGACATAGTACTTGAAGCAGTTGAAGGAGACCCAAGTACTTCGGTACGTGCAATCCAGGAAAGCACAGGAGTGCCTAAAAGTATAGCTCACCGAATTTTACAAAAACATAAGCTCCAGAATTACGGAAGCAGTTGAATTTGTCAACAATGGAAGATTTGCCCGTCTGATAACCCGATCCTCTTTAAGAAGATGTCGAACTTTTATTGCAGCTCAAGGAAGGCAGTTTGAACATTTGTTGTAAATAATTAATCCTAACATCCAAATAATTGGTGTTTAATTTTAAACTTAAGGAAAATTTGTCCTAAATTCAACAAAAAGTTAGAATCTCTAACTTGAAAGCGTCACTATCTGTGACTCTCCGTCTCAGTCAAACTAGAATCTCAAAGTTACGGTCTTATGGCAAGCTTTGGGTACACTAGAATCATTTTTAGTAGGTGAAAAGAAATTTTTCGAAACTGGGTTTCTTGACGAAAAAAAATTTGTTTTTCTGTAATCTAAGAAATATTGTAGCAAGTCTTATACCATTTTAGAATCCTTATTAAATGCGTCAACTTTTAAAGTTACTTGCCAAACTGGCGTAGAACATTTTTTTTTCATTACAGTCAGTTAAAGTTGGGTGAAATATTAATTTTCTACTCTTAGTTCGGCAAAATGTGACATTTTCTTCCAAGTTGGAACAGTAGGCAGCAGGTTACATAAGGACTATTCGGGATTACATAAGAAAAATAAAATTTGAAAAAAAGTAAAGATTTGTAGCAACATGAGCTAAAAAACCATCACAGGGTGTACATTTTCTCGAAAACAAAAGAAATGTCTATAATTTGAAAAATACATGACTTAGATTTGTTTTATATTTTTCTGGTAACTGTTATGATTTCGTCTATCACCTGATTCCGGCTTGACGTCGAGTTACGGGACACCCTGTATACAGGGAGCTAAAAATTACATTGTTCCAAGACCAGAATTCGAGAAACCGTTCTTAACTAGCATGACAAATGACTTAGAATATGTGTCTTTGCGAATGGTTCGAAAATTGAGGGGCAGTGGGTACCGGGGTATACAGTTACTGAAATACAGGAATCGTACCGCCTACCGGACCACTGTGGTGTATTCCAGGCTGAGGTCCTGACCATTCACAAAGCAGCAACGCTGCTGCGTACAACTTACGTTGTACTTAGCGATCGAGTCATTATTGATTTGTACTGACAGCCTAGCGACAATCGAAACTTTGGACTCGAACACTTAGTGCAATCGTATCGCTGTGAGCTCTGAAAACTTAGCGGTAACCACAGAGTTATTCTCTGCTGGGTACCTGGTGACGTAATGACATACCTGAAAACAAGGCAGCAGATGCCCTTGCCAGAAAGGTTTCCGCTATGAATATATGTCTAACAGAGGAACTTATAGGTCGGCGGCTACTAGAATCAGTTAAGAGGATTCTAGACATACAGGCCTGTATGCTGGGCAAATCGCAGATGGGGTGAATGGATCACATGTGCGATTTCAAGACAGCTGTGGCCCGATGTTTGTCCTAGGAGGACTAAATCTCTGCTGAAGAGGAACCGTAATGATGTGCGTAACCTTATCGCAGTTATTACAGGGCACTACCTCTTCGGTAAACATGCAGAGCGCATGCAAGCTCCATACAATAACTTCTGCAGAAGCTGTATGGATTAGAAAGTGGTTGAGAGCGTTCAGCACCTGCTGTGTGAATACCCTAACCTTGCCAAGCGTCGAGTTCAGATGATGGTATGGTTGTTCTTGGCGATTTTAACTTGCCTTCTATATGTTGGACTCCATCACTTGAGGCAGGCTCTTTTATTCCAACAGAGTTTACGTCTGTGCTGGAATACGATACTCTGGATGTGGTATCTTCTTGTGGGCTTAAGGAAGTAAATGGCATTCGTAATGTTCGCAACAGGATTTTGGATCTTGTTTTTGTTAATGATGAGTCCAATGCTTGTGTTACTCGTTCATTGGATGCTTTGGTGGATGAGGTTCCTCATCATCCGGCTCTTGTCCTTTATGTCGACGGTATTCCTAGCATTGTTCTCAAACAATGTTTTGATAGTCTTTCGCGTCCGCTCCTTTATTTATTTAATTTATCTTTTTTCAACGGGTGTATTTCCTGATGCTTGGAAATCGTCATTTGTTATTCCTGTTTTTAAAAATGGAAAGAGAGACTTGGTTAGTAATTATAGACCTATTGCTAAATTGTCTGTTATACCCAAGCTTTTTGAAAGCATGATTTGTGAACTGCTGAAGTTCGAATGTAAGCCATTAATTAGCTCAAAACAACACGGCTTCATTAAGGGTAGATCAACATCAACCAACTTGACACTTTTAGCATCTTCCATTGGTAATACCCTTGAGAAGCGGTTGCAGACTGACTGTGTCTATACTGACTTCTCTAAAGCCTTTGACAATGTTTCCCACAGAGTACTGCTGTTTAAGCTGTTAAAAATAAGTTTTTCTTCATTGTTGGTTGATTGGATCTCATCCTATTTAAGTGGTAGAAATTTTAAAGTGCTCTTCAGAAACGCGCTTTCAAATGTTTTTTGTACGCAGTCTGGAGTTCCACAGGGAAGCCATCTAGGTCCCTTATTATTTGTCTTATTTATTAGTGATCTTGTATCTGTGATAAAATTCTCTGAAATTTTAATATATGCTGACGATGTTAAGATCTTCAAACAGATTCATTCACCGAACTGTTTCAGAATGATGTATGTGCTTTAAATTTGTGATGTAAGCATAATAATTTATTTCTTAATATTCTCAAATGTAATGTTATTGTCTTTAGCCGTAAGTTTTCTCCATTTGCGTACCAGTATCACATAGACAATGTTTCTATAAATGTAGTAGACCACATTAAGGATCTGGGCATTATCTTTGACTCAAAGCTTACTTTTTCTCGCCATATTGATTTTATTATTGGCAGAGCCTTTTCAATGCTTTGGTTTGTTAGACGCTGGGCTAAGGAATTTAATGACCCGTACGCATTGCGTTCCTTGTATGATTCATTCGTGAGGTCTATACTGGAATACGGCTGTCAAGTGTGGAGTCCTTATTACAGTGTACATATCAATAGGATGAATCTGTACAGAAAAAGTTTCTACGTTTTGCCCTTCGTCACCTTCCGTGGATTGATAGGTTTGAGCTTCCACCATATTCTGATCGTCTGGTTTTAATTAATATGACGTCGCTCCACAAGAGGTGCGAGTTCTTATTGTGTGTTTTTATTCATAAAGTTTTGACTGGATTAATAGATTCTCCTGAAATTCTTAAATCAATTTCGTTTAATGTTCCTGGTAGAATTTTAAGGTACCGCGATATTCTTTTCATTAAGAGTCATCAAACGAATTATGGATTTTATGAGCCCCTCAATAATATGTGTAGAATTTACAACAAATATTCAAATATTTTAGATTTTAATATTGATTCAAGGGCAATTAGAAATTTGATTCTTTGAAGGGTTTGTGATTTTATTTATTTTTATTGATTTATTGCAAAAAATTTTATTTTTTTATTTTATACACTATG
Organism: Dioctria linearis; assembly: GCA_963930735.1. Taxonomy (NCBI): domain Eukaryota; kingdom Metazoa; phylum Arthropoda; class Insecta; order Diptera; family Asilidae; genus Dioctria; species Dioctria linearis. The sequence continues at coordinate 7,527,597 of OZ005740.1, read as the reverse complement.
GTACGGTATATATAAGTCAGATTATATTTATATTTATATTTGGCTAAATAAATAAATAAAAGAATGCGGTCGGCAACTGTATATTCGGCGAATTTAGGGAGCTAACAGGCAAGAAGTTAGGGGACCTGGTAAGGTTCATTAACTCTTGTGGCTGGTTTCAGCGCACCCCCTAAAACTGTGGTATCTTTTCCAGGTAGGGTCGCAATAAGAACTTAACCTTCTTGCCATTAAAAAATTGTGATCTAAAATGTACTTTTATTTTTGGTTAAACACTAACTAGAAACAGAAAAAATCGTCTTGATTAGAGATAGTAAATAAAAATTTGTAGATGAATGGCATGGAAAGAATGGAAAATCATTTCATAACTTATTAAAACATCAGCTGAAAACTTTTATTCCGAACAAAAAAACCAAACTTTTTTGAATCCCTTATAACCATTAAAAAATCTCAACAAAATAATTATTAAAACATGGAGAAAATTCATTTATATGTACCTACACCTCAACATTACTAAAATATTTGTAAAAAAAAAAAAATCGAAACCTCTATGAAAATTCAAAGCAATCTTCTTAAATAATTATATTTGTAACCGATCGAAAGATTACGGAATCTAAAAATGCATCTCTAAAAACGGCTGCAAACAAATTAAGACAAACTCGATTAAAGATTGAAACAAATTTTCGAGATAGCATCATTTCTATATAAGAAACGTCGAACGTGTGTCCGCGTGTGTAATAGGTTTTTGTGAAAAACAACTCTAAAGAGTGTGGCAAACGGTTAGCCAATTATCAAGGAATCCAGTTCAGAACAAGTTTCATAGCGAGAAGAAGGCTTGCGTAATCAGTGAAATTTTCTTATTCAAATCGAAAGTCGCTAGATTCTTATACAAGAGTATATAAGTTCTCCTCCTCTGCCCCTCGCCTTTTAGGTCTATACCTTAATAGTTATCGCTTCTTTGTCGCGCCGAACATTTTCGATTAGCATCTATTAAATCGATTCCCATACAAAAGCCTATCAGCAATCAGTGGTAACAATTTATTATAGGCTTCTAGGCATCGCACCGCTACCAATTAATACCACCTCTTCTAACGGCTGGACATGGGAACACGCAAGGCTCATTATAAAACACAAGTTTCACTTAGACCAGGCAAAAAAAGTTATTAAGAATTTGTGGTTGGATGGATAGTGGCGCACGCACAAGTTACCATTTGAGTGAGTAGTAGCTAATATCGAACCGAAGGCCTCCTTTCATCTCAATAATCTCATCAATACTCCAAACCAGAAGATTCTTCTCTTCTGTCCTATTGCTGCTATATATTTTTACACAGGTTGCTTACGTGCCTGTGCACTTGACATTCTCTTGGCATCATTTGTTTTTATTTACAACAATTCTGGAATGATATACGACGACGCTTTGCATGCTGATGACTCAAAATGATTGTGAAAAGCATTGAATTCAATGTGAGAATGGGGGGACTTCCAGTTGCGTCTAATGGATTATGCGGGCGATATTCGACACCTCTATGCATATTGGCACAAGTATAAAAAGCCAAAGGTCTCTCTAATGCCCCGTCTCCTCAGTTGACATCATAGTTATTTTCAGGTTATCGCTTTGTTGTTGAGTTTAGAGAATCTCTCAAGAACCAGTTCTTGTTTGAAAGTTATATCGCGCGCGATATTTAAGCGCATGCTTTTGGGTTGGGCAACTGTGTGTTGCTTCGGTTACATAACTTCATCAGAAGAAGACAAATATTATCTAAAGTGCATAAGCAACATAAAACCAAAAGCGAGCATCATTTTTTTTTTTTTTTACTAAGCAACGTAATTATACGGAGCACGTCGTCAATATGTTCCGCTTGAGTAATAGTGCAGAACTTTTTTCAACCACCGAGAGATCGAAAAGAAGATTTCCAACTGCGAGATTGCATCTGCTTCACGCCATCCGAGTATTTACATATATCGTTCTTACATTTTAGAGGAAAGCGATATGCATGCGATCAGATTCATTTCGTACTTTGTAATCTCTCTCGTACCTATACCTCTTATCTTTCAGATTTAGTTAATTCCGTGCAGCATGAATTGAATGCAAGGAGGAAATTAAATATCCGGCAGCTATAAATCACCAGGTGTCCATCGATGCATCCATTATCATCATGTGCTGGAGACATGAAAATCTCGCCACTATACACACGCGTTAGGGCTTTCGCGGTTATAAATCACATACGATGTACAAGAGGTCGCTGTCGCGCGAGTACAGAACTGTTATTATTGCAGTATACTCCTCACATTACCTACATACCTTTAGCACATATATAGGCACTCTATGACAGACAGGTAAACCACAGAAAATAAATGGAAATGTACCTTCCTCACACGCGCATTGTATTTACAACAACTCTTCTGCGTCTGTGATCTGTTATTAATGTTGTGGCAGCAGTGGTTATTAAACCGAACCGTTTCGAATCGCCAACATACAAAACATAATAGAGATTATGGGGTGGCCCTACTTTGGGATTTGGAATATTTTAGTTTCGCTGGATTCATAGTTGGTGGTTTATTTGCGGAGTAAGAGGATGTGGTTATGCTTACATGAACTTCGGATAGATTCCTACTCAGATTCTTGGTTGGATATTTTAAATTGCCTTCAAGGAGTAACAGACTGGAAAGAAGTAAGCATAAGTGAGAGATGGTAGGTTGTTAGTTTCTCGCTATTCCTCGCTACACTTGAGAGATAACCATTATTTTGGTAATTATTTATACGAACGAAGTTACCATACTAGTATGTAACTGTTTACTGAAATTGATAACAAATTCTGCAGTCAGCCTGCAAAAGATTTACTTGTATATCAGCACCATGGGGGAGTCTTATGGTTAGTTGATTTGTTTAAGAAAAGTAAGAAATAATAAAGCACCGTTATAGAGCAAATGGTAGGTATATATATTTTGGGCTGAGTACAAATAGGTCTTACAAAATCCCATACTTAAAATATGGGATTTAAAAGAACAAAATTGTAATTTTTTGTTAATTCTCCAACGATATCTTATTTTTGATAGAATAGAATATTTAGCCGTTATGTGACCATCAAAGTTTTAACCTTCTATCATCCGAGTATGGTACCCGGTACCCTCACATAATTTGCACGTAAATTCGTGTATGGGCAAGAAAAACTCATCACGTATGACCCCTACTACACTTAATGTCATATCCATAAAACCTTAGCGAAAGATAGGGATAGGGATTCGTCCAAAATGTGTACACCGACGCGACGTACTGAATTGGTGGCACTGGCGGGATAAGCAATACTGTAGTGGAAATAATCAGAAAAATCAAAGCGTACCTTCCGCATCAGCTATACAAGCATTAAGGCACCGCGAGGTGTTATTGTCAATTTTTGCCTTTCACCCAGAAGCAACTTTAGTAAGGTACGTTTCGAAGATAAACAAAACAGTATTGTTGCTGTCAAGCATGCATTACCAACCGGATGTACGTGATAATGATCAACAAAAACCAGAAATAATACAATTCTATAACAAAAAGAAATCAGGAGTAAACACAATGGACCAGTTGTTAAGAAAATACACCACGAACACTACAACCATCATTTTTTTTTTTCAACATAATTGATGTTGGATGTTTAGGTATCAACTTTTATCATATATTAGGAAAATTTTCACACATTGACGCAACGAACAGATCACCGTCGCTTCTTCCTCAAGGACTTGTACCTGCCGTCAGTTCTGAACAGGACAAAAATTCAAAAAATAATCTCTCATTATATAATGTACGAACTGCGATTGAAACAGCCCTAGAAAAGAGGGTTACACGAACTCTGACATAGGCACAGGCACCACAGAGTCCATCAGGACGCATCAGGTAGGACTAGGCATACAGGCCTATGTCAATGATACCTTGCAGTGGACAGCAGGCGCCGGACGACTAGGAAATGCTACACAATATGCAAAAACCAAATATGCAATCAGCATGTAGAAACCACGCCATCTACCTGTAAAGGACTACGGGCCTGATTGAGCAATCGTTAGAAAGGCCATGAAGCTCGGCATGCAATGAGCTATTCACTGTGGCCGTACTCCCTGTACTATTTATGATACAGGATGTTTTGTGAAAAACTTTTTTTTTCTTAATCACCCTGTCACTCCGAAACGGTTTATACGAACCGCCCCCCCCCCCCCACTGGCATACAATTTTTTGTTTGCCTAGGTGAGTACAACTTCTGCTCTATTGACCACTATGGAGGAAGCACCCTGTATAATCAAATAATTTTGTCATGACTTTAATTACAGAGACTGGTCTGTAATTCTCTACAATACTTTTGGAACCCAATTCAAATAGAGGAGTGATATATGAGATTTTACATTCATCAAGAAAAAGTATCGGTAGGTACTTAAGGATACCTTAAAAATCTTACGCATAAAGGATCGACCAGAAAAGTAGCGCAATTTTTCAGTAGCGAATGACATAACTCATCAGAATCTGGCCTTGTAGTGGAATCAAGATCATTGAGAATTGATACTCTTCAAGAAATCATCAGCATTAATCAATAAATGACAAACATTCAAAGGGAATGTAGTATCAGTGTTAACGAGATATTCTTGGTCCGATTCATCAAAAGATTCGTTACTATAAAATGATTTGAAGTATTAGATGACAAAAACTAAATAGTGTGCAAATCGAACGACTTATTATGTAGAACTGTAATTCAAACCTTAGGAAAAAAAGCCTGTGTCGTAAGTCTGGAGTTAGTTTCATATATATGGAGTGTCTTTAATCTGTCCAACTAGGATTTTTATATAAGGCCGCCTCCAATACGTGAGATTATGTAAGTATGTTCTGAGGAAAACTCCTCTTCAATTCATGATTCAAGATATAATCTAATTTTGTTATAGTATTGAGCTAAGCTCCAAAGAGTTCTAAACCTCTATGTTTGACGTCACAGCTTCGTCAGACTATATAGTGAGCATTAGTATCACATTTAACTAAAGGAGCAATTCGGTTGGTTATTGCAAACTCGACTGCCTACCTGAAACACAAACCCTGCTGGTTAACTATACATTTAAAATTTATCAAAACGTTCTGAATCCCATTTATTAATTGCTTGATATCAATCACTTACTAAAAGTCAATCCAAATCTGCACACTCTACTGACTCTGAAGTTACTGAATTTCTTCTGGTCTTAAATATAGTTCCACTCAAAGCCCTGGAAAGCCCCACAAATTCATCATTTCCATTTGTCTATTAAAATTTATGAAGTAAAATCCCACAGCTCCTTGGCTCTCATATATACGGAATAAACGTAGAGCATAAAAGACCTAATATCCCAAGGAAAACGGAAATTGTGTTGCACAATACTCCATTAACGTCAACAAGATTTTTCCATCCTTTTGAGCGAAACTAACTGCATTTGACATTTCTTAGCCTTCCTTCTGGCATTCAGAGCAAAGAACGAAGCCAACATCTCTCTCCGGCATGAAACAATTTCGCAATCGGTTGTCTTCTGCCTTGATCTTATCTTCCTATCCTTGGTATACGTTCGAAGCCAAGAAACCGAGATATATTTACACAACAACTAGAACTAGGTGTGCTATGAACATTTGTACATATGTAGGTAAAGGCAAGAATATTTAAAAACAAGATAAAAATGCATTTTGTAAAAAAATTTCCCTCTACCTCAATGGAAGCCTAACGTCGTCGGAGCCATGTCTTCTTGGAGGTTTCATTCAGGAAGAAAGCTCAGCACCCGTAATATCAGTAAGCGCATTTCCGCCGACAAGCTCTGATACCAACTATCAAGCCCTAGTGTCATTGCACACAAAGGGCAGATAAAAACATTGGAAGACAGCAAAAAAAATGATTTTTTTTCTTAATTTTTTTCAGTTTAGTTTTTAGCAAAATGTTGACATAAGCTTCTTTAACGGATCAGGGGGTGTTCACCTTTCTTCGCCGTTATTATCGCCATCATCGTAGCTATCGTGAAACGTACGCGAAAAAGCTCTTTCGTTTAAAAGAAAACGTTCCCTAACAACAAAACTAAACCGGATGAAGGTGTTCAACGTCTCGTCCTTCCCCGGAGTAATTAAATTACAAAATTACCTGCTGAAATAAAGCAGCCAAAGGGTGCAAATCACCCCCTAAATGCAATAAAAGCAATTTAAGGGTCCGCTATTTCAGGCAAATTGAAGTGCTTTTTCCTCTTCTATTCACTGGATACTTTCGCACTCTGCACATACTCGTAGACACCTTAAAGAGAAGAAAATGAAGTAAGTTAACGGGAAGTAAATTAAAATTAATTAAAAGCTCTGAAAATGAGCGATTCTTAAAGTATAAAATCTTAAATTTGAAGGAATTCCTGAAAAATATCTCAAGAATTTTATCGCTGCAGAAAAACTTTCAAAGAACATTTGAAAACTTGTTCAGTACCAGAAAATGGAACGTGGAGATCTACTTCGATACGGTCCCTTTTCAAATCGCATAGCTTGAGATATTTTTCCTTTAGTCCTTGTTGTTGGTGTTATCCTTGTTGTTGCTGTTGTTGTTGCTGTTGTCGTTGTTGATACCACTGTCACCCCGTATATGAATTGCCTATGTGCATTGCGGTATGGTATCTATTTCCCCCCCTCTATTGCCTGTGTGCGGGGAGCGTACAAGTCTTATCCTCGTTCCATGAATATTTTATGGGGAATGGAAAAGCTATTCTCTCCACTGGCGCCAGGATGTCTTTTCCCCGGTCGGTTTTTATGGATTAATCGATAAGTTTTGTGTTTCCATTAAATAGTTTTGCTTAAACGGTTTATTATCTTTTAAGTTCATGAATTGTACATGTATAGGCCTACAGATGACAGATAGATAGGTGAGGGGGAATAATTTGTTAGAAAAATGCCGTAATTAAAATAACATTAGCCTAATTTCGCACATATAATAAATTCTCAGTGGAATAATGGAAGCAAAGGCAACTTTTATGCGCTGTTGGTGTTCTCTAGAAACGGTAATTTTTTTTAGAGTAAAATCAAAAGGATGGCGAAGTAGAAGGAAATTTTTCGAGTAAGGTATTAATTTAAAAATTAATTAGAATATAATCACTAGGAAAGTGGAGGTATTTTGCGATAAATAGTTTTCTTTTCCCTAAATTTTAGGGAATATTCTACTTTTTTTACAGTGTACTAAAGAAATGCCTTGCCCATTTGGTTACCCGAGTCAGATTGGTAGTTATTTTCAACAACAAGATTTCGAATAGCAGTAAGAATGATATGCAGATGCGCGCATGTAATGCAAAGTTTGTAAATTTGTTTATTTTTAGCAGTTTTTTGCCACATAAAGTAGATCTTGAACCAGGGTCCAAGAAATTAACGAATTTTTAAAGATGCAATTTAATCAGATCTGTCATACCAATCTTTCCAGATGATGAGTGTGATTGTGTGGAGCAGGGGGAGTGCAACACACATTCAAATCTTTCATCTCATCTCAATTTTTAATTTAATTCCTAGGTCAAAAAATATATCCCTACTTTAAGCCTAGTATCAAATTCGAGTAAAATGTGACATTTCCATACAAATTTTAATGCTGGTAAAATCGCAAGCAAAAATTTCACTGATGATTTTACTAGTTCAGTTTCACTGGTAAAAAGCGAATAATTCTCTATTTTAAGATAGATGTCGCTTTGTGTGTCTGCAGTTATTTTACTAAACATTTTAATGCTCGGAGCATTAAAATTCTGGTAAAATTTTGACATTTTCTGTTTCTATAATAATTTTCTGATTGTTTTTTTTTTTTTTAATTTACTGAAGGATTTAATTTCTCTTGACAATTTTCAGATTAATTAAGTCCATTTTTGAGGCCAGCCCGTACCTTTAACTCGTACACGAATGTGTATGTCTTTTTTACTATTTTCGACACTCTCATAGACCCACTTTTCGTCTTCACAGCGAGCTGAAATTTGGCACACAAGTTCATGTCGCATGACAATTGAATCTATCTATGAAAACCCGGAAAATCGGGAAAAATCATTTGAAAATTTGGTACAAATTTGATTAGTGATAAATCCGTTTCAGGAAAATGCATAGTTCTCCGATTTTTCCGAAAAAAATTTCCGGAATTTTTCGACTTTTCTTTCCGGAAAATTTTCCGGTAAAAAAGTTTTCTAAATTATGCAGGATCAAATTCCCTATAAACTGGCATCATTACTTTCTCTCCGACAATGGTGAAAACTTGCAGAAAAAATTAAGGAAAATTCATGTAAAACGCTTTTCCGGAGTTTTTCTGACCAAAAAAGCGTTTGAGCGTTTCGCAACCTAAGACAAAGTTGTAAAGCGAAATGAGTTGCATAAAGTTGCTTTTGTGGAAAATTCCATGGAAAACCCGGAAAAGCGAAAAAAGCATCGGAAAAATTTTCATCGATATGATTAGTGATAAATCTGTTTCAGGAAAAGTGCAGAATTTTCCAATTTTTCTGGAATTTCCGGAATTTTCGGACTTTTCCGGAAGATTTTCCGACAAAAAAATTGTATAAGCTTTGCGGAATCATTTTTTCCGTCCTACTGGCATCAATACGTTCTCTTCAACAATCATGAAAACTTGCATGAAAAATCGAGGAAAATTCATATAAATTTAAAAAAGATTAATAGTAATTGGAAAGTCTGTGGAAAACACGGAAAATCGGGAAAATTCAGTAAATCAGTGTCTTTTCAGCCGCCATAAAATTGTTTTAAAATATCTCCATGCAGCACGTAATAACAATTTAGTTAAGGTGAAAAAGGCAGAAAATAAAATAAGTAAAAAACGAGTTTTCAAACAAAACTGAGGCCAAGCCGCATGAAAAAGTAGAAAATAAACTTTTCTTCACACACAGAGGTGGACTCGGATTTTATTCGCTGACAATCACCGATATATTTCAGTATGATCAATCAGAGGTAATAAGTGATTTGATTCATAAAGAGAAAGAATATTCAAGAGAAATGTCCCAATCAAAAAATCTGAGTCCACCTCTGTGTTTGAAGAAAAGTTTATTTTCTACTTTTGCATGCGGCTTGGCCTCAGTTTTGTTTGAAAACTCGTTTTCTACTTATTTTATTAATTGTAAATTGTTAAAACGTTTATCTAAACTCTATAAACAATTTGAAGTTTTTCAGCGATAAAATTTTTAAATATCTGTCACTTTGTTTTCTCCAAATTAACGTACATCAAATTTTTACCAGCGATTTTATTGTGAAATATTTGGAGACCACGTTAAATTTTACTTTGCCCGAAGTCGATACTAGGCTTTACGCATCAAATTGTTTGATTTACAAACTCTTCTTCCAATGATACTCACATTTCCTTCTCAAGGCATTAAGAAATTGAGAATTCTCCATATTATTTTTTTTTTTGCTTACATTTTTTTTATGCCTAGCTCCAGATTTTCAAGCTTGCATTGCATTGTGAGCTATTGAGGTCTTCGAGACTTCCGATCTTGTGAAAGTCTACTGACCCCTCTTGGAGAATAACTCGGATTTTTCTAACAAAGTGTTCGCACTCTTGTTAAATTCCAGATGAAGTTCCTGCCGTATTTTACTAGCCCAATCTTCTTAATTTTTTCTTTAACTAGACAATTGGGAACTCTATTCGGAATTCTAACCTGGAAGTTATTAGACATGGCTTTCTATATTTTTCGCTATATTGCGACATACACTATCAAATCACTTGTAGCTATTTGTTCGTCACGTACCTGTAACAGTCTGACGTGCAACCCTACACGTCCTGTGTACACCAATTGAGTGAAATCCTATTTGACCTAAACAGGAACTATGCATACATTTTTATTGGAAACTATGTACTCTTAACTACCGTTGAAATTGAGGCTGAGAGCTTCAGAAACATTCCAATGAATTGTACCCTTGATTTGAAGTTTAGTCCCAAATATTTAATAACCAAAATTATCTTGCTACCAAGAAACTGTACTAAACTGGTGCAAAAACTATCTCCGTTGTAAAGCAACTCCTCTACTTAGTTCTGATGGTAAATAACTGACTACGTTTAAGACTCAGCAATGTACAAAAATTATCTTCACAATAAGTCCAATAAATCCACAGATGCCAACCAACCAATATCGTTTATCAAAGCGCGATCATCAAAATGTTCAAGTACACCCAAAAGCAATGACTGCGGTCTATATAAATTCCACAAAGTTCGGTGGGTTGATGGGCGATGTAAATAGGACATGCCATTTTAATACGCAAGGCTCCCTCTTCGTCTTAATCACATTAAAGTCCTTTTTCTTTACCCATTTCACCCTTTTTATTTTTGTGGTTAATTGCGTTCAGTAAAACTTATGTAAACATAAACCTTAACCCTTCTTGTTTGCCTTTCCCAAATTACTCTTTGTGTCTCTTTGCTCATCACTGACGACTTAATTCATTTGATTTTATCATCAAACATAAATTTTCGTGCAAAGATATTTTCTCTATGAAAACAATGTACATTTCCTTGAAAGAGTAAACAAGTTCTCGGTCTATGCCCATTAGAGGAGTATAGTTCAAAGTGGTTAGATGAAACCAACAAAAGAATCCTCTTCCGCAGTATTCGCCAGGTAATTACACCTTAACTACATATATATAGATGAAACGATGTAGTGAACCAGAATAGTTACAGCTTTGCTCCACCACGCTTGAATCAGTACAAATTAAGTAGAGAAAGAGCTACATGCAAGGTACTACAATGGTCATGGGCGGGATTGAGATGAAAGGGGACTCTGATTCTGAATTAATAATAAATTTCTAGGTACCTTGTTAGATAGCTGAGCAACAAGGTACTTGCCCTGACTACTGTTGTTATTGTTGAAGAATTTGAGATGATTATGTGGTCTGGTTGTCCACGAAGAAGAGGAGCATATATAGCATAACCTCGAGCAGACTATTTATTATCTGGTTGGGTTGGCTGAAGCTAGCAATCCATTCAATTAGCTCAGCAAGTGAGTTGTTACATAGTCGGGGCAGGAAGTGCCGGTGACTCTCTGACATAACACAATCTTCAAAAGGTATTTATATTTTCGCATTGCTGCATTCTTTGTTCAGCTCTGATATTGTATTGCATAAAGAATGTAATTTGTTGGGGGATTTTTTTGCAATTTTCAATATTTGGAAAACAGAACACGTTTCTAAGAAGCAAGTGCAAGCATACACTAATAAATTACCCAACGAATTAGTGCTTAGATCTACAAGTGGAAACCTATTTTAGTAAAAAGTCTCCCAGTATACGTAAATTTTTTAATATTTATTTTTCTTACTAGAGAATTGAGTAAAATAACTTAAGAATGTCCCTTTACTTTTGCAAAATAATTAATAAATAGGAATCAGAGTGTGGAAAGAATGAATTCTCAGGTATTTCCGGCACAATTTTTGTTAAATTTCTTTATCCGTTGAATGAAAGCAATGGAGATAGCACCCGTACAACAGTTTTAATAAATCAGTTTAGTTCAAAAGTGGGCAATAGTAGTTGTATACAGATCTCCAAGCTACTCGATTAGGGAATTCCTATTGTATATTTTGGATTGGAGTGAGCAGCATTTAGAAAATGATAGTAACATTCTGATAGCTGGTGATTTTAACATAGATTGGCTGCTAGCGGGCAATAGCAGCATTGGAATTAGAAGTCTTATAAATGACTTAAGTTTGAAGCAATTAGTGGAACAACCGACTCGTATAACAAACTATTCTAGTACGCTATTGGACTATGTTTTAACCGGAATACATGTGAGTAATTTAGTAGTAACTATAGATGAAGAATACAAAGTATCAGACCATGAGACGTTAAAAATAGTTGTGGAAGTTAATAGCAAAGAAAATTTTGAAGAAAAAACTATAAGTTTTTTTAAATATAGCAGTGAAAAATTTGAGGAACGGTTAAACGCATTGGGATTTGATAATCTTTACCATATGGACAATGTTAATGAGCTATCAGCGTTGTTTGACCACAAATTAAAATTATCATTAGAACAAATGAGAGTTGATAGGGCTGTAAGGGATAATATAAATAGTTGGTGTTCTCAAGATTTGGACAGAAGGAAGAGACAAAAAATGGAAGCATACAGAACAGTAGTGTACAGCGGTGATGTAGTACAATGGGAAAGATACAGAGTACTGAGAAATGCTTTTAAGAAAGAAGTTAATAAGCAGAAAAACAAATATGTTGAGAATCAAATTGAGGCTAATGCAGGGAGATCAGAAAGGTCTGTGGAAAACTATTAAAAGGCTAATATTGAAAAATACTAAGTCAGATGAGATATCAGCAATGCAATTTGGACAGGAGTATATTGACGATCCCTTACTTATAGCAAACCGATTAAATAATTATTTGGCGGAAAGTATTAAAGAGATTAACAGATCTATTCCTAGGATGCAGTGTACAATTAATTGCTTACCTGTACCATTCATATTTAAAATGCGATACTGCACCTGCCAACAGCTTTTGAATGTTATAAGAAGATGTAAAAAGAAGAAAGATCTAAGTGGTCTCACACCAGATATAATCTATAATTCAATTGAAATTCTGTGCCCAGTATTAATGAAAATATTTAACTTGTCAATTACCATGGGCGAATTTCCAACTACCTGGAAGGAATCGATAATATAGTACCAGTAGCGAAGGTAGATAATACAATCAAATGCGATGAATTCAGACCTATAAATATGCTTCCTTCTTATGAAAAAATATTTGAACGTTTTATTGCTGAACAATTAATTGATTATATTGAAGGAAAAAAGTTGATTATAGAGGAGCAGTCGGGATTCAGGAATAAACATTCATGTGAGACTGCTTTAAATTGGCTTATATTTGAATGGAAACGCGAGATAGACAGTGGAAACGCTATGATAGTTGTGTTTTTGGATTTGAAACGTGCATTTGAAACACTTGACCGAGATATACTGCTGAAGAAGCTATGGATATATGGGATTAGAGACGTGGAATTGGATTGGTTTCGTTCATATTTGTTCGGAAGGACTCAAAGAACAAAGATAAATGGCATGTTATCAGAGTCATTGGACGTTTCGTTGGGTGTACCTCAGGGCTCTGTTTTGGGAGTAACCTTGTTTCTGCTATATATTAATGATATCAATAGGATTTTGAAACCGTGCAAAATTGCCTTATTCGCAGATGATACTCTCATATATATTAGTGGAAAAGATACCGGTAGAATTGTACGTGAAATTAACGAAGACCTAGTCTTGTTGGATAAATGGTTAAAAGATAATAAATTGAAGGTGAATACAACCAAAACAAAGTATATGACAGTCAATATAAATGCTGATTTTCCTATAAGATTAGATGGTGAAGTAATTGAACGTGTAAATTACATTAAATATCTTGGGGTGTTAATTGATTCTAATCTGAAACTCAGAGACCATGCGAATTATATATGTGCGAAAATTGCAAAGAAAACTGGATTCTTGCGCAGAATCAGGAACATGTTAAGTACAAATAGGGCAATAAGGCTTTATAATGCACTAGTACTACCGCATTTCACATATTACACAACGCTTTTGTACACGACATCTGAGGAGATAAAGGATAGGCTGCAGAAGTTACAAAACAAAGCCATGCGATCTATTTTAAAGTGTAATTTGCGCACCCCTGTGAAGAATATGCTAGAAATTTTGAGTTGGTTAAATGTGAAGCAAAGGCTGTGTGTAAATGCAATGATTTTTATTTTTAAAATGAAAAAAAAAAATGTTACCGGAATACTTGCATAAGAACTTGGTTACAACAAGGGATGCTCAGCCTTATAATCTACGAGGAAATGATGACTTCAGACTGGCAAGATGTAACAGGAGTAGTACTCAAAATAGCTTAATGTACAAAAGGATTAAACCTTTTTAATTGTCTTCCACACGCAATTAAGAGTGAGAACAATTTAAATGTATTTAAAAGAGAAGTGGTTAAATTTGTAGTCAGTAAGGTGCAGTGAACTTACATATGTCTCTTTTTTCTCTTTTTTTTCTCTTTTTTATCTGAGTTTATCTGAGTTTATCTGAATTTATTAAAATGTATGTATTTTAATAGTTTTTTAGTCTAAATGAATTAGAGTTTCGAATTATATATCAACCTAAGATTAATTTTTTTTAAATTTAAGAGTTAAGTGATGTAAACTTGGTTGCTAAAAGCTTTATTATGGGCTAATAAAATAAAATAAAAAAAAAAGATTCGTAAGAGAAATTTTCCTTCAGTTTAATTCATACTTACTTTTGTTGCAGCATAAGTAAGATACCAAAGCCAATGTACCGAAATTACCCATATTCACCAACCCATTTAATTGTATTTTGTAACAAATTTTATTTGATAAAATCTTACAAAATTCTTCAGAATATTATTTCTTAAGGAAACTTTTACTCGATGAAAACCAGATGCATAAACGCAAGGTTCTGTATCAATCAATCAGAGTTCTTCCCACGCGAGTTACGAAACAAAACGAATTATGGCAAAATTATAAACCGAACCGATATCCCGGGATATTTGAAAAAGTACAGGGCCTAGGTTTGGCCTAGGTTTGACTTATGTCTTTGATACACCTTACACTTTAATTGTTCGAATAACTATTAACTTTAGGTTACACGATGTCGAACAATTATTACAGCTGCGACGGCAAGCTGTGTTCTTGTCTGTTGTTTTGTAATTATGGGGTGTTTGGGTTTCATGGAATTGGGAAGTTGGATGGGTTTGGGGGGTAGCGGAGTGTTAGAAATTTCTCTAACTTGCTGTGGGATGATGACTGGCATTTCTTGCTATATGGTGAGAGATATCCCGAAAGTCCAGAATGGTCCAGCGATGATAAGTCCACGATAGTCGAGCAGCGCCAGGATGGTGTCCTATCCACGCTGGTGGCTTCCTGTGCTAGTGAAGAAAGTAAATCTTTCGCCCCGGTAAAAAATGTTTCTCGTTTTCGAGTGAAAAAGGTGAAGAGGTGATAAATAATGGAAGTTTTCAACTTGGAGTTGCGTTGAAAGCTGACTCATGAGGAGGTTTGGATGTTGAGAGATCTTCTCAAGTTGTTTGAGCGCGATAGTTAGGCGGTAGTCCTCTTGGTGTGATGTTTGCACTGTCGTACAAAAAGGTGTTGGGAAAGTAATGTTCGACAGGTTTCCTGTACACTGTATATGATGGCGAAATGGTGTGCCAAATGGGAGATACTTGGACGGATAAGCTGTTTATATAGTATAAGTATAAGTAGCTTTGTATCTTTCGGGACACCGTTTCTCTTTCTGATAATATGGTTGAGTAGGGAGTAAGCGTAGTTAGCTTTTGTCATGATTAGTTTGGCGTGATTGATGAATTTCAACAGATTATTGAAAGAGACAACAAGATACTTGGTATTCTTTGAAGGCTGAATCTTTTCGTTATTGACTTCGATTTCGATGTTGTTGGCTCGTGTGGCAAGATTCGGACTTCCCCTTGTGTAGGGGTTTCGGATGCAAATCATTTCAGATTTGTTCAGATTTATTTTGATATCCCACTTTCTGTAGAACTCGTCGAGTTTGAGGACATGCCGGTCCACTTTGGTAGCAGCGAAGTTGGCTGACTTGGAGTGGGCGTAGATAAGGGACTCATTAGCATAGAGCAGTGTGGTGGAGTTTGAGTCGTTGGTAAGCTGATCATAGGTGAAAAGATTGAAGAGAGTTGGTCCGAGGACCGAACCATGAGGGATACCAGCACTGACTGATATTTCCTGAGATTTGACATTCTCGATTTCTATGTAGAAATTCCGGGATGACAGAAAGCTATGTATAACCCGGGTGAGATAAGGCGGGAGCTCGAGGTTTATAATTTTGAATATTAGCCCGTTTGTCCAAGCTGAGTCAAACGCTTTCTCTACAACAAGGAAGCAGCCTACTGTCTGCTCCCTTTTGTTAAGGGCGTTTATAGAATCACAGAGGAATTTAAGCAAGCGGCAAGGTTCTGTATTGTTGCTGTTTATATCGTCAGCTCAAAATGGATGTTGGGGATGACTGAAATTCCTTAATATGATATTCCACTAGAATATCGTACCTGTTTATTTAATCTCCAAGGGTGGAGGTAAATTAGCATAGTCATGGGTTGAAAGTAGATGAAATGAGAGGGGTTACTTAACAGTGCCGTGTTACAATTTTAATTTTAAGTGTTCCCCAACCCTGTCTTATGGGAATACTAAAACATTAAAAACTTCTCTAATGCTACCTAACGACAATTCAGAGGTTTTGCTACTGGCTAACGGTATTGGCATATTACCCGAAAAGCCCTTATTACGAGTAGATGACATCATATACTGGTTATACATATTTATCTCAATAGAAAATAGTTCAATTAGGTTTAAGTAATAAAACAAGTGTTTGGTCCTCCGAGCCAGATTGTAAGTGAGACAGATCTATCTCTCTTAGATTTGGTTCAGTAGGAATGACGGCCAGCAAACTCCATTACTGTCAGCTATATTTAGAAGTAACTACCCAGTGTATCTCTTCCATACAGCAGCCATTATGTGGAATTCGGAGGTGGCCCGCCTTATCAAAATTTACGTGCTACTATGATACACTTAAGAATATAGCTATTTTGAGATTGACAATCTTTCTCTCACATCTGTATGTCACTCTTTACTGGATTTTCTATCTAAGTTCTTAGGAATATGACTGAGAAGTTTCTGTTCACTTCGCTTCAAATTTTGCTTACGGAGATATGCTTCGCCTGTTTGACCTGAATATCATAGATATATAAATACACAAAAAAAAGCCTTAAAATTATTGGTTGCATTTAGATGAGAATCATTTCGTCAACGAAGTGCGTCTACTATTGATGGTCGCCGATGTGACTTAAACCAAGGACTCATAAAACCCTAGCCAATATGTTATTCATTATCAACGACGCAATCCTTAGACAATTCATTTACAAAACGAAAATATATGTTCCGCTTTATCACCGATACTGTCCGCCAACCGGTGTGTACTAGCTACCTTACACCGGTGACACTGAATCGAAATTTGATTAATGATCTTATTGTCGTGACTGAAATAAATTAATCGATTCAAGCAGCGCGCGTACATAGTTAGTATAGTAGCAGTACAGTATCATATTTCACACTTCCTTTCTTACAGAAATTTCGTTGTCTCATGTCTAGATGAGGGGTGGATAGTTACTATAGTATTGCACAAAAGCGAAACGAATTTGGTATTTCATTTGTAAGCTCGTCACACCCCTTGTACCTTTTTTTTTAGAATTCTACATACTTATAACAGTACATGTAAGATCAAAAGGCAAAGATAAACATGAATGGTATCAAATTCCCCTAATTAATTTTCCATAACAACCCGTAATTATTGCGCATGCTTGAACGCCTACTTTTACTTTAGGGTTCTTAAACAAAATTTTATTCAGAGGAAACGATTGAAGAAAACTCCATACCATGCCATGCCATGCCAGGTGTATATCAGATGAGTGCACTGTTTGAGACTTTATTATGTTGGGTGATTTAAATACATTGGAAAGAAACCACTTCGTGGATGAATAAAGTGTTGAAGTAATGTTGTAATTAGTTCCGCAGCTTGGACACGTGCAACGAAGACTACATAATATTCTGATTTTTTTTTTGTGAATCATGTGTTGAAATGGACAAATTAAAGTTTGAACATCAAATTTTCCGTGAAATTTATAGTTTGAATGCCAATTGTTCTTCGTCACAATCTGTGACTTTAGAAATTTGACCTCAGTATTTAGACATTTTTGGATACAGAAAAATTGGTATGATAGTTTTTGTGGTAATTGTTTCAATTCATAAATATTGTAAACTCCGCAAAGCCTTTTCTCTCACTTATAGTACAATAATACTCATAAATCCATCTTTTTTCTTTTTACTTTTGAACGTTGCCAATTGAATCTTTCTCTGAAGAAAATTTTCTCCGTAAAAAGACTAAAGTATAAAAAAAACTATACAGTATAAAAAACTAAATTAATTCTTTCACACTCTCTCTCCCCCTCTCTCTCTCTCTCTCTCTCTCTCTCTCTCTCTCTATCTCTATCTCTCTCTCCCTCTATCTATCTCTCTCTCTCGCTTTCTCTCTCTCTCCAAAAGAATTTGTTCCCCAGCTCATTCTCTTAATTTTAATAACGTTTGTAACAACGGGTTTGGCTCGGAAGCCTATGGGGAATTGTCCTCAATGGCAGCAAGAAGTAGGAACTATCATGAATTCCGAATGACCGAAAAGTTACAATATTCTCCGCGAGGAGAGGAATCAACCCGCAAGGTATACTTTACTTGATGGTATTTTATTACAATCCAACGTCTACAGTAGTTCTGGCACTCAGTCCTGCTTATTCTCTACACCTATACCTAATCTCACTAATTCTCTTTAATTCCATAAATAAGTCACCACTATAATTCAACATAATTCATTCTACTTAACTAGGTGACTCAATAAAATTCCGCGGCTAGAGGCTTATGCCTAAGTACATACTGATAAGGGTAAGCATCTCTAACCTAATCGTTCGTGAAGGTAACCATGCAGCCTTCCTACTATATGGATACATCTGTGCTTACTCCTTGACTACTCTAATGCTAATTCGTTACCCCTGCTTAATTCGGGGTAATATGCTATATGCCTAGATCTAATCGTAAATTCAAAATTCCTTCCACTTATCTTATGTTTGTACACTTGCAATAATAATCTTCTTAGACTCCGGCCGAATTACATTCCTGGCACTTCAAGTCACGCGCACCATTCAAGTACCGTGGCTACTTCATACTAACCCTATTCTTATACTGATTTATGGATTCGTCCTTGATACGGAGAATCGGTTATGACAAGCCTGACAATAGCTACCAAGTCAGGTCCCTTTGGTATCTTGAACAAAAAAAAACTTCTTCAATGGGTTGCTTGAATATTTCCAGCCCAACCGCAACTACTCAGTATCCTGAGCAATCAAGATTCTTATACGGAAAATATATATATATATATATATATACAAAGAACAATTACTCACCGGCGTATCCACAAATGCGCATTTGTTGATGACGCGGCTGCTGCTGGATTGGCTAGAATTACAAATTTTTTTTTTTTTTCAAAGGTAATTCTACTTAACCTTAGCCTAATAACTACTAAGCTGTCTAATTGTCTACCACTTCTGTGGTTCAATGGGATGATCCCTAGCGCTAAATCCTGTGTGTTCTTTTTTTTATTTATTTTTTTCTTTATAGTTGTCAGTTGAGTTCCGATTTATAGTTGATAGGCACCCGAAGTGCTCGCGGCTCAACAATATAAGGTGTTGGTTCCTCTTCCTTTTTGTTTTTTTGTTTTTTCTTTTCTTCCTTGAAAATTGATAAAGTGTCCTTCTTGTTTGCCGATATATACCTCACCACTGGAGGCACGGATTCACAACCCCCTCTTGTCGACCTCTCCTTTGACAAAGCGTCGGAGGCGAGCCTTCGCTGCTAGACTTGCGCCCCCGACTTTAAGCTATAAGATTAAAAGGAATCGTAACAATCAACCTACAGAACTAATAATTTCCTTACCTTAACCTAAATCTGGTTATGTCCAGATTTTAAGACTCCGGAATGGTTTCCTTCCCTCGGCCTTGCCGCACTGCGGTTTTTATTTTGCAGGCCTATAACTACTATAACACTGTGTTTTACGGAGAATCTTCTTTGTTCCTCCCTCCTTTTCTGTTTATCTCTTCTATTTCTATTTGTGGTTGCCCGTACGAACTATTGCCGGGTTGAAGTAGAATTTACCTTTCCACTTGCCCTGTGAGGCGATTTGATACTGCCAGCACAATTAGCTAACGCACCTTCACTGTCGCTATGGACTTCTCAAAGAAAGAATTGGTAGCTGTATCTGGCTGCCGTTAATTGCCCTTGACTTCTAGAAAATTCATTCGACTATAACCAAGCGCTTGTGACGTACAAGTTGGTTGGGGTTACCCGATGGCTCTAAATGAACTACACTATTTTCAGCCCAATTTCCTAACCAACCTGTACTTGTTTTATCCAGGCACAGAACCTATTTATGCCTATTTATTTTATGCTGTTTTCCACTCGGTCCGTTCCCCCACGCAATGTAGTATATGACGGGTATCTTATAGTACGGAAAATTATTTGAAAAAATTTTCTCATTTATTAAATTTTTTTTTGTAGATTGGAGTCATTATTTAACTGTTACACGTTCAAGGTTTTTTTTAAATCAAAAAAATTATAGTTTGCCTATTTTTTACAAAGCTCATAACTCTAAATTGCTGAATGCGATTTTTTATCATTGCAATGACTTTTCCTTGCAAAAACCAGGTTCTTTATTTTTCATTCAAATAGAAACCCTCACACTTTCCCTAAAAATACTTTTTTTTTTTTAGAAAGCTCTACCCTAGAAATAGTCCAGTCATAAAGTTGTCGCGCTGTAAAAACGTAAAAATTTCAAAAAGTTGACTTCGCCCCATAATTTTTAAGAATTCTTTCCGAAGCATCGCATCGTTATTATCCATGACAATTCCCACAATTTTTTTTATCAGGACTGGCCCCTAATTAATGCCGTATTACAAAGCTTCTTTCTTCTCGTAAAGTAAACAATAGCCGTTTTACATAGTCGGAGTTTCCTATTCCCTAATCAGAATATGTTCGAATTTCGAAAATTTCTTCCACGAAACTTCGCATTCTCAAAAAGAACATAAAATATTAAATAAATATTTAATTGTAATTTACAAAATTTGTCAAGAGCAACATGTCCCACCAAGAGCTTGATTAAACCAAAAACAAAAAAAAAAATTGAACTAAAGTGAATATTGAGCTAAAACTACTTTCTCTTCTCTTTCCAGATAAACCACAGAATATCCACAAAACCAGAGGGTAAGTAAACAGAATTATTTTCGAAATCCTCACACCAAGAATTATTTGTTTATGATTATTAACCAATTCCCCATTGTATTGGGATACCAAACAAAATAGGTATAACCATCTCCAGAATTGCTCATCTCAAAGGTACAAGTAAAACACAAATCTTGAATAGTCCTTAACTATATTGTCGAAATTGGATTGTGTCGCACATCACAAACATATATATCGATTTCGGAAATCCCTTACTGTTTTGTAGACTGATAAGTTTTGCCGCATTTGCCAGTTCGATAAGCTATGTATGACTAAAGCCCCAAGTCTATCCTCCTCTCATATGAACATACATCCTTTATCATGAAATTGATTTTTCGGTAGTATATATTCGCCTTCTAGAGAGAAGCACCCAACAAAAGAGGATGAAAAGTGAGGAAACATGTTAAGCTAGTTATAAAACCCATGTTCGGACCGTTGAAACTATACCCAAGAGAGCAATTGTTTCAACTTACGAATTTTAGTTTATGTACACGTATGTAGATGGTGTGGCGGAATGAATTGTGTATTGTTAAGGTCGACATATACATAACTAAATGTTTCCCAAACATATACATACATACATATATATAGTTAACAGAGTAGATCCTGTAGCCTTGCACCCACACCGCATAAATTACCGTGTGTAATGAGACCAAAACAAATTAGGCTCTTGCTTCGTGAAAGCTGTTCGCTCCGCTGGAAAGTCCTGGTAAATCTGCCATAAAAAATGTGATTGTTTCGAATTGCGGTACCGAGACGTTTGTGGGTATACATTCGTTTGGTAAATTTCCGCCTTGCGGCCAGTTCACCATGCGCACCCCATTTGTTGCGGTAATTTAAATGTGGTTCCATTATGTACATAATATAACAGTAGTGTGCTTAGGCGTTTAGAGGTCCATAATCGCCAACGGAGAGGTGTGAACAAATATGGGGCCATTAAGTCTTAGGTTTATTACCAAGAAAGTCATAACGGAGCGCCATAATAATGGGCTGTTGTCGTTTATTCAATACCCTGAACTGAGGGATTAAGTCAATATTCGATTTCTCCCAGATCTAAGATATCTTAATTAACTATGAGTGCGGTTTCTTGAAGAGTCAATAATTAAGAAATACTTTTCGTTCGTGCTGTGAACTAGCATAATTTAAATATGAAACTTGTTTTTCTTTTACCCGACAACTTACCTGTCACTGTGAACACAATAAACAATGGAAAGGCTTAAATTATCCGTGACAAATATCTGTCGGCCATTAACATTCAGTGTAATAATAGTCATGTACACCGTGCATTTATGGATAAGAAAATATTCCACCATCTGTGGGGCATCCCGACCGACTACGCGTACTATAAGAGAACACTGGACCGAGCGCATGCCGGACGGGCGGCGGGCATTACACGAGGTATAGTGATATGTTACAGTTGGAATTTTTTAGGGCACGAATGCAAAACGCGTCAAAGACCTGCAGCAAACAATTGTCGTGCGAGGCTAAATGGCTTTGACGACTGACTCTTGTTCTTGACTATCAATGAGTTGGCAAAACTGGGTCAGTCTGTTATTAAGTCGACGAACATCAAAGACGTCTACATTCACATAAATTTTCTTATATATCTGTCAGTAGATTTTATAAATGTAGTTATAATATACCCAACATGAAGTTTGTCCTTGTCATAAAGAGCATAGGATTCAAATTGGATGATTGGAGTGTCACCTCCTTTTATAACTGATGGCATAACTTTAAAAGATACAGAAAACTTGAAATTATAAAATTACTTCGCAAAAAACGAATCCTGCACAGAAGTACATAATTGGTAAAATCTTGTGTGCTCCAATTTTTATGGTATTTCTTAAGTGGAAATACAGATTTCTACAGAGTGGAGTGATTACGAAATGATGTCATTTGAAATGAAGAAGATTAAAGTTGAAGATGCTGAAATTATACAAACTTAGGATGTATATATCTTACTTGATTTGATTTTTTAATTTTTTAATGTTAACAGATGTATTTCATTCATAATATAACAGGACATAAGTATAAATGAAATTTGTTATTTAAAATTAATCCGGCTCGAAGGACCAAGATAATTTTTTTTTAAGTATGAAAAAAAATGCATCATTACAAATACTGTATACTGACATGATCTACCTACCAACTATATTATCGCCCACTACCTTATTCGAGATTTTCCACTTTTCTTGGTGTGTAGTTCCAGGATCCTACTCGAGAGCAACCCGAAAAAATTCTCTGACTGCATATTTTTCCAACATATGTGAACTCCAGTCGATGGCTTGCTTATCAACGTTGTCTTTGGCGCATCAAAGTCTATACTCTATCCCATTACACTTCCTAATTTTTATGGAATTTATAGAATGGATTTAAACAACTCAAGAGGTCACATATCGAACTCCAACTTTCTTTCATTTTGTCTTCTGCTTTTCCTTTGGGGCATAGCAAATAAGATTTTTAGTTATTCTTACACATACTGGAGGTATCGTGAAAATTTGCGCACCCCAGTCTTTCGTTGATGACCTACAAAAGCACATCACATGATCGATGGTCTACACACATTCTCCCGAGTCATATCTACCATATAACTTCGTTTAGTCACACAACTACGATACTTTTCCGATTCGCCTCTCTCAGTTTCTGGTTAGAGAAAAAAGTTTGAACAGTCCATACCGCTGCTCGTGTCCTTGAGTGGAAAGCTATGTTAGGTTAGGTAAGAGGGGTTAGGTAAGAGGGGTGCCGCTCGTAGACTAGCCTGCATCACTTAGATCTCCAGTGGGTCCATTGTGCCCCTTGATCTCGTCGCATAACATATTAAACCACCATAGATCCACGCTACTTCCCTTAGGAATCTCAGGATAAATCTGAACTGTTCACTTTGCAGCTCCCCAAGACTGGAAAAGAAGTGGCTACCCAATAGCTTACCTCTTTTATTCATCAAAGCGGGGCACTCGCAAAGTATAAGTGTTGGGCGGATTGGATTTTCTCAGAGTCCTTGCAACTCTTGCAGAAATCGTTCGCCGCTTTACCCAGCCTTCTAGCATGGTTCCCTCTGGCCCAGTGACCCGCATGATGACCCCTACTATATTCCTGATATTTGCTCTACTGCCATTAAGGAATTCTCTTGTCCTCTTCCTGTCATATGCAGGTCACAATTGCCTCATAATACGGCAGGTTTCCATCCTGGTCCACCGGAGGCTTGCCTTTTGATGGGCGCTCCTGATGATCTCCTTTTGGAATCCGGATTCGTCAACGTTGAGTCAGTCCGTATCGAAATGTACTGTTTATCGATCCGTACCAGTTAGAATTTTTTGTAGGAGATGGTTGAGTTGGCATGCTCAGCACAAGCAATAAAGATCTCCATATACTCTCGAATACTGAAATCGGAAGTCTCTTTTCAGATTCGAAGAAACTTTATATATTACCTAGTCCCTAGTCGATGATACTGTCCTGCTAGATTTGTTCCCTCCTTTTCCGGATTACTTAGGGATATACTATAAGCGAAGATACCCATTTTTCCATCAACCCTTTTTACCAAATACATACCTATATATACTGAAATGAACAAAAACTATTATTAAAAATGAATCCGGCTCGAAGGACCAAATGTGTAAGATGTCAACATTTTCTATTTTTTCATATTTAAATCAAATGCTCAAAATATGCTCTCAAATTTACATTAGATAACCAAATTGAGTATTTAATCTCAATTTTCTACCCATAAACTTTTCCCCTATATAAAAGTGAACTCACAATTTCCTCTACCAGTTACGAGATTAGATTTATTACTGCGCCATTTCTTCAAAGCGATCTCTGATAACATTCAAACTTTCTCGGGTGAAAGAGAATCAAATACTTCTCCTTTTGATTGGGTTATAACATAATCGTTTTTGCCATTTTTACTTCTTTGTTTTTCCTTAAGTTGAATTTCAAAGATTTATCAGAACACAAGAGTTGTAAAAACAGAGAAAATTGGATAAAAAGATGGTGGGGTAAGAAGACCTATATCTATACCTACATAAAAGTTAGAAAGAAGAAAACCGACAATAATAGCAAGAAAAATCAAAAGCGGAAAATTCCAATTTATGCACATTAAACGCTTCTAGTAGTAAAGGAATGCTTTAACGGTAAAACCCATCCTCCGTTCCAGCCTTCTAAAGACCTTTACACGTGAAAGAATAAAATGTGCAGCCTTCATTTCCTCCCCGTCCCACCCCCGCCCCACCATCCTACCACGAAGTATACACTTTCAAAGAATCCTAGATCTAGGAATTGTTGGGTGCTACATAGATAAAGGAAGAATCCAATTTTTGTAAAATGGGATTCTCCTTTGAGTTCTGTCTTCTTCGTCTGGCGTAATTTATCGAGCATCCACGTGCTTTTGTAAGGACTGTGAATCTTCTAGTTATATCTGTTAAGCTCAAAGAAAAATTCATCTTTCCTCCCTTCCCCCATCTTGGGCCATCCAATTCAGCACATCTGTTGCAAGATTGTGCGGCTCAAATTTGTTTTTGTATAGAACAATTGCCTTCTCAGCTAAGAGCGCTATTTCAGGCACGAAATATTTCTGTAGAAATCTAGCCGTGCGGAGGTGGTATAATGATTGTGAACCACCGCTTCACTGTTGTGTTACATAGATAGTAGCTTTACAAGGGAAATTCTGATTCCCTCTCTCTCACCTTTTCGTATAATTATCTTGTGAATATTGGGTAGATAGGGATATATCCTCCCGTTAAAAAGAGGAGCATCTCTTCCGGCTTTGTATATGAAACAGAACGTACACAGCACGCGCCGCCATTGCGGTTTTACGGTTTTGAGTTGCGGCAAAACTTTTACTCAATTTGAAGCTAAGTTTATTCAGGAGCAATGATGTTCGAATGACTGCAGCCCCAAGGTTGAATAAGTAAACGGGTTTCCCTCATCAACCGGCAGGAAGTGGCATTGAGAACTTTAGATCAGGTTTAATTGTTTGGGTAATTAGTTTTCCCCGACCCTATCATAGGTTCAAAGTTTATTTTTGGCTTACCCTATAAAGTCTATGAACAAGTTGTAAATTATGTTATATGTATGTAGCGGAGCTGCTTAACTTTCCCTGATGTATAATTAAATAATTAATCGCAGGTGAAATTTTTATTCCTTAATGACACTTCCTTTAAGATGTGTCCTTAAACTTTTGAAATTGAGAACAGGTTCGCGCAATAATTTGAAAACTTTTTCAGAAGTTCTTGAATGTTTCTTGGAAGCACAAAACCATAACTTGGATGTGCAGATGAATGTTACTCTTAAATATTAAGAAATTGTAGGTGCCAGGAAAGTCAGAGGAAGGTAGACTGCTCCAATTCGGCTGACAATGAAAGACTAAAATACACCGCATATTGGTTGGAGTGGTTCAGAATCATGAGAACCATGATACCACATTTGCAAGGCACAAATTTGCCATAACCGGAGTAAATATTTCAGATATTGAAGGAGGTGCAGGCCAAATATCCAGCTAATTAGAACTGTAGACTTTTTGTAACTCACGATGTCTTTTGAAGTAATAAATGGATCGAGTCTAAAAATGAATAAAGCTCTAGGCAATTGCCCTACATTCAAAGTGAAAATGGAGAGTGTCAAGTCAGACAGATGTACCTAAGACCAAAGCTGGGCACAAGAACGTTAATCCGTTAATCGTTAATTAACGAAGTTAACTTTTCGAGTAACGGATTAACTTTTAAGAATATTAACCGACTCTTTAACTTCCGTTAACTATCAATAAGTCCGTTAACCGTTAATTAGGTATCTACTAATTATGACGCAAATGACGTCACGCCGCGGAAATTTATGCTCTGACTAGTTTAGGTCGTATATGTGTGTGGCTTCGCGTATTGGTTCCGTTAATAGAAGCATAGAAGACATCACGCTTAAAGGAGAAGCTCAAGCATATCTCCGATCACTCCTACCGACAATTGCAGCAACTGTATTTAAATTAAAAAAATATCAAGCCTAGCGATCTTGTGAATTACACAGCTTCAGCCAATGCCTTGGTTTGGACATCTTCTGGACGATGAACAATGCCATCTTGCTGAGGCTTTTTACCAGTGATCTCCAGTATTTTGATTCTCCCGTAATTTTAATTTGATTCCGAAATATTTATTATAACAAACTAAGATTTTTACTGTTTTTTTATTTATCGTCCATGTTCTACCTAAACTTCCCCAACCAAAACATTTTTTTTTATAAGCAAGGAGATTATACCCTATGCACATTACGCACTCGAATGATCATTGATCCAATTACGTTAATTTATCGGATGATCACTGTGGTTGGGCAAACACACGATATCTTGACGGAAATTCGATTTGACAGATGACAGTTCTCAATTTTGTAAATTAAAAACTGTGAATTGTGAAGTAATATGTGAAAAATTAAATCGAGCCTTGTATTAGATAAATAATGTGAGAAATGTTTTGAATTAGCTTTGGAAAATATTCAAAATTTACCTTGAAGAATGTATCCACAAATTTCACAATTGACATCTGACAGTGATGGCTGGAAAATCAGCTGAGTTTTCCAATAACTTGCAGTTCCTCACCACTGAAAGCGCACTTATCGACAAAAGGAATGAGAAGTGATGAATAATTGCAAACGAATGAGCTTGTGGAGGCGTAATTATTGGTGCAATGACAAAACGAATGATCATTGCGCCAATGATGCAATAACACACGAGCTATGCAATGATCGTTTTTTTCGCCAATGATCATTGATATGTTTCGTGTGTCTAGGGTATAATACGTTTGATATACTTGTTCATTTCACTAATCCAACAACATAAAGATTACAATTACTATTAGGAGTGAACGATTAACGATTAAGGTTAACTTCCGTTAAATCTTCCGTATAGTAACGATTTAACGGTTAATGAAGTTAACTTTTTTAGTAACGCATTACCGATTAACGAAGTTAATTTTTTTATGAACGGTGCCCAGCACTGCCTAAGACGAATACGGTCTTGATGTATCTTGTTTATTACGAAATTGATGTCGTTGTTTCCATTGCTCTTGTTGTTGTTGCAGTTTATGATTTTGCTCTAGAGTAGTTTTCAACCGTATTCAAAGCTTCATATAGGCATTACACTGCTTAAAACTCGTCTAGCTAAAAACTGATTTTCCCCACTCAAATCCAATCTAATCTTTTGACATATAGAAAATAGCATACATGAAGACAACAATAGATAAATTTATTTAAAATATCCGCCATCAAATGATCTCATAACTGAGGCCAGAATAGTTTTTGTTTGGTTTATCATCAACATTTAAAAAGCAATTGTTATGCAATGCGCAATCAAACAAAAACAAACATGCTCCTCGTGTAAAAACTTCCCACTGCTAGTCCGAATAATTTCAATTGCCCTCCGATATGTAATTTTACATACACCACTCGTGTCACATTGTTGTCTATCAAAAACGCATTAAAATGTCAAAACAAACAGAACCCACACGATTCCCCTCTTGGTTACATATTTGCTAATTACGTAAGAATCCCCCTGTGTTGATATATGGCTTAATATGATAAATTGTAGTGAGAACTCATTCACATTCAAAATTTTAGACTGCCTAGCCTAGGCTGCCTATGGTGGTGGTAAGCTGTGATACAAATCTAAAAAGCTTATGAAAACCCAAACAAAGCGTACAAACGTACACCTATGGGAAACAAATAGCCGGATAACGCCAAACATGTCTAGAACATCTGTGTCCAAATATGGTAGGGGCGACATATCGACTATGGCGGCTATGTGTGGTGACTTACGGTTTTTTGCATTTTACATTTGAAAAGGTTCATCTCAACTAGAACACAGCGAATATGCATTTTAATAAGCGTGAACCGATTGAATATTCATTCGCGATTGAAACACCTGGCTGAAATCATTACCGTATTAATGGAAGTCTGATATAGTCATGGAGATAGAATGTTTGTAAATTTGCGTAATCAAATCGGAATTGTTGAATTGTTGCACTATGAATGAATGACCGAAAGTAAAACAGTAAATCGAATAGATTTTTTAATGATAATACGAAATTGAAATTGAAAAATCGTATTAAACAACATTTCTTGTCAGTGGAATTCTAACATGACGATTTGGCATGGAAGAAACATATGAGGGGACTTTAAGAATAAAATTGTCTTACCATATCAATTATAGCAGCGCGGCGTTGAGTTAGCACACCAATCCCAACTAAGAGCTTGCAAGATCTTTTCAATTACATCAGTCACCTTAATCTTATACGAGATCCTCGGCAAATCTTGGAGTCATCAAAATTTCCGTTAGAACTTTTTTGGAAATTTTTGCAGCTGTTCATTTTGAAACCATACCGAAGTCAACTACGTACATACTGCATACGTACTTAAGTCAACCAATGTACTTATACCAGATATGGGTATAGAATTTTTTATATTTTAAAATACACTGCGATAATAGGCATAATAGTTTTACACTACCACCATTTTCAAAAAAACACATTCTATCAAAATCCCTAAGAAAAATCTGCCCGATTTCACGCAGCTTCGAAACTAGATCTAGAAAGTCGTGCATAATATTTCAGCTCTGTATGTTATCGGGCTCACAAGCAGTGTATATTCCCTGGTATAGATTTCATGATGAGCTCATCAATGAGCTCCTCATGAGCAATCAGATGAACGTACTAATGAAATTTATTCACGTTTGAATCAAAACCGGGAAAAAACTCATTTATTTACTTATTCACAGATAGTGTGCATGAGAATTGCATCTCTTTCATTTATTTATAAATGTATGCTGTGCTTCTCTTTTGTGCATTTTACAATATTAGATGAGCGCTTCGATGAGTACATAACGAGTGTTACGCTGAGCTTATTAATGAGCATGTCAATGACGGTCTCGATGAGCTTATTAATGAGCATGTCAATGAGTGTCGCGATGAGTTTATTAATGAGCATAGCAATGACTGTCACGATGAGTTTATTAATGAGCATGTCAATGAGTATCATGATGAGTTCATAAATGAAAATATGATTTTACGATTGATTTCATATATTTTTCCGAATTCAAACTCCGGTTGCAAATCAAACTCTGAGACGCTGTAGCGTAAGAATTTTGGCATCACGTCATATTCAGCATATGGTCGACAGTCTGTTTGGGGAAAGAAAACAAATCAAAAAATTTATTTAAAATAAATAATTTAAAAACTTAAATAAATAAATCACAAAAATCAATTCAAATTTTCCTAGAAATGTCATCTGATACGGTGATGACAAGAATAAATATTTATTTATTGCTGGTTTAGTATTTCATGCTATCCAATGAGCCCTTCGATGAGATTTAATGAATGCTCATCAGACGGCTTATCGGGACTTTATTTTCTGTATGTTTCTTCATGAATTTGAAATACTTTGAAACTTTCCCTGGTAGACATATCATGATGAGCTCATCAATGAGCTCCTCATGAGCAATCAGATGAACGTACAAATCAAAAAATTAATTTAAAAACTTAAATAAATAAATCACAAAATTAATTCAAATTTTCCTAGTAGAAATGTCATCTGACAAGGTGATGACAATAATAAATATTTATTTATTGCTGGTTTAGTATATAGGGAGCAGTTTCATGATATCCAATGAGCCCTTCGATGAGAGTTAATGAATGCTCATCAGACGGCTTATCGGGACTTAATTTTCTATATGTTTCTTTTTGAATTGCAAACACCTTGATACTTTTCAGTCAAATTAGTATTGATTTACATAATAACTGCCCCTTGCGGGGCACGAGACAAGGTAAAACTGTGAGCAATTTCTACAAGGGTTGTAAAAACCGATATCCTAGTATGGAAACCATACCTTGAGAGTTGCCCGATTTCGACAATTTTCGAAAAAACATTATACCCTCTAACTATTACATAATATTGATGGTACGGCAAAATGGATTGGACCTTCACGCATAATATCTGAAGAGATTTTCCATCTATTCGTTTGTTTACATACCTTTCCAGACTAAAACTCGAGAACGTGTTGACTTAGAAAAATATGTAAAATCAGGCAACTCTTTCGTAGTATTGCCATACAAAAGTTTTATTTTTTCTCTAAATGAGAATGCCTTGAGCTAGCCTAGAGAACTAAAATTTTATACACAGCGTTATGGTAATAATCTAAATTTGAAAATGGACGAAATTGGGAAGGTTTTTTGTAGGGTTGCCATACATAAATCTTTTTACGTATACATACTGAGAAATTGGTCAGTCGGAAATGTTTTAATGTTCTTCAAAATTCTCCTCACATTCTACCCATTTTTTTTTGCTTGAACAC
The DNA here is from genome assembly GCA_963930735.1 of Dioctria linearis. Taxonomy (NCBI): domain Eukaryota; kingdom Metazoa; phylum Arthropoda; class Insecta; order Diptera; family Asilidae; genus Dioctria; species Dioctria linearis. The sequence continues at coordinate 7,496,420 of OZ005740.1, read as the reverse complement.
TCAGGATTTTTAAACTTTTCAATATGTTTAGACGTGTTCTTGCTGTTTTCTTACTTTACTCCAGCACTTACATTGTGAAACTCATTATCTACTCGAATCGACGTTAGCATGTGCACATTTTGAGAGCATTCAAGAGGCTTCTCTCTTAATGTGAATATACTAATAGCAAAATAAATTATCCTTATTTTATTTCGTTCTAAAATTTGTCTGCGGGCTAAATACCATACCAAACCCGTAATAGGTATTAACAATACAAGTAAAAATAATATTAATATTTTTCCATGATTTTATCCAAATAATTGCGCATTGTTTAATCCGAGAACTAGTAAATTAATTAACTAATGCTAGCAAACAAATTGGAACAGCACACGACTGTGTCTAGACCACACAACCACACAATTTCATCGTAGCATCGCACGACCAAACCTGCAAACTTTATGAAAAGTTGAAACTCGACTAAACAAATTTATATATACCTCACCGTTGGGGGAAACTAACTATTAAAACAAATGATACAGAGAGGGCCGCTAACACCTTGTCCGGTGGGAAATATATTTACCTACCTTTCGTGTAAATTTTACACGTTTTGTATTAATTTTCAGATGGGTGGAACAGGAAGAGACAAGATAGGGACCCAGTGGTTAGCGCTAATGTATTCATCAGAATCTACATACTCTAGAAATAATTCAACAGCAACGACATAAATCAGAATTAGAAAAGATGACATTTTTGCTTTTTTGATGTTGGAAAAATTCCTGGGTACTTTTCTTAGTTACTTTGTAAATTTCTCTCATCAATCATCCTATGCAAGGTATGTACGTACAACATATATGCTTCTTTCCAGTTGTTATAGATATACTAACTACCAAGGTGTTCATGTACAAGTGGATTTACGGCTAGACTAACTTTGTGTACTTTTCTTTCCTTTTATAAACAAGAATAGCAAAGAAAAAAAAACGGCAAATGTAAGATTTCCGATAGAATTAAGGAAAGGCACGAAGACATGGACTTATGGCTACAATTAATCCGGCAATAAATTTCCAGAAGTTCAGTTGTCGCAATCGATCGATGAATTCCATTTGACAGGGTATGAAATGAAGGAAAGGAAATTGGATAAAAATGGAAAAGGGACAAGAAAAATTGAACGTAATTTGGGTTTGGAATATCCCCCCAACCTAAATCGATTAAGTATGAGAAGAGGAAAATTAAAGATAAATTGCGCTTCAATGGAAATGTGTCTTTAATGGTTTTTACGCAATTTTCTATTCCAGAGTATGCCTATAGTGTTTATTTCTAAACCTTTCAACAAATTATTCTATCTGTTGGAAAAAAATTATTGAGTTGCTGGCAGTTCGTGACCCTTCACTACTGCCTGCTATCAACAAGATAGACTAATCTCTCTAGAAGCTCTTGAAGAAAGTTATAAAAATTGCAGTGTTGTTTTTCCTTTCGATTCTTTGCAAGGAACTACATATAACTCCCCTGAGCTCTTTGTCATATTTAATACCTTTGCTGAGGCACATTGCTTAAGAAACTAGTTGAATGATGAATAGAAGAGTCAGCTACAGGGTGTTCGAAAAAGTAGTAAAATACATTGAGGCACCCGGATAATACTTTTTTCTGACACTCGTGCTCCCCCCCCCCCTCATACCAGCTCCTAAAATGCGTCCTTCGGTAGGTCCATAGGTTTTTTCCTCCTTCTACTCGAAATTGTGGCTTAATAAAAACAAACACACGGAGTTTTCACTCCTTTTGTTTATTTTTTAACACTTTTTTTTTTTAATATAGATATTGGTGTCGACTAAGTCAATCCTAGCAAATAAATAATTTCTATAGATTTAGTTTCCCTAGGCCTCAACGCAAATCATATCTACTCTGTTCTAACTTCAGTACTCTGTAAGATCTTCAATTTCCAATGACGACCCGCAAAGTTCTGTTTTGGTACCGCTGTTGTTTTCTACATTTATAACCGATCTTGTACCAACCAGTCGCAGTTTTGAATACAATATGACTTTCGGTTACGCGTATCTAAGCCTCTTACCTCAGTTCGGATCACAATATTAATAAAATTTCAAATGAGGCCAAATTTATAGAGCTTATAGAGCACTCTAGTGTTACACTATCTTATTTTTGTTTTTTGTTTTTAGACCTAAAGGTACGTTTACATTTAGATACAAGCATAGGGATTTGTATCGACACTTATATTGGCATTTATATCGGCACTTGTATCACCACATTTTTCGACTTGTACCTATATATTTTTGACTTCTGTTCACATTAGACGGGCACTTGTCGGAATACTTTAATGAGTGGTCCACCAACAATTGCAAATATTTGAATGCATACCATAATGGGGTATATACTTCAATCAATTCCGCAGCCGGATTTTTTATTAACATTAATTTTTCCAAGTTCTCCGCTAAATTGACTTTTTATATTATGCCACTTGACATCAATTTCTTTTTTCGTATACTTTAACTCCTGAGCGATTTCGTCTAACCTACCATTTTTTTTTTCATTAAGTCTTTATATGCCTTCGACCTGATATCCCAAATATCACATTTTCTTATTTTTTCTATTAGAATCTTTTCTTTTGACCACGATGTCATGATTTTTAAATTTAATTAAACCGCCCGCACTACTAAACTAAACACACAATAAACTACACTTCAGAGATAAACGCAAAAGTATCGCGACCAGTCAAATCACAAGCAAAATCAACATATGCAAAATGTATGAGCATTTTTTTTAAGGCACAATCAAATGTATGAGCATTTGTTTGCGCAATTGTATCGCGATTTGTCGAATATACTTGTGCCTTATACAAATCCCGATACAGAAGTGTAAAGTAAGCTTAAGTGTTACACACGATTACACCAGAGCGTTCGATGAAAGTCCTACGTTTCTGCTTTCGTACCGCAAACTTACACTGACAATTTCTTAGCCATAAGCCCACACAGGGGAGATTATTGGCACTTTTTACGGGTGAGAAGTATTCGGGGATAGGAAAAAGTCCATGCTACCAAGTTTCGATTGGGAGTACGGGCACCAATGCGACAGCAAGCCGGCCATTTTGAAATTGGACGGCTGCACAGATTTTTATTTGCGGTTTGTGGTGATAATATAATAACTTCTCGTCTGGGTTGGCCCTTAGGGTAAGACTTTGACATTGACATTTGTCACTTGACAACTGTCACCTGAAAGTTGTTTGTGATTGCGGCATATAAAAATACTTCTTAAGGGGGTATTCTAGTCTAGAGGTCGAATTTTAGGTGATTTTTAAATGCCGTAAAAAAAGGCAATCAATATTTTTCTATCCATTTTTTTATGAGTTATTTATTAACATTGCAAGAATACAGAAAAAAATTAAAAAAGTTAAAAATTCAAAAAATTAGCAGGTGATGTAGTGGGGGGCCTCAAAAAATTGGCGCGTGATCATGCCCACGATTCCAACCCGCCTAGCAATCCGAAAAAAAAATAAAAAAGATTATTAGTCTAGAGTAATGTCGCTATGTCCGGAACTAGGGAAAAGTTGAAATTTTTTTCACAAAACGGCCGCTGCCTAAAAAAAACGCAATTTTTGTACCACTTTTTTGACATTTTCGAATTTTTTAAAGATAGTAAAAATTGAAATTTTGGGATGCGGCTAGTTCCGGACATAGACAAGTCTATAAAGAAGACTCTCAAAAAAATATCAAGTAAATCGGTCCAGTAGAACTTGAGAAATCGTGGGCATCGTCTTGCAAAAGGCAGTTTCGAGCAAAACGCGTTTAAGGTGTAACACCACTGTAAATTTTTTGAAAAATCGTTTTTTTTTTTTATTGGCTTAAAAAATAGTTTAAACCCTCTAGAATAAGAAGAAAAAAAAGGTCCCGTGCGAGAAAAAAAATTTTTTTCCTTTGAAAATGGAGGTCGCCACCAAGCGCGTCAAACTTGCTCCGAAACATGTCCCGGGAAGATGGCTGTGGGGCCGCCATTTTGTTTTTTTTTCGCTGTCAAAAATTTATCAATAAAGTTCAATGTATGCCCGATAATACCCTTAAAAGGTTTTTTTCAAACACCTTTAATTTTGCGAGAAAAAAATTCGTGAAAAAACCTTTTTTTTTAGCCGTTACAGAGGCGTTACCCCTTAAAGTCCATACGTCCACGTGGTTTGGAAGTTAGAATTCAACTGTTAGCAGCTGGATGCAAGTAAACACTAAATATAAAGATATAAATTTGAAAAACCCTCTTGTAGGCATATTCTTGAATAGTTAAACTTTGAAAATATGAAAACAAAAAAAAATCGATTTTTTCGAATTTCTAGACTAGAATACCCCCGCAAAAATTAGAAAAATAAAATAGAAATATAGCTCGCATCCATTTTTTAATTTTTTCATCCATTTTATAAATAAATTTTTACATATTAAAAAAAACTGGAAGTTAAATTATACTCAGAGGAACTGTTAGGGAAATGTCAGGGTTACCCCACGGTACAGAGAATACAAGCTATTCTCATTAAATTTTGACACATTGCAGCTGACGTCAATTCGCCAATTCAATGTATAGAAAAGACAAAGAGAGTAGAGAGAGGATTATATTCTCTGTACCATGCTTTTCTATACATTCACGTCACTTCATCCACTAATGGTGGAACATGGGTTTGTACAGAGAATACCTTGTATGCTATGTACCGTGGAGTTACTCCAACTTCAAATAACTTGTTCGATGAGTGCACAGAACCTTGGGTAAATAGCCGCCATAATTCTAGGGGAAAATTTAAATACGGTGTTTTCATCGAACAAACCTAGTATTTATGGTATATCGAACAAGTCCATTGTTGTGATGATTATATCTAGTTTTACCCCAAACTATGGAAATGATGTAGATCAATTCACCACCCTTAATTTTTCCTCTCGCACATTTAATCTACATTATACGACAAAGAGAGACAAAAATCATCAACACCTGTTCCATATTCCCCACGAAATTCCTAATCTCTTACTTTTTACTATATATATATATCCTTCCTGCCTGATGAATCCTTCCCATGAATTATAATTTATACATATAACACGCGAAATAAAGCTCTATTCTTCCATGCGGCTTAATCCAATCGATATTTATATGAATATCATGTAGCAGACCAATGATTTCCATGATATTAATAAACATGCGGATGTCATCCTATACCTGTCACTTTAACTGCTTAAATATTGATTTATGATTTCATAAGGAACCCTTCGAATATACCCAACGCAAATTCCACTGAACTGCTTTTCGAGTTCGTCTTGGGTGTGCGTAGAATGAAACCGGAAAATCATGAAAACCTCTTGTGATACGATACGCGTCAGTATCGATGACATATTATTCTGATGACGATGCCAATATAATCGAGTAAAGGAGGAGTAAGAAGTAAATTTCCACACAAAGGTCACCCACCCACCATTCACATTACCTTATCCTAAGGAAGAAGAAAAAAATGTCTTCCTTTTTAGGTCAGATAAAGATTACAGGAACTCTCAAGGATTTTATTATCGTAGTGTCTGTCTCTCTCTTCAAATGAGGACGAACTCGACGTGGTGCGGTGGAAAAAAACAAGATAGTAGTAGTTGTAGAGTGTGTCTATCCACATTTCACATTTGGTTAATGTAGTTCAGCCAGCACCCTGCATTTGTGTGTTAGAACTTAATCATAAATAATAACACTAATGGATTTCGAGCATATACATATAATTATGGTAGCAGGAAGTTAGAAAAAAAAACTGTTCACGCTACTTATAATAGCTAGTGTAGGTGAGTAATTTTAAGTGACTAAGTGTGTTCTTGATTAAATTGTTCCGGAGGTCACCTACAGTAACCGATGTTTACCTACCTATTGAATCTAATCGTCGCAGATTTATGTTTTTATAGATCTGTTTACGCTTTCTGGCAACCATCAATTCCATCACCGACGCGACGACCAAATGAATCATATTTTCTTATTAAAACGGTTATTACTACTCAAGAACACTTGAAGAGGCCGTTTCTCTTGAGTTACGTACTTAACTCAACTGTTGACAAAAAATTACTCAAGAACGCTCGCAATGACTAAATCCGGAAGAACTCAATCTATATAGCAATCTTAAGCAGGCCTGACGATGATCACCTTCAGGATTATAAGATTCCTGGTAGTTGCGTCATCTTCATGATTTCCACCAGTGTATGAAAATGAAATTAAATTAACTGACATGGGAATGGGGGTCTAAAATTACTCTTTGAACTGACCTCTCGTAAGAGGCATTTGCAGACTACTCCCTGTGGTGTTGTATTTTCGTGTACAAAGTCAGGGCGTCGGCCATCATCGGGCGGGGGAAAAGTTATTTTGTCTGTGGAGCAAGAGGGGGGAGAGGTGCCGACTATTCAAGAAAAAAAAATTTTTTTTTTGCCCAGAATCCGGTTTTCAAGAGTATTCATCTTTACATAAGTTTAATATCATTGAGGCCAAAGAACCAGTTTCCCTTGACAATGATCTTTCGCAATCTTGAAGATGTGCGGTTTTGCGGTTTTTTGACTGTTGAACTATTTAAGGCGTCTTTAATTCTCTAACAGAGTGCCAACAGATGGGAACACATCCATAATATGCACGTGCATTGCGAGAATTTCATGATTTGCCGTTCAATTTTCACGGTATTGTGGCATTGGTATACGCATATATAAAAAATATTAACGCTTTTTCTCTACATATCAAATATACCTGAAGAAGAAGAAGTACTTACGAATTACGACCATTGTAAGCCAATACTTCATGCCTAACACTAATGGAGAATTTTTTCCTGTTTTCCTTCTTCGAATGTATCGATTTCATTGTCTCCGCTGCTGTCTCTATATTTACAAGACTTTTACAAATGAGACGAAGTGATCAATGAACTGTGGATTGATATTGCTTCGATAGAATAATCGGTCCCTGAGATGAAGTTGAGCAATAAAATGTATAGTGTAAACGTTATGTATCTACATAGTTACATAGCAAAGGAAGAAGCAACTGAGATTTGCTTAGTCCACTATACGTGCTCAAAAGAGTTAATGAAGTGTGAAAGCATTCTTCTCTTCCTCATCAGCACATCAGGCCAGGAATTGTGTGGAAACATTGAAAAATTTCGCAATCATTTTCCTTCAATCAGTTCAAGTTCAAGAGTGTATTGCGCGAACTGCTGATGAGTTTGTAAACAATTTTTTTTATTGCTGCATTGTGCGGCATGTTAATTGCCATTAAATCGAGTTAAATCACTGCGTCTGCAATTACCCCATCTTTCATGTGAATTTCTAGATACAGAAGTTATATGAGATAACCTTCAAGTCTTTTTGTTTCGCTTCGTTTATTGATGTGAATGGAATGGGATCGAGTTGAATGGACATCAATTTTATGCTTTTGTTTTTGCTTAATATTAGTTTTTTTTTCATCTTGCTTAAATATACCTAGCTCGTAAACGATATTTAGGTGTGGGCAAAAAAATATCTAATCGCATGAAATCAAATTCGAACTAGAAATCATTTTGCTTAAGATTCGAGCTCAAAAAACGATATGACAATCGCTTCCATATTTGGCTTAATTTTGAAAGTGAAAATAATTGAAAAAATGGTCTCTAAAGTAGTGAATTTCACAAGTCAAAAAAGCTCAATTCTCATAGCCTTAAACTTTATAAAGAGAGGGGTGCCATCCCCAATACTTGATTGACTGATCACGAAAAGGTTTATCACCATTGACCGTCCTCTGTACTCCTTTTTATCAATCCAAAAGACACTGATTGTATTTGGTGACATAGAAAATTATTTACATATCAAAATGAATTTTCATAGACCCGAACGAGCTATTAAGTTATTGATCCCAACAGATGGCGCTTACAATAAAAATTATAAAAATTCATGTGCGTTACTTTTAGACTGTGTGCTGTGTTTTTTCCTCCAAAATTTTTCCAAGTGCCCTTTGCCCATATTCTGCGATGTTGAAATTAATTGACCAGTTCTTTAAAGCCGACGAAGTCAACAGACCTAAGCCCGTTCTTAATACCATGTAACCTATAAGATTTATAGATGCGGGAGAAAACGATAAAGGTCAACGAAGTCAGAAGATTTAGGCAAAGTAGGTAATAAAAACTCAATTTTTTTTTTAATCTTATTCATTATAGGCCCGACCCAAATGGTAGACAACCACGCATTTTTAAATAAATTTCACCCCTGACCTAATTATAATTTTTATTCTAAATTTCTATATTTCAATATTTTTACACATTTTCCTAAGAGTTAGTCTGCTAAAAAGATGGATAATTTTTGCCCAATTTATTACCATTCCAGAGTCATGGCAAATTTTTACAAATGTTCTCTGTTAAGCTGCCAATAATGATGATATAGGTGCCTTAGTTTTGTTAGTTTTTTTGACAGGTTTTGACGGTGTGAATCATTCTGGTATCTTCTCACTTTTGATTTGGTCTTCCTGTTATTGTGAAAAGCAAAAGAATTCACTTTTTACGCGCAGGCCAATCTTAGCAGACCCATTGGTCTCATAGATGACTGTTTAATCCACATTAATGATGAATTCAGCATGTATGTGCATCCAAAGTGCTAGATCAATCACTTCGGTCGATTAACTAGTGGTTGGGTGACAGGCAATCTGCAATAACCCCAGTGACACCCTGTCGATATCAAAACGGTAAATAATGGACGTATATCTCGACAGATACGTTCATTGTAGTAAGGGATGAGGCGAAAAGATTAATTTTGAGAATTGCAAATTTACGATTATTGTCATGCGATAACGCCATTGGGATTTGTGGGGTTTTAATTATGACACCGCCACCTATGTGTGAATAGAGCGATGGTCATGGTATTGATTAAGGATTTTACATTGTTGCTTGAAAACAAGGTTGTCGGAATTAATGCTGCTATTTATAAAAAAAATCATATCTTGAGATTTTCTAGTGTGGTATATTTACCATTGATCATTAAAAAACAAACTTAGTTGAACTTGTTCTTTTATATATAATATAGCAGCATTAATTTCGACACCTTTATTTTCAAGCAACAATGTCAAATTCTCAATCAATAATATGACCATCGCTCTATTCACACATAGGTGGCGGTGTCATAATTTAAATCACACAAATCCCAATGGCTTTATCGCATGACAATAATAATAAATTTGCACTTCACAAAATTAATCCTATCACCCCATCCCTTACTACAATGAACATATTTGTCGAGATATATGTACGTACAACATTTACCGTTTTGATATCGAAAGGGAGTCATTGCAGATTGATTGTCACCCAATCACTAGTTAATCGACCGAAGTGATCGATCTAGCACTTTGAACGCACATACATACCTGGAGAAGATATTGTCTGCGTTTGCTTTGGAAACTAAATATCTGAAACTTAGGGTTCGGTAAACTATCATCTTTATAAAAATTAAATTTACCATCCAGACAGAATGAATGACATGGTCTGACTCTGTGAGTGTATCCTACATCCTATAACATGGAAGTCCTGGGTTATAACAGAACCGAGTATAGGGGAAATCTATACTGTTTACGGGGTGCTCATTCCAAAGAATATCACTGCCCCCTTCGATGAAAAATGAGCACCAATCAAATTGATGGCTAGATAAATATTTGTCTAACCCTGTGTACGCTTCAAGAACATCCACTCCAACCCTGCCGAGGCATGTCCGTTCATCTACTGAGGGTATAAAGTGTCACATTTTTAGTGATAATGACTATAAATCTTTGGTTGCCATTTTTTTTTCCTGGAGGCTATTTGCAAATATTTTCCCAGACAGAAAGGGATCGAGAGGTTGATTTATGGAATAGGGCTGGTAGGTATGTATGTAATCCATCCCGTTTTGGGTTGAAACGCTTCGAAAATTAAATGATTCCGAAAATTTTTAGTGTCTAGCTATAATAATAGTCCTCGAAACATCTGCATTAGGCTACCAGAACGGGGACTAATTTGAATAATCTCGCACATATCGCATTACGAAATTATTTACTACATTGCGCAACAGTCAGGTATACATAAATCACTCGAACAAAGTGTGCGGCTCCAAAATCCTTGTATAAGTCGTCCTGAAAGGATGAAAAATTTCCAATTTATGACCGGTAGAACTCATTTAGCCATTTCGCAGCAACCCCGTTGCTGCCTTAAGCTATACAGAGAATCGTTGATATATACATACGTACGAAGCGAAACCGGGTGACTGTGCAAAACTTTTCCTGTTTACATTCGCTCGCCTTGCCCTTGACTGCTTCAGGGGTTGCGAAACAAACAGTTGCACGAGGCAAATGCTATAACTGGTGTGATATGGAGCTGCACGAGGAGTACAAAGCTATATCGATTTCCTGTAAACTGGATAGCAAGAGAACAAATGAATAAATAAAATTCGGAAGGGACTGCCTGCCCTATAGCTTTTTCCGAAATTCCTTTATTACCTTCGGGCATTAAGGCGGTGGAGTGCACACTTTTGCAGATTGCTTGAAAGATCTTGTCGACTCGCAATGTTAAGTTAGACAAGAATGGTACGACATTTTTTCCCATTTTTGTCAAATGCAACCCCAAAAAAAAATCGTGAAGCTATAGTTATTGTCCTGTTGGGAAATTTAGTAGGAAGTCTGGGAGTGCATATTTTTCCTCTCCCCCATCCTACTTGAAATACATTGACGATGAGCTCTGTACGTCAAATGAGCTTCCGCTGAACGAATTTTATTGGCATTGTGCGTGCCGGAAAATTGCTTTTCCGAGTTTAAATGAAATTATTTTGGGGATTCATTCGACGAAGGAAGCAATTAAAGACAAGGCTGAATTCGACTATATTTTCACTTTCAATGGGGTTGCTTGCGGAACTATTTAAGGAAGCACGAGTGCAAATATTTGCCAAAGTTACACGTTTGTGTTTTGTTTTTTTATGGATAGTATCGATTTATGTAAGTATAATGGACATATTGAAAATTTGGTCTTTTATAATTGTCACACATAGTTTTAATCATTGTTTGTCTGACATAATCTAATTGTTATTAATTTTTGTTTAATCAGGCTATAGAACGACCAACATTTTTCAATTATCGTTCATCCTTGTATACTTGCTTTTTCTCTTGATTAAAAGACATTCTTATTACCTACTAAACATTCAAAAACATATAAAATAAAAATTACTGCATACACCAAAACTCACGAAGGAGACAGAAAAATAGTTTTATAATTCTTTCAGTCGCTTGACATACTTATTACCTAATAACACGGCTCAACACACAAAACAATGTAAACACCGGAAAATGAAGAACAATCAATTTTCTTTAGGAGTGAATAATCGTTAACGCTTCATAGGGTGCGTATATTCATAAGACGCAACCTTCTGTAATAAGTACGTTGATTTTCGCCCGCATACAAATGGAACTCATCCAGGTTCTGATCTACTGAAAATGAGCTATTCCACCCCAATAATTACCACGACCAGAAACAGAGAAAAGATTTCAATGCTATCCAGCAGCCTCACTGCGTGTTTATTGCTTCCCTCTCGCGCGCACCCGGGTATTGTTTTGGTAAATTGCGACGTTTGTCAGAGAAATAACACGCCAACATAACCTCAAAGCACGACCATAATGAACGCAATAAAACGCGAAGTGATGCAGGAGCAGGAGCATATTTATCCAGCGCACCCCTATTTTCCTTTAAACTACATATACTGCACCAGGTGATTACGTTCCTGGAGGGTTGGTCGCTGGGTCGAATTGAGCTTTCTTTCTTCTAAGTAAATTGAAGGAAAACATCTGAAGCATAAGAAAAACACAAACCAAACCAGAAGAATACTAGAGCTCCCTTCTTGGTGAATTGTATGTGTTCCTTTATGTGAGTGATATTGTTTGTGCGGGTGGATAGAGCGAGAGATTGAGAGACAGAGAGAGGTTATGTCGTGGGGGTGATCGGAGAGGGGAGTAATATGAAACTGAAACTGGGTGTTATCCTGAAGGGAGTTACTATGGCAACTTGAGGAATCACATGGCTTCTTCTTTCGTTACATTATTTCGTTATGTCCTGGAGCTTAAGTCCGATTCAATCCAAAAGTAGAGCCTTCCGGGTAAATTTTTTGGAGGCGGATAATGATGGGTCGTCGTCTACAGCAGCAGCGCGACAGATGCAGCAAACAGGGAATGTATCAAATGAGTCAAACACAAAAATTGCTTTGTTGACTTTTTGCTTTGTCTCACACAAAAATGTGTACATGACCCCCATTGGAATTTGACCAATTCAATGTGTACAATGTACATATACTCGTACATATATGGATATAGTACCGTTGCGGTGGAATCCATTGGAGTAGCTTGATTGAAAGAGGGTCGTATTGTTGTCCAGTGAAATAATAGAAGGTTATCGGTTTCAAGAAAGGATGTAGTGAAGCCCTTGCAAGTGACATGGAAAAATAACTTTTATGGACTGGACTCGAATTGTCCTAGTATTTTATGAATTTGTTCTCTATCGCAGGTGAACGGGAAATGAAAAGAAATAGTCAGCGCCAGACATTTTTAAGTGGAAGCAGCCATAAATATTATGTTTGTAGTGCAAAAATTCTCTATTGATTCTCGAACTATGAATGGAAGCAAAATTAGATGTGAAAAACTAATCTTTTTCTTAATCTAGATAAATTTTTTGCTTATCTTGATCATGACCAGTGCTGATATTCAATTTTTTTAACAATCGGTTCGCTTATCCAATTACGTTTCTAATTCTTCATTATAGCGAGGTAAAATACTTTTTCGAGTATTAAACAAAATAAATTACTATTCAATACAAGAACATTTATTGAAAAAGCTCCATGTTAAAGCTGCGTTATAACGTTGGATATATAGAGTGTTATTAAGAAAGTTAACATTTAACAGAAATATATCAAAAGGGTTGGAATACTAATAAAATTCAATGAGCGAGCTCATCAGGGCATTTATATTTAAGACCAAGAATTTTAAGGATAAGAATTAGATTACTAGTATTACAATAAGCACCAGATAGCTTATTGGCTTTCAAAATAGTTTTTATCATATTTCTTTTTTGCTCTTCTATCTTCAGCTTTATGATGGCCCCACGTTGTAACTACGACTTTACCAAACGTGCTCCATCCTAATTTGTTAAAGATTTTCCAAGCAGATTTGTTGTCATAAAATGTGAAAAATTTTCAATCATCCAGGAATTTCGTTTTTCAGTTTCCATAATGTTCCTCACACTGAACGGTCGTCCAACTTCGGCCAAACTAACTGAAACAGCTTTTGAAACATCCTGGCTCCTTAAAATATGTCAGGGATATGTGGGTTTTTATAATCAACCAACTCTCGAAAATCATTTTTAGAGATAGAAAATTTCAATAGCGTGGAAAAATTCTCTAATTGTTTCTCGTTTTCTAGCCCAGGCGAAATTAAAAGATTTCCTTGCCATATAGTAGGGTTCAATACATTAAAAATTGGTACCAAATAATTACTTTCACTTTTTTTTATGTTGTCTATAACAGCTTGAATTAACATACCGCTTAACAAACGAACACATTTATTCTCAATGAACAATAATAATATTTATAAGCGTCTGATTGGATTATGTTACAAACATTCATTAGTTCCTTTATTTACTTTCATTAGCTCCAGTGCTTTTATGCACCTTCGAATTAGTCTATGTGCTTTGTTTACTGTCACTTCTCGACCATGTAATCCTAATGATAACTGTGTCAGATCTTTTATAAGGCTTGTTTTCAATGACAACAAATTTTTAAAATCTTAAGAAAAGTTCAGACTGGTTATAAAGAGTTCGAATCCTAATAAATAAAAAAATAAAAAAAATTAAAATAAAATAAAAAAAATTAAATTAAATTAAAAATATCAAAATAAACTAAAAGGAAAATATACAAACTTAAGAGAGAATCCAATTCCAAGAACCGGCAACTTTAGCTAGTTTTAAATATATATATATAATAATAATGCATTCGAATTTACAAAAATCGAAAAATTAGAATCCATTTTTAAGTTGACGTCATAACTTTGGTGATAAAGACGCCGTCATAGCGTTACCAGATCTGGCTTTGTGACAGTGCCCAAGCGGCTCTTTAGAGCAGTATTAGATTAACGTGGTGACAGCTTTATTCCTTATGAGGCATTTCATAACAGCCTTTTAAAAGGCATCATTCAACATACATAATACAACAAAAAAAGTTATTAAAAGAAAATGAATTTATCGCAAGAATTATAGCCACCCTGTACGGACACATTCGCGTACTGTTTAATGAACTGCTATTGGTTACTCTACAGAGCAGAAAAGAGCAGAAATGAATTCAGAACACTGCTCTAAAGCGGCGCTCTAATGTGCATTGAACTCGGTTTAATAAGTCTGCTTTAAAGTGAACTGTAGTGACCTAAAGCAAGATTTTCTGCTCTACCTTTTTCGAAGGAGTAACTTACAGCAAGCATTTGAGAACCGTAAATTGTGTTGACAGTTCTAGTAAAAGTTCAAAAATAATTGAGTTTTTTGTTGACAGATATCAGAAAATTTCAGAAAAATGTGTTTAATGAGCTTTCTGCTCTTTTCTGCACTTTTTTGCTCTACTTTTAATTTGACAGTTAACGTAAGTTGAGCTATCCTGCTCTGCTCTGCTCCGAACTTTTTTCGAGTTCATTAAACAGAGCTATTCACATCTAAAGTAACGCCGACGGCTAACCTCTATGTTTTCCTGGAGGGTACTTAGCAAAAGTATATGCATGCGATAAGAAGATTTCTTCCTCCCACTTTCGATTTAGATAGCAACCTCTGTATTAAAAATTGACTCGTATATTAGTGAAAGTAGTTAAGAGACAAAATGTAGTCACAATCACTGCCATATATAATATGAACTGGATGATTTTCTATTTAATGTGAGACTAATTACAGAACTGCAATTATAATTATAATATAATTTCAAAAATGGTATTGCCATACAAAAATGTATCGTTTTTACATATACTGTTAAAACGATCATTCCTAGAAGTTTTTATTGTACTGAAAAGTTTTTTTGCATATAAAATCAAATGAAATTGGTTGTAATCATATTTTCTGTCCGACGAACAGTTCTAGAAATATATGCGCGAACCACTTTAACAATAAAACTTGCACAGAAACTGACGAAATTACATACGGGCATTCATCTACTGTATCGTAAGATTATTTATAGTTTTTTTTTTTTTTATTCCAGATCTTTATTTATTTACATAGCTCGATAAGCTTTTGTTTTGAAAACTTTAGCAATTCATCTGGCAAAGGGAAATACACATTAAAATGTTATTTTATTAATGTCTCTCACGCTCCTTTTTTATCCGGGGATTACACGAGTCAGTAGAACTGACTCTGATAGCGATTGACAGTTACACAGGCTCGTGTGAACCCCTACTGACTACTCTTTTTTACTGGCCAGTCTGTACTGACAAGATTTCTGACGAGTCAGTACGGACTAGTCAATAAACTGTCAAACGTACAATTAAGATGGCGGAAATTGAAAATAAAGGGTAGATGCTAGTGGATCTTTGTGTTTATATTCCTAATCTGCCCTCTTTTGAGTGGGAAATGACTGGAAAGTATTTAACATACATTTTATTGTTTATTTTGTAGAGAATAAAGACGGATTAATGAAGAAATTGTTTGATATGCATATAGAAGAGGAATGTCTGCACCGCTTGACGACATTTTATTATGAACAGACTGGTCAATTGATAGAACGCAAATCGTTTTTTGTCAGTAAATTTGACAGACGAAATCAGGACTGTCCGTCAGCTCTATTGACTCGTGTAATCGTTGCGTTATAAACTTCTTAGAAATGTATATTTCACAACATTTTAAAAGTTTCATTTTAGTATTTTGAGTTATTTGAGAACTGGTTCGCAAAACTCTGATTTTTTTAACAAGCTCTTCGGCCGAACCGGTGCAAACCGGCTGAATATCAACACTGAGTTATTTAACAACCGGTTCGCAAAATTCTGATTTTTTTAACAACCGGTTTGGTCGAACCGGTGAGAACCGGCTGAACCGGACGAAGTCAAAAGCAGCTATTAACGCTATTATTATGTAAAAGTATATAAAAATAGCAAAAAACATTACATTTATACGCGTTAATTTTATCATAATATCGGTCTAAAATTGGATTTATTACGTGTAAAATTCCTTTTCTTGTTTGCAAATTATTACATTTGTAGAAAGTAAATTTTTCCGAGTTCTATAAGAAAAAGTTTACGATAAATTTGCGAAAAAAGCAAGTACACATGTTATGAAAAATACATTTGGACAAACGTTGTAAAATTTCGTGTAAATAATTATCGTAGCAAAATTACACAATGCTTTTTTTTACACTGCAATGCAATAAATTTAGGCACATCGCATCTTGTTGCCTTCAAAGAAGATGAAAGGATCGTATTCGAACTAATGTTGTGCAATGTTTGCCTGAAGAGAGTTTTAATATTGCCTAGACCCGAGCATTCGAAAGTCAATCGCAGAAAACCAGGTAGTCTATCGTGAACAAAAACTTAATCTTTTTGCTATGATTTCAGTTAACAAGCTGAATTTTGATGACATTTGTAAATTATAATTTATGATTTCTTTAATTTTAAAAATTCGCTCCCATGTGAAATAATTGTGCATATTTTCTCCTGCATCCATACGCTTTTATCTGATAACGAAGTCTTTTTCAAACTATTTAACCAAAGTGTGTATAAAATTTGACTTCTTTTATAATATAATTCTTACCACTTAGTAAATAACTTTAAAATCATGTCTGAGTTTTAACCATTATTTCGTTAATTGTAATAAAAAACAAAAAACGAGATGTCTGCACAATGCCAAGCCATCCAGCGCATCTGATGTAATGCGAAGCTTAATTAAACTTTCCACGATAAAATGAGACATTCAAAGCAAATTATTCCTAATTTATGGTACAATTATGACCGGACAATTTAAGAGCCTGAGGTCCCCTTACAAGTTTTTGGAATTTTTCTTAAGAAGTTTAAGAAGTTAAAGAAAAATATTTGAAGTGGAAAATTACTCTTCTCGTTTTTTTTTCCTTTAAATGCCACTGAATTTCTTCCTTCTCAGATTTTATGGACTATAAAATGTGTCACTCGACCTGAGATAACATGCATTGTGTAGGGTTTAAAAAGACCTTTTCCATCTATGCATGTATGTACATTCCTTATTCAGAAGCAGAAGCTAATTAACATTAGGACACTGTGGCTATATAAACCTAATCAACTCTTGGATAATGTGTTTTCGTTCTCTGTTTTAAAACTTCATACGTTTTATATTCCAAATTGCACCATCCTGAAAAGATTAAAACTAAAGCAGAGTAGAGATTTGTAAATGTTATTTGACCATATTGTGGCTATATGCAGCTTGTTACATTTCGTACCACCTAACGAATGACTTGGGTAAAACTTTCAATTTATAGTTGCAAATTAACCGACTTTAATTGTATTTACTCATCAACGGAAGGTAAGGAGAACAAGATCACGAGGAAGTAGATTTAGCTGAGCTGCAAGAGGACAAAGTTTATTGGATTAAGAGCCTTCTGACTGAACAAGCAGTTTTTCACCAGATACGATAGTGCTGCCACAATTACATCTACATAATTACGACACTTCAACCTAAGAACGTAACAAGCAGAATTTTAAAATGTTTGGTGTTAAGTGGATTACACGTTTTCTCTTTGAAGTTTAAATGGATTTACATGCTTGGCTTTCGTATAGCGGATAAATAGAAAGCAGATAAAAAAGAAAAGAAATAGTTTCCATTCTATTACACATTTTAAAAAGCCTTGAAATTATACATTTATTCAACTTGCTTAAAGCTAAATGACATAATATAGGCTTGGTTCATTCTATATGTATGTCTATAATTACAAATTCATAATTTAGTATAAGGCGAACGACCAATTACAGACATGTTAAAGTTATACAAAATTGACAGTTACATAATTGACATGCGGATAGTCTCCGAAGTATAATTTAATAATGGATATGCGTATTCAGCTAAATGATTAAGTAATTAAATAGTAAATAAAAATGGGCTGAAAACACGAGCATTTAAAATAGAATTAACGAAGTATGTTTACTCCAGTGTTGTCAAATTATGGGTAATTTCCAATAGAGCGGCAATTTCAAAACATTTGTAGATGTTAATAATTGTTTGAATTTGTAAATTTTCACTTCATTTGTGCAAGAGTGCAACATATTGTGATATTTTATCGTAAACATTTGTTGAATGTATTAAGAGATCACACCCTATTTTAATTTTGCATATTCTGTCCGTCAGTCTGTCCACAACGCATGGTAACTTAGAGCATGAAATTTTGTATATATACGCTTTTTTATACAAATTTTATAAAATTAAATTAGTAAATGGTCCAAATCGGGAAACAGCTTAGATTTTATATACGGCATTTTCGTAAAAACTTAGCTACGTGTAAATGGTCGAAGTCCTTAGTAGTGTTTGTTATCATACATAAATTTTGTTGTTTACACTATAGATTTGGAGACTGGTACGAACGCATTGACGACGTATTGGTCTATTCATAAGTCCGCAGCGAAAATCCAAAAGATGTCGCTCCCAATGTCAAGCATATGATGATAACATTAAATGAGAGCTGCAAATTGTGCTTACATTTTAAGTGGAGTCAGTACTCAGCAAAAGTTTCAATTTAGATACCAGCGAGTCTGTATGCAATAAAATTTACTATACGTAGGTTTGTGTCTTGAAAGTGAGAAAAGTGAGAAAATTCATATAAAATTAACCTAGATCTAGCCCGCAGCACACATTAGAGACATCTAGCGTAAAAGACAGAGACCCAACATGGGACAATTTTAAGACAAGAAATGAATACTTGCAGTCCAAATAAATTGAAAATTTTTAACAAGAATTAACTCTCCTAAATTTATTTTGCTCATAATTGTTAAACACATTATTTTGCTTTGTGTTTCAACAACTTTCAACGAAATATTGCAATTTCACGTCGGTGAAATATCGGGAGAAAAAACAAGTACTACTAGAGTCAAATAGATAGATCTACGCTCTATCTTCCTATAATAATCACAATCTAAATAAATGAGAACACCTATTAACATGAATTTGATTAAAAAAATTAAAATTTTTACCATTTTTTAGAAGTTTCCGAGCTAATATCTTCATTCCAATACATTTTTTTTTAATTTTTTGCAGACGTTATTTACTAGACTTCTTCGTTACGTTTAATTTAAAATATAAATAATTATTCTGCTACAAATAGTTTGCCAGAAATTTGCATTGAAAAATGTATGAAACTTGAAATAAATTGTAACGGACTCCTCTTAAAAAAATATTCATCCTGATCAGTGACGTATATGAAATTTCATTATATTATGAATTTTGAACTTGGTAGGACTCCGAACGACATTTTGTGTTTTGTCTGTAACAATGTCAGTCTAAAAAGATCATGGTCAAAGCACGGGGAGGCTGCTCAGACGTTCTCAAAGGCTGAATTACACCCAAAAAAGGTCAGCATCTGGGTGGGATGGGATTGGTAAGGCGTAATGTACTATGATCTGCTGCCACCCCACCAAACAATTGATTCGACCAAGGTACGCTCACAGCTGGCCAAATTAAAGCGAGCAATCGATCAGAAACGGTCCGAATTGATGAATAGAAAGGACGTTGTGTTCCACCAGGACAACGCAAGATCACACGTTTCTTTGATGACCCGATAAAATTTAATGCAAGTCTGCAGACATTTCGGTGCACTCACCAGTACGGACCTCGCACCTTCAGACTATCACTTGTTTCGTGCGCTACAGAACAGTTTAAATAATAAATCCTTCAGTTCCCAGGACGTTCTCAAAAACCACTTGAAAGACTTCTTTGCGCAAAGATCTACGGGACTTCTACAAACGAGGAATAATGAAGCTTGTGGATAGATCGCAGAAAGTCATTGAACAGAATAGGACTATACACCGATATTGATTAAAATCGCTTTTTTAGTTAAAGATTTTGCGTTTACAATTTACTCGATTTTCGCTACGGACTTATGCAGAGACCATAGTAGGCTCAAATTTTTTCACTCCAAGCTTTCAAAAAAAAAATACCCACCTTAAGGCCGACACTGGAATTTCGACGACACTGTCGTCGTAAATGTCGCCGAATTAACCCAATGACACCGCAATTCTTATGTTCGTTGACATATCAAAATATGTAAGTGGTAAAATTATTTGTTGAAATTTATTAACAAAATGAGAAAGATATAAAAAAAAAGTTGTAAAAGTGTAATAAACAATGTTTAACGCTGAGTTTATATGGATTACAAAATATCATCTACCACTTATTTTCAACTTTTCTCCAATTTCTTTCTATTTTTTTTTTCTTTTAAATATGTATTTCGATATTGAGGATTTCTTTTGGCATAAAAATACTTCATTTTCCTCACACTAAATTAATTAATTGTTCCTCGAAAGAAATTTCTTCCTCATTACTCTCAGCTGTCAAAATCAAATTACGATGACAACGACGACAAAAATTGAATTATTCCCAACTCTGGTTACGGCGACAAAATCGGTCGGCGCCATGGGGTACAGCAACATGCTATTGCAACATTTAATTTGTCGTCGTAAATGTCATGTCGGCATCGTTGTATTTCGGCCTTTAGTCGGTCCGGAATTATAGACGAACGTCAAAATGAAAAAAATGGAAAAATATTCAATACTTTTTGAAACTTTTACTATTTTCGCACTAAAACGAACGCTAAATGTAGTACTTTTTAGGATGATTTGGAAACCTCGGAATGTTTACCAATTGGTGGTAATGATAAATCATGTAATCATAAAAGGTAGGAGAGCCAAGATTTGCTAGAAAGTGCTATATTCAGCATGCATTTTGGTAGAAAACAGAGAATCGTAGTACATATTCTGTTCGAAAAATTATAAAAGAGGAAGTAAATTTCAACAGAATTTCCCAATGCATACATTGCGTACATAGGCATATTTTTTTCCATATAGATACAAGGTGCCACTCAACTCGTACACATGTAAAACAGTGGAGAGATATTGGTGAAGACATATTGGTGAAGACAAATGTTTCCAAACAAATCAAAAACAATTCCTCACGAGCTTGTTTTCAGAGATATACATAGTATGATTGAAATTTGCTGTCCATTTTTATATTGAAAATCTTTTTATCATAAAATCATTCCTTTTTTTACCGAAATTGGAGGTCTCCCATTGGACTGTCCAAAATTCGACGAATTATCTGCAATTTCCTTGATGCAAATTTTACGAAAATTGCGTAAAGTATGGTTCCATATGGGAATTTTTGATTTAGAAAAAAAAACATTTCAAATAATTCATTTATAAATACTTGTCTTTACGAATATCTCATTGTCTCACATAGTCGCAAATTTTCGGACACCCGAATATTATTGATTAGACAATTCACACAGAAGTTTAAACAACAGAAATCTGTAATACTCTTACGGAGCATTCCAATCCAGGTCTTTGTCTTTTTATTATACAGTTTATGATTTCAATTTACATCTTTTCTAGTAAGCATAATATAGCTTGCTCTATTTACGGTATAACAGTTAAGTATAGTTAAGTAACAAAGTTTGCGGTACCCTCAAATATAAGGCTACATAAACAAATATAGGATCAGGTTAATTTAATTAATTTAATTTAATTTAATTAATTTAATTTATCTACTGCAAAGTTTTTCGAGAATTAATTTTTTGTGATTTATTCGTATTTACTCAAGACCCAATTTTCTAACCTGTAGGTCTATATCGGTAATTGCAAGAAGGATCATCAAATTAGGCGACTGAAAAAACTTTCGGAGTGATAATTTGATCAAGGTTTCACTTGAAAGCTATTAATTCTCAGTACTTTCTGCACCTCACACAAAGATCAAATCTCAATTGAAAGAGGAATCTAACTAAAAATTGATCTCCGAAGTGAAACCAGATATTAATAATATGCGAACACGATCATTATATAAAACTTTTGCCTACCAACAGACAGTTTTAATACCTAACGCCCCATCCCACCATTAAGTATCTTCTCTTAAAACTTAGACGATATAATCTTTATAATTGTGGTGGGTAGCACCAATAATATCCAATTTTCTCATTTTCCATCCATCAATTTTTTAGTAGCAACGTGTTTTTAATTAACGCCTAATTCCACTAAGTACCATCATTCAGTAATAATCGTTGCTGTCGCTGTTCACATCCGCTCTATATACACTCGTCGTATGTACGTATATTCACCTGAAGCTCAACATCTCGCTTATATCCTCATCACAACTAGCCAACTAGAATGCAGCCTGTTTGCCGCCAATCTTCATTGACAACGCCAGTACAACGGAATCTCTTAATCAGCTTCGTTAAGCCATCATCATCTATGCGCATGCCTAGTCTACTTTTTCCGTAAATGTAATATTTCATCTGACCAGTCATAAGATGAGCAATTATGCATCAAAACAACTTTGCGGATAAAATCGATATCCGGCAACCTAATAATAAATAAATAGCACGTCGTCGTCGTCGTCGTTACTTTTATCGATTTTCTACTTTTTCATATTTAAGTTTTACTCTTTCTCAACACAGAAACGTGACAGACACAATCAGATGATTGGCGCCATCTTTCCACAGCCATGAGAGAAATGTTGTGGTGGAATGCATCTGGATTATCAGAAAAGTTTTTCATTTATCTTTGAAAAGTTTTTCCATTTCCTTAAATTCTAAGGATCAAATGCTCTCTAGAATTAACGTTCGATCAATAATAGTCACAAAAGTTATATATGTATGTGCATACTTGTATGTATATGTATACATATGTAAGTATATTAGAGCGCAACCCAAAGGACAGATAGTATGAATGAGTTTGGATGAGTTTCCATAGAAACGGAAAGAAAGTTTATGGCTGCGGTAACGTCAGGTGAATTTTAATGCTCTCCAATCCCGCCATTCACTATATGATGAGGATTTATAGAAAAGAAGAGCACTCGCGCATAAAGGGATTTTTCCTGCTATGCGGGGGGATTTAGAGGACCAAAGATACAGAAAATATCCTTTCATAAATTTTTTTCGGTGATTTATAGCTTCGCTGCCGGAAGGAGATTTGCAATGAATTTCTTTTATTCTCATCAGATTTACGTGTATTTACATTTTATTTTGTGTCCTTAATATCCACTCAACCGACACACATTTCTTTCAAAGCGTTTTCACATAAATCTACCATCTACTTGGCATTTATGTAAATGTTTAAAAAAAAAAAAAAATCCATCGGTTAAATTTTATGCCCAAAAACTTAAATTTAACGAATTTTTTCGTGTCCATTCAGAGCATCCTCTCATATTATGTTGTCAGCCAGATGGACCAATCACTTCCGACTGAACATACAATATTTCACCGGCTGTGATGACATTAAATAATTAATTGAGTAAAATATTGACGAATAAAAAATTAAACACAAATTACGGCAGCCATTTTGACAATGTCGAATTTTATTAATTAACAATATTTACACAAATTCGAAAGTGTTAAGATTATTTTTTTTCTTTTTATTCTTTTTTAGGTGACTGTGTAACTCACAATATTTAAACATTACAAAAGTTGGTATGTATGTATTTTTGACTTAAAAAATTCCTGTTTATATGTTTATATAAATTTGAAATACAAAAATCAGAAGAAATGTATAGACATTGGCGTAACTAGGACTTATTTCTGGGGTGAGCCAGGTCCACCAACTTTCGTACATATGTTTTAAAAAACATTTAGTTTGCGAAGCATATCAGCTTATGAGTATTCCCGAAATGTGTTATGCTTGCTCCGAGCATTTACAAGATAGCATGTCACTTTACAAGTCGCAAACATCGCGTCACTACTTTTCTAATATGTAGTCTTCCTACGTCAAACCTTAACTCCACTCCCAAGAAAGAAAAAAAAATACTTCTAATCCACTGCGCAGTGTGCATTCGGGGCGATTTTAATAAAAAAATCTTTTGAGATAGGTCGAGGTTCCGATGTTAGAGACTAGAGGAACAAGGAACGGTTTTCAATTGTTTTCCATTTTTTATTATAATTCTCATTGAATGTTTTTATGTACTCAGTACAGAGCATGGTACATCGCTTCTCAGCTATAGTATAAGCATTCAATCAATTTTTTGATAAAGTCAATAGTCGGCGATCGGACGATATTTAACAAGAACAACGGCGACAAGTATTGACGAAATGTTTTAGTCGGACATTTAAATTATTGTGAAAATAGATTATTACATAGTGTAATTGGAGAATTGAGTGAAAGTGCATTCTTTTCTTTAATCCCAATGAACCCAAGCGACCCTCATCAATTCTGTACAGTCCACTCCAAACATCCAACGCCATTTAGTAGTGTTTATTTGAAAAATAAAATAAACTTTGCACGATTTTAAAAGAAAAATAAAAGAAAGTGGTTTCGTTTAATTAACAGAGACCTTTGTTTACCACATCCCGTCCTTTCCTTCTCTCACGTATTAAGCAAGATAAATCACAATCCTCAAGCTCTATACACGAAAACTTATATGATAGTGACGCCCTGCATAATGCCCGTATTTATTCCAAGTACCAGTAGCAGAACCCATTCTTCAAGCATTTTAAGTACAAGTACAAGTTCCTGTACTGGTGCTTACAAATTTTCAAATACAAGTCCTGGTACCGGTACTGGTACTTATAAGGTTCAAGAGCTTTCGAAAACTCAAAACAGAAATTTTGAAAAATCTATAGCCAGTTAAATAACTGGATGAGTTTTTGATTTAGGAAATATCATAAAATATCGTATAAGCTTTTGCTGTTTTAATTTCTACATAATTTTGGATGTTGTTCATACGGTATTTGAGTTTGGCTTTAGCAAAACAAATGTCAATCAGATTATGATTGCCTTTGTGTAGCATTTACAAGCCCTGCAAATGAAAATCAACGCTCCACATGTGTGGAGGAAATGAGCGGATTGTGGCACTTGATTGGCAACTTTCTCAACAAAGGATATCGATTCAGCATGTCAATTTCTCTCCTACAGCTACTCATATATTTCGGTAATTTTCTTTCTATTTTACTGAAGCCGGTAAGATTTCTTGAGGTACTGTCGAGATACAGATAGCCACTATTATTAGAAGGCGTATTTAAATAATTCACAAGAGCGTACAAGTGCGTTAAGTACCAGTACCAGGACTTGTACTTAAAAAAAATTCTGACTCCACGTCCTGGTACTGGTACTAATACTTAAGCAACTTAAGTACTTTATAGGTCTGAATTTAGATACACATTTTAGAACAATTATTTACGTTTTCTTTTTAACACTAATAAAGTTTAGTTAACGTTTTTTTTTCTGCAAATTTATTCAAATTTATTTTTAATTATCTCGAATTCAATGTTTAGGAGTGCCATGCTCAAAACTTGTACTGAAGCAGTTTTTCTTAGAGAAATGTTTTAATTCGATGGAAAAGAGCTGCTTGCAGCAACTATAGTATAAATTTGGGCAGAGGTCTTTATTAATTTCTGTTTTCAGTCTTTCCAAATTTACTACAATGCTCTTGTTTTGGAACATATTATTTATTATTTTTGTTTCAGCCTGTAAAGCGGAAATATCTACATTGAACACATTTTTATAATTTTCTACAAATGCCTCTCCATGTTTCATGTACATACAACTTTATAAATGAGTCAACTGACTGTGCCAAAGTTACCTAGATTTTCAAACCTATTTTTGAAGTTAGTGATATAGTTGTCCCTCACTTTGTTGTAAATAAGTATCTTCCAATACTCGCAAGGCCTTTTATCTGATGGAAAGTCTACTTAATTACTTTTACCTAGAGTGGACTCTATCACGAAGTCTTTTGCTCTCTTCGGTGTCCTTTTCCTTTTCGAGACTCGAGTAGGTTCTAGACAAATTTAATGTTTTTCTGTGAATTTCTCGGTTTCCCGAAGTATTTATTGTTTATAGTTGTATTCCATAATGTAATGTATTAAGAATATTATTGAATTTTTTAACATTTCTTCCTTATATAGATAATCAGCCTTATTACTGAATCCATTTGGATTGGAAGCGAAAAAGCTTAAAAAAGCCTTTTTTCGGAAAATTAAGCAAATTTTACGAAATTTTCAAAATTTCATTGATATCAAAGGTTATCAATTAAAATTTGCGCACAAACTGTCAAAATAGTTCTGCATGATTTCTCCTACGGATCACGCCTTTGTCAAAATTCAGTGGAATCAGAACTATATCAGATATTTTTAAAAATTTTAAAAAGATTTTAAACTTTAAAGCTTTTTCGATTCTGATCCGAACGGATTTAATTTAATTAGGCCTCAGATTGTAGAATTGACAATTTTTTTTTTTTTGAATTGCATAATTACCTGGGTGGTCCAGTAAGCATTCTGGGGGGGGGGCCACCTTGGCCCCTACCTAGTTACGCCAATGTGTATAGAATGCACCAAAATGTTTGCGAGCTACTGAAACTTACTAAACTAAGTAGGTACAGTTTTTCCAAATTAACTAAATATAGTAGGACGCTTCAAAAAACCTCGCCATACATATATTTTAGTCCTTATTTTAGGCAGTGTGCTTTAAAGAAGAAAACTCCGTCTGAAAATTCTATTGAGTGCAAGACTCTCATGTCAAGGATAATTCATACAACCAGAAGTGCCAACTGGAAATAGGAAAACCTATAAATGTACAAATTCTTAACCTTCAGGTTTTGCTAAAAAAATTGGTTTTTTCAATCGAGCGAAAATAAAAAATTTGGGTATTCAGGCACGGTCAGTATATGTACACCTACTTACATTTTAAATTTTAACTTAAAAATCGAGCTAATATTTTTGAGTACACACACACTGAAAAAGAAAATGACTTCAAATCATCAAAGCTCCTCTCAGCTTATCCCTATTCCGTAAATTTTTTTTTAGTTTCTCATCAAGATCAATCATCTCCCTCAGACAGCGTACAGACAATTTTAAGGCCGGGCGCATAATGATCGCAGTACAGTCTCGTTTTATAGGTCAATGTTTTCCTTCATCATTTCCCTGGGAGCATAAGGCTTCCGCATAGCCTTTACAGCTGACCCTGCTCTGTACCATTATGAATCCGTACCTTAAGCTCTGCTTCAGTTTCCTGAATCGTATTTTCACTATTCTTACTGATAAGCCTGTCGCAGCTATTTCAGTGAGAAATGCGTTTTCAGGTAAGCTTTTTGTTGTTGTAAATATGTTGGTTGGCTTGGTCACTCTACTCATTGTGAAAACCTTGCGAATTATATTCTCCGTTACAGTAATGAAGCAAATTGGCGATATGAAAGCTACGTGAGAGTGACTGCGGAATTTTGACGAATTGAGTAAACCAATCAGGGAAGTCAAATCTGAACGTCACAGCACCACTGCACAGCAGTTTTTTTTGTATGGTAGGTGAGTCAAAAATATATAATCTTTAGAAAGATTGGCTCAAATCCGATGTGTGGGCTCTGACAAAATGCGTCATACTTAAACCGGTATCTGAGGAGCATGGCGTTTACTAGAGCACATCGCGGGATAGACTCATACCAAGCGTTTCACGGCGATTCCCTCAATAAGCAGGGCAAGGTAGCTTACATTACGACTAATATCATACGCTACAGATCTATCCAGTAATGGTAATAAACATTAAATCATTTTTATGACAAATTTGTTTGCGATAGAATGGAACTACTATTGAAAAATAATAATAAAAATAATGTACGAGCGAGTTGGTCCTTCGAGTCGGATGAAGATATGTATCTCTTTATTAGCGCGCGCTCATTGGCTTGAAAGCCCTGCATTTCTTTAAAACTGTTTAAATAGTTGTTTTTCGCAAAAAAATAATAAAAGTGACAAAATTGACAAAATTGACTTAATAGAAGGCTGAAAAATGTTGTTTTTTTTTCATCAATCACTATCCCCTTCCCCCCCCCCCCCTACACCTTAAAATTTCCGACGTGCTTTCTCTCAAAACATTTTAAATTTTATTCAAAACAAACAGACCAACCCGGGAAGTATTAAAAGTCACGTCCATTAGACCGATAAGGTGTTAGGACAACATTCCAACTCAATACTCTTCAATCCATCCGAAAAAGCCAAAAAAAAAAAAAAAACCTATAGCCAGAGTATTACTGACTAATCGTACGCTATTTACGTTTCAACGGACGAGACCAGTATATAGGTGTTGTTATCAGCTAACATAGCTCCACATCTCTTCTTTGTTTGGATTCCAGGGAATTTCCGGGAAACGAGTAAAAACATACCGCCCCACTCTATAGTACGTTGGTGTTTGCAAAGTGATTTCGATCGATTGTTCATTATTTGCGTGCAAGAACCGTGAAGAGATATTCCAACTGGACTGAATAATCAAATTTCTGGATGGTGGTGAGATTCAACTCACAGGTGTGCGGATAAAAAGCTTTCAAAGTTATTAGGTAGGTATAGATACCGAAGAGATGATGCAAATGAGATTTGCAGATATTTCGTTGCAGGAAGTCTAATCAAAATGGATTTTTTAATGATTTTTAATTAAATTGCTTTGTCGGTCTCTTTTAGGAAATTTTCTGTGCTGTTTCTGCAAGGAAATTAGAATTAAAACCAATCAGAATATGTCTATATTTGCAGAATTCTCACTCTCTCTCTTTGTATCAATTAAACAGAAGTTGTTTGTAAATGTAAATCCTAAGGTCTGTATATAGGAACTTAAGACTGCATCTATAAAAATTCTTTCCTCATATTCTACTTCCCACAATTATTTTAGAGCAATTTTCCAGCCATTGTTCTTGATAGCATGTGGAATAATTTATAAATACAAATTAGTCGTAGACACCGCACAATGTCGTATTTTACATTTTCCTGTCAAGTCAAATAACACTTGCCGCGCTCTAAAACGTTTTCATGATGGTGTCGTATGTTGTTGTTCGTTACCAGTTGGTGCAATATATATAGCTGACGGAAATGGAGGGATTTATGTCTCCATTCATAAGATCCTTCTTCTGCTGGTACCCATAGCATTCTTATATGGTTAAGCAAGTTTCATTTTTGGATACAAAATAAATCCAAATGTCGTTCTACCCCAAGTGAGAGTTAAAATTGTTTTGCTGAAAATGTCACGTTCCTCTGTGGCCAGCTTAAGTGTAAAACGGACTGAGAGCTAGACTATCATGAGAAATGTGTAAACATTTTAAAAGTCCAATTTACAATGGGATCAGAGAAGAATGAAGAATGTATGCAAAGTGGACATTTTTACTTTTTATTTTAGTTGTGTTTTAAAAATATGACGAATGATTCATATAGAGCTTCTTGAATTTTGTGCTGAAACCACATCGGTGTTTCGTAGGGGAAGGTGCTGTACCTTGGTACCTTTTTTGACATAGTCGTTTTTTTTTTTACAAAACTAATGGAACAAATCTTAAGCAACCGATTATTATAGATTGTCTAACCCATAACCTTTCCAATAATAGTCGAATATGCAGTTAAAAATTTAGATTTCAGGATATCTGAAAGGAAATATGAAGGGCCTCGTTTTGGTCCAAGGTACAACATGCAGCTGTACCATGGACAGTGGGGTATTGTACCTTTGACATTTGCAATTTACTAAGAAGAAATGATGGCATATCAACAGAGTTAAATTAAATAACACTCTTTATTCAACCAAGAATCACAATTTTCGCAAAGCAGGTTACTAAACAAAAAATTACTATAGATATACATCTTTAATTTAGTTTTTGCCTAAAGGCTGATCTATGGCTATTTTTACATATCCGTGGTGAAAATGTTTGTTTTTGTGTCCAAGGTACATACCCCTTGCAAAAGAAACAAAATTGTCTGTAAAATATTTTAAGACGCGCATATAAACAAGTTTAACCTTAGTTGGAGTCCAAAGATATAGAAAGAATAGAACTCCAACACTTTCAATTCTTTATCACTGGAAAATCTTTACTTTTTTCACGACTTTTCTTTAAGACGCAATACATAACTGCTCATTTGTCCGACAAACTAATTCCCAGAATAGCTTAAATGTCATCTGTTGATTAGTTAAATCGGATAAAAGTGCGTTTATTTAGGTGGTAGCTACAGTCCGCGTGGAAAATAAAATGACCAAGGTACACACATGTCCAAGGTACAGCATCTTCCCCTACTATACCTAAAAATATTAGATGACCCATTTACAAAAAATACATTCATATTGGTCCGCCGTTAGTACATTCGTAATTACAAAGTTGCTTAATTTTTCCCTGTCCAATCTACCCCTACTAAAATATATGATTCTCTTTTCTCATAACGACCCATTCACCTTAATAAGTATTTCTTGTAACAACTTAGATAAATTACCCACCGGGAAAAAATTTCTTCATGAGTAGAAATAACTTCTACCACGACATACTCCATTTTTAGTTCAAGGTTTCCGACAGAATTCAGTTCACCCACCCCATGTTAGATATGATAACGAGGTTGACCTTGCTTTCTATACGTGAGCTAAAAATGTAGTTAACACTAAGTTCAAAATCTCTACAGTTTCTACTAAAGAATCTTAATCCACGTAAAAGGTACGCTCATTAGAACCGCTATTCATTTCAAATTCCTGCAGCATTCCAGTAGCGTAGAGCTTTTTTTTATTCATTCTCTTCGAGCCACCCTTCGAGAAAAATTCTTCCCAAAGTGGATAGATAGATGGGGCGGCGATGAAGGAGCCTTATTACTTCACTTTTACGATTTGTCACAAATTTATGAGGTACACGTGCCCACCTAACACAAGATGTCTCTTCGGCTGAGGGTTGAGCTAACTTATGAAAAAGAATGATAACGAGACCTCCTTGTTGTTTGAAATCTGAAAATCGATTCTTTACCTTTTGATGGTGGTTATAAAAGAAGTGTATTAGTCACGTATCAGGACGCTTACGAAATTACGTATTCCTTTACGGGGTTGGAAGCTGCTTTCTTAAAGAATTTAAATTGTAAAATCGGCACAGTTCTAAAAACTATGAATACACCCGCATCATTTATAATTTTTTTACACGAATTTCAGAACTTAAATCTGCCGATAGAACGGAGGGCGCGACAAATTGCTGAAATGCATCAGCACCTGTAAAGTGAGCTATTATTTGATGAATCGCTGAAGTGGTTGTCGTTAATTAATTATTGAGCAAAGTCGTGTTAGAGAAGCTATCAATCCACGTCGGAAGCGTGTACCTATCATATCACAACACTGTGACAGACGACATTCTTTTTTTTTATACAGGTGAAATGGCCTATTTGTGTGGTGATTAATAGGAGCTTGGGGATATAGATTTGACATTCAACTGACATTTACAGATATGAAAAACTGTAGTATAAGCATGACTGAATGAATGATTTTTGGTTATCATTTTGCATATAAACAGGTGGATAAGTCATGTGATAACAATAATTATTGAAAATTGAAATGCAATTGAATGTAACTGCTTATGTACTTTAAGGATCGATTCTGTGCGGTCTGCTTTTGAGTACTGACATGAATTTTTTTCAATTGTATGCACATTCGCAAAATACAATTCTAAAAGTTTTTCCTAGGAAAAGTTTCACTTTTTGAATACGATTTATGTATCGGCAATAACTGACCGGAATAAAAAAAATATTCAATAAAAAATCAAAACAAATCATGTAACTTGATTACCATGAATTATTTCACCGATTTTAATGAAACTTGGCACAAATATGTACGTAGTTTCAGTGAAACTAAATCAATTTTACCAAGCCGGTTCTCTTGAAACTTAGGACAAATTTGGAACAATACACTACTTTCAGATCAAAGCAAGTACTCAGTCGATTTTCTTGAAACTTGACATTATAGTAACCTCAAAACATTACAGTGTCATCGGAGCTACGCATGCATGCCAAATTTCAAGAAAATCGTTCCAGTAGCAAATTAAAAAGTTATTTAGATTTGAAAGGACGCGTATAGTGGAACCTGTACTGTATCCCAGTTTCCTAAGTTTCAAGTAAATCGGCTCAGTAGAAGTGGATCAAAAATTAACAAGATTTGACCCAGGCAGACAAAGTTTCTGAATTAAATTAAATATGTAAAAATAAGCAAAACGACACAATACTCCGGTCGGACTTCAACCCCCCCCCCCCCCCCACCCCTATACAAAGTCTTGTTATAACTTCATGAATTAAGGTGCAACGGAATACACCCTAATTTATATCTGTTGCCATTTGTTGTAATCTATTTAAAGAGGATATAGTAAACCGTTGAAACGTGTTTTACCTACGTCAAAATCGCACCTGGCATTGACAGAGATAGTGACCACCTCCTCGAGACCATGCTGGAAAGCAATTTTGAATATAGAATTCCATCCAGGGCAGAATGGGAATCACTTTCCGTGTTTCAACCATTGACAAACCCAATTATAATATATACTGATGGTTCTAAGTCCGATGAAGGCACCGGAGCGGGAGTTTTCTGTGAGGAGCCTGAAATTAAGTTCTCCATGCACCTTGAAAACCACTCCACGATTTTCCAGGCAGAAGTCAAGGCTATCCTTGAAGCGGGAAGACACCTCCTTAACTCAGACACTGAGAATAAGAAGATAGCCATCTACTCGGACAGCCAAGCAGCTGTCAAAGCTTTGTCTAAGCCCTTCATAACCTCCAAATTATTAATGGAGTGCAAAACCACCATGAATTCCCAGCAACATCAGCTGGAATGAAAGGGCAGACGAACTTGCTCGTCTTGGAGCAGCCTCAGAGAAACCTGCCTCAACAGTCGGGATTGCACCAAAACACCTTGTCTCAATCATGTCAAGCTGGGCTGACCGCCAACACAGTCGCCTTTGGCTAGAAGATCCCACGGGTAGGACAACAAAGGAACTGTGGGGTACACCAAACTCAAATCAAACGAATAAGCTCCTAAAACTCAACAAGCCAACCCTGAGAACTCTGGTGTCCATTCTCACTGGGCATACCTATCTCAGGGGCCACCTTCACAGGATGAGATTTGTTGATAATCCTATATGTAGGGGTTGCGGAGAGGAGTTCGAAACAGTGAGCCACTTTCTATGTCACTGCCCGGCACTCTCAGGAATACGTTACAGAATTCTTGGTTCACACCTCCTGGAAGAGTTACATGATGCCGGCAAGGAGGGCTGGGAGCCAATACTGAAATTTATAAGAGCGTCCGGTTGGGACCTATGAGCGATCGCTCATGGGTCTGGAGGGTGAACAATGGGCCTTGACTTGGCTTTCGTTCGAGGGACATGAAAGGTATCCCAAACCTCTTAAATCAATCAATCAATCAATCACGTCAAAATCTTAAATTTATCTAAAAATTCGCCACAAAGTTAAACTCTGAGCCGAAGGACTACAACATTTTTGAATTCCAAAAATTATGTATTTCTAATGGATATGAAAAATATAAAAAATACGTTGATCTGATGTTTACCATTTTTGTCCATACTACAATTGTGACCTCATTCGGACGCATCCCGCACGCTCATTCCATGCGACAGAGAATTGTCCCCATAATCCTTTTTTAGCTTTTCTTCAGTTTTCTTAATTGTTAATTTTTCCACGTAAAAGTAATGTTTTATAATTAACAAAAACATCATTAACTCGGCTATGTTATGTTCTAGCCTTTCTTGATAAAAACACCCTGTAGAAATACCTTATAAGCACTAGAGTAGGTCCAAGATTCCTTCGCCAAAGTTAAATGGAATATCAGTTTTGAAGTTTTCTTAATAGAAGTCTCTCCAGACAAAATACTCTTTGAAGATCGTAAATAAGAAATTTTTAATGAAAAACTTATTTACTTAAATCCAGTTAATTTCTTAATAACGATAACGAAGCAAACAACAAATTCATTGAAATTAGCTTTCAAAACTTTGAGTTGGATTTTATATGTTTACCTTTTGCAGACAGCAAAAGCAAAACAGCCCCCTCCCCTCTTGCAAGTATTCATCAGCCCTTCACTGATTCCGAGCATACAGGCAGAAGGGGGCGCACTAATAAAACTTTTCAAGTTGAGTAAGCTTGTAACACTCAAACAAGAGCTAATTTTAAACTGTATACGGACGGGGGAAAAAGGACCGTAAGGAAACACGTGTCGATATGCAAATAAATTTCAAAGTGCATGGGTTATATACGTACGTACCGATCATAATGCATTATGGGACGCAATAGAAAGCATTTGTCCCCCATACCTTCTGATACAACTTTCATCATCCACAAATCACCCTAAAGGTATGATGATGTAGCAAATAGTATACATGTAAGTAGTTCCCCCCTTGAAACATAACTCTTATATGCGTTCGTCTGCATAATATATATATTGTACCTGTTAAGCGGGGGAGTTAACCTGTAAATTTATGCCCCCGTCAGCTTATCCTAAGTATGTAGGTAAGGTATGTATAAGTATACAGCCCACATGTAAGAGAATTTCTCATAAGAATGCAGGAATGACTAAAAAAAAATTCTATGTGACGCACAGGAATAAGTTGGAAGAAAACATGTGGCGGATCATGCAAATTGAAAAGTATTTCGTGCACAAATTTATGTTTTCGCCCCCCCCCCCGCCCCTCTCCCAAAACAAATGGCAACCAACATAAGAATGAATTTTGGAAACCTACAATTTATCTATGCTGAAAATGTAATGGATTGGCACTATCCCGGCTAGATCTGTATGTATACGACGAGTAAGGCCATAGGGGAGAGATGTTGGGAATAATATTTGCTCATTCAGATGGAATGAAAATTGACAGCATATTTACATAAGCACTTTTGACCGACCGAACTGACAACAGCATTTCAATCGACCGCCTGACGACAGGGCGAGGCCGATTTTATTATGCGCGGGTGGTTGCGGATAAAGTTCAGCGACTATGGTACATCGTATACCCAATGATCA
The DNA here is from genome assembly GCA_963930735.1 of Dioctria linearis. Taxonomy (NCBI): domain Eukaryota; kingdom Metazoa; phylum Arthropoda; class Insecta; order Diptera; family Asilidae; genus Dioctria; species Dioctria linearis. Next base: position 7,461,500 of record OZ005740.1, on the reverse strand, counting down.
ATGTTGTCATCGATTATTTATAAGAAATGAAGCTTCTTCTTATTTTTTTTTTTTTCAAAATTGAAACTCAAACAAATTAAATCAAACAAAGACGACATTAACTGTGACATTGCAAAGTCTGCATTTGAAATTTTTCAAAATTTATTGATAGATTCAAGATTTCTTTCTTTATTGAAGAAAGGTAGGTACACATAAATTTTATTTAGCGGTAGTTAAAAAAATCTGTGCTTTTCAAGAATGAATCAAAGTTGCATTTAAAGTCGTAGCAACCACAAGTTCAAGTACACTGGGACAAATACTGTTGTCTATAATAAAATATGCCGATGCTTTTGTATATCTTGCATAATTTAGAATTTATCCTTCACTAAAGGTATCTTCCTGCATTCCTGAAAGGTTTCATGCTATAATCCTACCCTCAAAATATTATCGCCAACTATGAATTTTCTAATTAAAGAAAAATTTCTATGTCTAACGTTATAGACAAATTATTTGAAGGCTTAGTGAAAAACACGTTTTCTTCTTTATTATCGAGAATATAATGTTCCATCTACATAATCTTTTTAGCACGAAATCAAAAATAACTAATTTTATGTTAATTCAATGATTAATTTCATTACCTACCAGTATTCTCAAAGGAAGACGTATAAATGGATTTCCGTTTCTTTTCCGCTGTACCTGTATTCCAACAAGCGAGCCATTTACAGTAACCGATTCAGGAGGCCATTTAGGACCATTTTTACTTTCAAAAAATCCTAGAAAGTAAAATAAGTACTGGCAAGAAATCCCAGAAACAGAAAATCTCATACGACCAAAAGCCCAGAAAACGAAGTTTGCGTAGTAGATTTACGAGTATATACATATAATAACATGAAAACTTTCTTACGTCGAGTCTCTTAAGAGGTAAAAGTTCCATAGATTTTTTTTAATGTGACTTCAGGTAAATCACAGCTACTCCTGATTCAAGCTTCCCAAGTAGCCATTTGTGAAATTAGTACGACAAATTATCGACAAACACTTGTCATTTGTCGACAAAATCATGTGACAAAAATGTCCAGAAAATGTGTTCAGGGTTTACACATTTCGTCTAACAAATGTCACATTCATTACAACAAATTTGTCATACTTTGTGGGTACTTTTGTCGTTAATTTGTGTAATTTTGGTGGCACTTATGTCAGCTTTTATTTTGTTTCGGGGATCCAAATTAAAGTCTCATTTCAGTTCAAAAGCTATATATTTATTATAAAATGTTTGTATAAAATCATGTTTTCAAATTTTTTATTAAAGTTCTCTAAACATAAAAAATCACTAGACGCTGACAGCATTTCTTCTCTGCCCCATAATTGATTTGTTTGTTCCACACTAGTATTTAACAGTTTTTGCATTACTTATTTTATATTTATTTTGCCTACTTAATACAGTTTTTTTTATTTATTTAATTTTACGTTTTTTTAAACACAAACACCAAAAACACAACGAAAACAACTAACAACAACTTTTGCGTTCACTACAAAATATCCAAAGTATCCAAAATGGCGATAACCCGCCAGCAACATTTTCATATCGACAAAATGTCATTCTCTTTCTGGTATAATTTGTGACCACCAACTCTTGTGGCACTGTTTACACCAAATATTGACCCAAAATGGCTGTCAGAGGAATGTCTAAGATTTGTGACATTTATTTGAAGCAATATTGCTAATCACATTATATATAACAATTATGTGACAGAAAGTTCACATATTTCTGTTGTCACATATTTTAGCTACTTGGGTTAACTCTTTAAATATAAAAGCATAAATGAAATAAAACCACATATATTTTCAAGTACAATATTATCTACTGCAGATTTCATATCCGGCTCGAAGGACCAAAACTTTATATGTATCAAAGCGAATAATTGTACGGAACAAATTTATTTTTCAATTCTAATTTTAAAATCAGGACTTCCAAAATCATGTGTACAGTTTAAGTACCTACACACTAGAGATCTCCATAAACAAATTTATTGAACCGTTTTTTTTTTTCCTTAATAAAAAGTGTACAGCACTATAATTTATGTAAATGAAAAAGGTAAATTTCCACAATAATAAAATTTTTTATATTTAAACCACCTGCTACTACAAATTAATTTTAAATTAATTAATTAAAAAAAACAGAAATTTCAACACCAGTCACCAGCTGTATGCATATTTTTATTAAATTTGCTTTCAAACAACAACAAAAATCTTCATGGCAAACATGACAACTTTTGGATGGAATTTTCTCATTCCGATATTGGTTATCACTCAGGCATGGATATATAATTGATGTAATCAAAGTCATCATTTATCGTACCGCTTCAACTTATGGAATCTAATTTATTTCACTTAAAGATATATCTCTCTGCCTCTGAATAAATCACACCCCGCATAATACCCGCGGTACATGTTCCATCTCTCTGTATCAGCATTCAGTAAATTTTCATGAGACTATGGGAAAATAATTCCCTTCAAGTGCAATTAAATCGAAGAGAAATTATATGATGTCCATCTGGATCACGATAAATTTGTTACATGTTCATGGCACATTCCACAGCTGTACATGAAGGAAATGACTCGGTTATCAGAATAATCCGTTTATGGAAAAATCACTGGCAAATCATGGCGCAAATCGCAATGCAGTTTTATGTCGTTTTCAGTAGCTCTGCAACATTTCGCACACCATAAAACGAACAAGAGAATCAGCAGAGCTATACAAATGTTTATAGCAAGATAAGAGATGCCGCCACCGGCCGGCTGGCGTGATTCAATTATCATCAGCACGTGATCGAAATTATGAAATTTACAGCGTTTGTCATACATCGAATTATTTGCCGATGATGACGAGATAGTGAAACAACAACTCTGAATTACTGACGTGCTGTGCTATGTGTAACATGGATAATATAAATTATTACCGAATGATTACTTAGTTGGCCTTCTACTAGAAAGTTAAGTTGGGTCTTTAGAGTAACTTATTTTTATTCTTATTTATGTATCTAACTAACCTAAATCTGTCTCCAGCTCTGTCTTCTGTACATACATACATATATGTATATGCACATTTATGTGATGTATCGACTAATTAAACATCGAGCACAGCTTTCCTCCTCCTCCTTCCTTCTTCATGTCATGGAATGATTAAACCACTAAGCTGCACCACAATCAGTGACTTTAGACTAACCTAATCAAAATTCCTGTCACTGTGTTCTACATTGGACGAGAATAAATTATTATTCACGATATTATAAGCACACAGGCTCGTCTCGTGTTTTGTCTAGTTTTATCTAATCACTGCATTCAATATTTTTTTTTCTTATCCACCTCTTTTTTATCTTAAAAAAAAATCACTTAAGATTCTTCTCATTGAACTGACGATGACCATATCTGTTGAGCTATGAATTATTTTTTTCTAGTTTAATACAAGTGTAGATTATTATCGCGGAAATTCTCTCACCAAGATAACCAAAAACTCTGGAGTTTACGTAATCAAAATAAAAAAAAATTGGCAATCTTAAACTGGAAACCTATCCTGGACGAGTAAAAAGGTTTAAATGAAACTATTTTCATATATTCAATTAAGCACGAAGAAATAACACGAATCAGCAATGGTAACTGAGAGATATAAATGTATCTTCATCTTTTAACTACTTTAAATCCCTCGTGGGTATAAACGTAGCCGGGTAGGGGCATTGGTGGGCACAGCCTCCTCAGTAACCGCTGCAACACCCCCAGAAAATCACGATCAAAAATTAAATCCAATTAATTTAGTTAAAGTTTCAACAAGCAAGCATGAGGAAATACATTGAAAGCATAACGAAATTATTTAATAGTGGGCTGCCACGCCATCTGGAGTTGGTTGCGGACGGGCCACGCCATCTGGAGTTGGTTGCGAATAGCTTTTTTTTTTTTTTTTGAGTGTGGACGAGACCAGATGCTTTAAAGAGGAACAATTGTCAATAACCATAAGATTTGATTAGTAAGATTTATATGATTGTTTCACCTCCAGAGATGCGCAAGGACTGGCTACATTAATTTTGGACATATTCAATAAATACCATTTGTGTGGTTTTCCAATTCTTGCACAGTCTTATGATGGCGGTAGTGTCATGTCTAGTAAAAATCTCGGCCTATACAGGCGACTATAAAAGAAACCCACCCTCACGCAATTTACATCCATTGTTCAGCGCACAAACTAAAACTCGTGGTTGTTGACTCATGCGCCAATGTTTCACTGATAAAGATATTTTTTAATGGCCCCGAAGCTTTGAATATGAACTTCTCACAACCTGGTCATCATGCGAGCCTGCAAAAATTACAAGACACTCTAGCAATCCATATCAGCCGTGAAATGGGAAGTCTAAGTACCTACTACCAGATGGAGTTGGCGCTACGAAAACTGCAAAGCATTAGTGACAAATTATGAGGATATTAAATGACTTTGGAAAACGAAATCACTGAGAACTGTGACAAGCATACACAGTGGAGTCACATGAATTGCTAACGATTATTACGAAACCAGGATTCGTCGTTTCCTTACACACATTTCACTCAGTTCTCGCAATACTAAATGTTCTGAATAAATTTTTCCAGGAATCAGCTCAAAATTTGACCAAACATCGAGCAGTTTGTTGAAAAGCACGATATTTTGCTGGAACCTGTTAGAGTCTCAAGAAGGATGCGTCAACAAAAGGACATTTGTACAGAGTTGACTGTGGGCAAAAGCAATACATTAGATTTGCCAGCCGATACACAACCAGATGAATACTGGAAGATCAACATTTACTACCAAGAGTGCTACCCTACAAGCGCACCATGGGCGCTTCCCAAGAATTTACATCTGAACGCTGTCCTCTGCGGACATGCTAAAACGATATGAACAAGGATACGGTGGAAAAGCGCTTCGAGTTACCAAAGAAGCGCTCTTGCATTCGTCTTTGAGCGCTTTCATTTCCCGTTGGGCGTGTACAAAACTACAAACCCTGTGGCTTATCAGGCAGAAGTACTTAAATTATATCCAAGAAAAGGAAATGGTCAAATGAATTGACTCTGGAATTTATAGGGCTTTATGAGCTGGATCGTATTTTATGGGATCCAAAAAATTCCCAACACAGAAATAGAAATTCTATGGCTGATGCATGAAAGAGAATTTCAAGATGAACAAAGAATTATGCTATAAGAGAATTTAAAAAGAAGAAAGTTTCACAATGTCAATACTTGTTTCGGCTTTTATTCAAGGACAGCATCCAACAACTTTTCTTTCGTTTTCTTAGTTTATTTTAATTGAAGAAATCCACACATTATAACAACTGCAGCTGCACACATTGTGTGGGACCGGCTTTAAACGGAAAGGATTTCGTCAGTAATTATAGAATAATCGTAAGAATTGATACTTTAGCCTTGGAAGCTGAAAAATATGCTTCCATTAAAAGATTATGAAATGAGTGCCGAAAATTTGAAAACCCATATTAAAAAAGAGTATAGGTACTGCCCTAATTTATATAAACTTTTCCAAGCAGCAATAGTACTTCCAGTGAGCTCCACCGGTTATGAGAGAAAAGTTTCTGCTATGAGACGGATAAAAACGTGGCTTAGAAGCACAATGCTTCAAAAGCGATTCTCTTACATGTCACTGCTCAACATAGAAAATGCTTTGTTAAGAAAAAATACAACTGAAATAGAAAACTAAACCTTATTTAATTAGTTACCTACTGAGTTTGATGTTAATGTTAACATGATCGTGTGAATATTCAATATTTTGTGTATGAGAGTTGGGAGTAAGTAAAGTTTACCCGGTTATAAATCATATTTATCTTGCATGTCCTCTTTGGGTGTAATATGGAGAGTTTGCCTCATATAATTCATAGTCAGAATTAATTCATTCAAATTAATCTGACTTTTTCAACTCTTTCAAAAAAAAATTTTTTTTTTCTATTTTTATCAATTTTTTTAATTTTTTTGTGCATTTCTTTCAATTTTTCTATTTTTGATGTTTTTTCAAATCACTCAATTTCGCTATTTGAAATTTTATTTTCAACCTTATAAGTATTATCCACTAAAACATAACAAAATGTTGGTGCGCCACTGTAGAGATGATTTAAGCTGTGCTAATGAGTCCAACCCAGAACTTGAAATTTGCTGCCCTAAATCAATAAGTTGTCTGATTAAATAACGAATAATTTTTTTTCACTTTTGCTAATAAATCATAGTTGTTTTGCATAATTTTAAACAAAACTAATTGTGTCTGGCTGGGGCTTACTAGCCGCCCCCCCCCCCCCTCCATAACAAAATCCTAGCTACGCATCTACTCGTAGAACATAGGACTAGATGAAGAAAATTCATCTGTTTCTTAACTAGCGTTGTAATTGGAACTACTATTTTTATTAGTCGATATCCCATAATTAGTATGGTGACAATGGGAGTTCGAACCTAAAACCCATAATATCCATAACTTCTTATCAACAGGGTAAGGTAAGTAAGTAATAGAAAGGTATCAGATTAATTCAACTGTTGATTGCTTTGTAAAGTGTTCGATATGATTTCCCATAACTGGCTTCGATAACCATACGTCCTATAGTTGGGCGATATGTCGTATGGGAGCTTCAGTTCAATGTTGGTGTCCTAATATAAAGAAAGAAAATAACAATAGATTACATTCCAAGCGATATATGTATGGGGGAGGAATATATATGTATATGCCAAAGAATGATTTAAGAATAAAACTTGAAAAAAAAATTGAACGCAGAAGAAAATTAATTCCGAAAAAGCTCAAAATACATGTCTTCCTCTGTCTGGCTTTTATTGATTATATAAAGTCCTTTCACTCAGTAGGTAGAGTAAAATATATAGAAAAGTGGTATCTACATCAAAGCAAAACTCCTAAATTAAAAGTTAAAAAATTTCAGCTTGTAACACACGGAAATACTCTTGTAGATGATAAGCCTCTTAAGGTCGTCCGGAAAAATTCCCACCTTCTATCCCTTTTTCCATATTTATTTTAGATCCATCAGTGAAAGCTAATAGTTCTGAATCAAGGATCACTTGATTCTTCTCCCATTTCTTTCTGCTACAGATTGTTACAGAGGAGCGTTTTGCAAAATTCTGCACATAAAGAGTGTCCGAGACAGAGCGATGATGATAATTGCATGCAGAATTTTCATGGTTTGAGTACTTTTTTAGGATTAACAACAATAGGATCTCAAAGTAGTTTAGGGATAAATACGAACAGACTCCTTGAATGTTACAGATTTTTTTCTTTTTGTGGCGGAAATGGTATATAATTAAGGGACAATGTCTAGCAAGCGAATAAAATTTCATGTAAGTGGATCTACATACATATCCAGTAGTGGTTTCGATTAAAGTCTATCCATTTTGTTTGTGGAATTAACCTTTCCCTACTTTCTACAATCTACCAAACTTGAAAATCCTTATTTAATGTATATAATACTTTTTCCGTTAAAGATTTACGTATACCTACAGTTACAAACCCTATTGAAAGCATAATTAAGTTCAAATACAGCATCAGATACCTAATAAGTGACAAAACATAAAAACATCTTTTGTAAACCAAGAACTATCCGCCGCCGCCCCCCGCCTTTCCCTTCTGGAAGACCGTAATATAATATTCTAAGGAAAACTGTAGTCAATTTTCAGCAGGTCAAAGCATAATTTGGCTAGTTCCACCAGCCACTATGTAAGCTAAGTTCCATAAACAAAGTCTACTCCTCCTGATTAGATGTTATTTATGGGCTCTGAACACTATTATTTCTGAGGTATACATATAACGCCGACAAAAGATTTTGTAACTCAATACCCTGAGCATGTTCGTCTTCAGTGAGGGGACTTACATATAAAGTTCCGGCCAATGAATCTAATCAAAGTCTATTATCTGTGCTTTAAGTAGCTTTGCTTTCCCTGAATGTAGCCACCGTCCGCCATAACAAAAATAACTCGTAAGTCGGTCATAAAATTGTTAACAATTACATAAGAAATGATGAGTGTGAACGGATGTTAAGATGGGTTATGAGGGCTTCTGTGTGACCAGATGGATGAGAATCATCATCGCACAACAAGAAGTCTTCTATGGTTGTTTGTTCATAAAGACTCCTAATATGGTCAGTTATGATTTACCCCAACAAATTATCCATATAATGCCTATACAATAGCATTCACATACACAGCCATAATATATCATTCTTGTAGCACTTTCCAATTGAGTGTATAATTACCTCCTCTTTATCTTTCTATCTGATCACAATATTGAGCTGTTTGGAGAGTTTAACAACCCCAGAAACATAAATCAAGTTAAATGCAACCGCAACTCTAGTGAGTTCATCTAACACCCGAAGGCTAGGCATGAAGCTTGGCGCTATACCTACTATATATACACGGATACATATATTTAGAATGGACCTTAACCTATACACGATGCTATGTATTCAACCTGTATGTAATCGCTTTCACGTAATCGATACTCTAAGGCATGGTTGGGTTGCATGTTGCATCCGTATAGCCGCCATAGTCTCCTTTCAATGATGGAACCATGATGATGAACATATCTATCCTCTTGCCCGCCCGGTAGGCCTCGACTCCATCAGCGCGCCATTATGCTCGATGTAGCAATTCTATATTCACGCCTGATGCCTTAGCATAATGTTACGTAAAACGCAGATGAAGTCGTAAACAGACAAAGTGATGCTATGATATACAGGAGACTTCATGATGGCTGCTCCATAAACCCATGTCCCAAGTTCCAGGCTTATGTCCTAGCTTGCATATATGTATACCTATAAGTATACATTTTAAGTACTTTACTACAGGATAGAAGTCTGTGATGTATGTAGGCACCTAGGGCGTATATTCTTTAGTTACTGTTACTTTCTTTTTACAGGAGTTGGATGATTGGATCACTAAATTTCCTATAAAGTACACAGGTAATAGCCTCAGGATAATATACCTACAATGCTGTGCCCTGTAATTGCACTAAAGATAGAGTGTTTGAAAATGGTTTTATTCCATTAGTTAAATATAATAGCCATAGGCAATTAATGAAATAAAGCTTGTCCTTGCTTTAATTCTTAGAAAAGTTCTTATGCTCCTTCCTTACCACAAGGAGCTGTTTTGAAGTCTATTCCTCCTAGTTTTTTTTTTATTTCTCTATTTGGATAAAAACTAAAGTCCATAGGCGCTAAATCTCACCTTTATTTGCATTTTCCGCATTTATCTTTTTTTAAGCTGCTCGTCTCCAATGTGACTAGTGTTTTACAATTCCATTAGCATGTAAGAGTCAAGTCACTTCTCCGCGTAAAACTGGTTGCATGCCAAGCTGTCATTTATTAGCTTCAATTAGTCCTATACCGGCGGCAGACGTCGTTTTGTGTTTATAGAATAGTTAGTCGTCGTAGGGCTTAACAATAGAATAGCATTTCGTATGGAACAGATCTTACTAAATACATAAAAGTTTAGACTATAGGTTTAATGTATTTTTGTGGTGTTTATTGATCAAAGTTTTTCTAAACGTAAAGAAAGAGAAATTGTTTATATACCCAAATACATAAATAATGTCTAAATTCATATCGTAGCCAATTGACAAGTTTTTCTTATATGCAAGACATGTCAAAAGAAGTTTATTTTTTGAGACGATTCAACAATTATAAATTTAAGAAGTAAAATTACAAAAACCGCGAAAATTACATAAACCAAAATTGATATAATCTAGAGTTGACAAAATCCAGAGATTAATTACAAAGAACTTTCATTTATGGAGATATAAATAAATATATACCTCCATGACGCTCACATTTCTAACTACGTTTCCATACATATGTAGCCCTACTTGAGCTGAGCTCGGGTTTAAATTAACTAGAAACAAGAGTTCAGTTTAAGTTAAATGGTTTCCTTAACTTAATTTGATCCTAAATCAAACCCATCAATCCCATCCAAAGTTTTGTCGATGACAGTACCCTTGAGTTCGCATACTTGATCTTGACAATAGGTCTGTTCGCGTACTCAGTTTTGGGACAATGCAATGAATTTGCACGAACTTACATATTTTCCGTTCCCTTATAGGGCGTTTTCACTACATCGAAATCACGTAATTTTGATGAAGTGATTTCAAAATCACTGTAAATGTTTTCACTAGCGCTGAGATGATTTCGTTTGACAGGTGCTACACTTAAATGCCAAAATGGCATGTATAATAATTAGTCACATAAACGAGATTTTTGTAATTAAAAGGATATATTGTCACATAAATGTCAGCAACTAATAATATAATATTTAATTTAATTTTAAATTTCTTCCTTACAAATTTATTGACAAATGTATACAACAAATGTCAAATGATACAGTTTGAGAAAAAGTGGAAACCGAAAATGGGCGTGTTCGGGCAAAATTTCGTGATTTCCGACGTGATTTCATTGAAATTACGCTACGCAAAAATGAGATGATTTCGATTTAGTTTTTTGTGATTTCGAGGGTGATTTCATCGAAATCATGCTGAAACAGCGAATTTACGTGATTTCGATGTTGTGAAAACGCCCTATTACTTTCTTGTACACACAAAATTACACGAGTTTTGTATACGTAACAGCTTCCCCTCTTATATGAATTTACCCGAAGTTTTTAGTTACTGCAATCAATTGTTGCAAGGAAAATTGACAGCTGTCGTACGAAAAGTGTAATTCGTAACTTTAAAAATTCTTAAATTTTATAAAAAGTTTTTAAAACATTAAAAAAGTCGAATGATGGATTGACTATTCAATGTTCTCCTGGAACTTTTTCCAGGGTGCAACAAGGGAAATAAAACCACAGAATTGATATTCTTTTATTCAAGTTCTTGTTGATTTTTTAGATCCAAATTTTCTTGCTAAACTTGTTAGCCAAGTTCAATCGAGTCAGACGCATGTTGACCGGGAAACTCCACTTATTTCGGCTGAAGTATTAGATAATATTATTGAGGGAAAAAACGATTTATTTCAACAATATTTCAATTCTTAATTGCAATTGAAAACTAAAACAATCAAAAATTCTAAATGGCATTTCACTCTTCTTCTTGTTTTTCACATGAAAAGCGTTCCCTTACTTTTTCATGCATTCTACATTTTTCCCCCACTACACGAGTAAGTTTTTACCCAGAAAGTTTTTGCACGGGAGGTACGCGAACAGACCTAATATCCGCGGTTCGGGCAAAGCGAATCGCGTCGAATTCAATGCATCTAAGATCCAAAGATGTTTCGTCTCTTTAAAACAAGATCACCACTTAACCAGCCCCATTTCATTTGATGGAGCATTAATTTCCGATTCACTGTCACTACGCATTCTTGGCATTAATATTTCCAGTAAATTAAGCTGGACAGACCGCATCTTCTCTGTTACCAAAGAAGCATCGAAATATCTTGGACTTCTGAAAAGGTGTAAAAAATATTTCAGTTCGTCAAATCTAGCGCTCCTCTACAAGTCCTACATTAGACCTAGAATGAAATACAATTCCCATATCTAGGCCGGGGCTGATCGCACAGCTTGGACATTGTCCAAAAGAGAGCCTTCAAGCTCATTGGAGATTTGACAATTACGTGTCATATCGACACACTCGAGAACCACCGCATTGTTGGATGTCTTTCGCTCCTTTATCGCTACATGCATCGCCAACAATGTTCTCGTCTGATGGGTTGTAGATTAGTTCCTCCACGCAATACTCGAACTGCAAGCCGCGCACATCCTTTCACCCTTCAAAATACTTTCTGTAAAATTCCGTGATGCTTTCTTAACCCGAACTGAAATATTCTACCATGTTCTGTTCTTCCTCGGGCTTTCAATTTACGAAGGTTCAAGGATGACATACATACATCAGCACCTCCGCCACTTTTCTCATGACCCCAAATCCTTTCCCTATCTCCTCCCTGCCATGCCGTGCTTTGTATCAGGGTATGCTCTGACCTTAGCTTATAAATATAAATAAAAAACAACCGCGGAATCAATTACTTGCTTGCGACATTTGCGCTATCCATCCAATCGAAAGTAGGTTTTGAGACGACTATCATGAACCAAATAGTTCATGGGACACCCAGAAAAAATTTCGAGCTGGGCACGAAATCAAGAAAAACAGTCTCCAGAAAGACAAAATTCAAAATTGACAAAATGAAAAACTCGGAATATATTCTGGAATTGATCATTAAGCCCTGAGATTTTTATTTGCAGATTTTAAATCCAGATTTTTTCAACCTTAAATTTTGCTATTTTCACACTTTTTTGATTTTATTGTTTTTGTTTGATTTTGACATTCTGTCTTTTATGTGTATGTCAAAAATTTCAAGCGCGCCAAAACCCTCGGGATCTCTTCTAAATCTTGTGTTTCTTGATTTTGTCAAATCATGAATTTGTTTTTCTGGATTTAGTACTTTGTTTGATCGATACCATTACATAATTTTCCCTACTTTTACTTTCATATTTTGAGTTTGAAGATTTTGTATTTGGGGATTTTGTATTAGGAGATTTATAGCCACTTTCTGAGGATTTTGAGGGTCTTTTTTTCCCTCTATTCCTTGCTTGAGCCCTTGGAGCAGTGGCAACGAGAGTTTGAGTTCAAACCGTGTTAATTTTCTGGGTTAAAATTTGAATTAACAAAGTACCATATATTCAAAATATCTTCCTTCAGGTTCTATTATTATAAAATACATAATTTGATTAGGTATAATAACACAAATGCATTTAAGTGGAAGAAAAATTCCTGTAGGTGCACACAAAATCACTAATGACACATTCGAAAATATGAACCTCAGTCCAAAAACGACCAACATCATAAAAGTCAGACCGAATTTCAAAATCATCGAGCACATTTGTTTCCTTGGAGCTCGTAGCTTTACTAATTTGAATGACGAAATAGACGGATCCTCCGTCCCCCCCCCCATACTAACTATATACGCTATTGCCAAATACAGTGTGTGTGTCCTACTGCTGAATTACAATTATTCCATCCAAAATAACACAGAATCATAGCAAAAATAATATCTAATCGAAAAAACTTATCCAAATACAATTTTTTCTTTTATTCCAGATAAGCTTGCAACAAGTCACCACCCCCCACTCTCAAATATGTCACCACTACGGCAAAAACGAACGTTAATAAATTACGTGATTTATATTGTGATACTAGCAGTATGTTTTCCTTTTAAGCAAGTCAATGCGACTGCGCACAGTGTTCAAATTTATAAAGCATACTCGGCACAATTAGGACAGTTGGTCACATCAAGTACACTTGTTTGGGAAACATACTTAAATGATCCAAAACAGCTTGAATTTGCCGTTCAAGGTGGTAAAGTGTTGACAGATGAAGAACATTATCCGATTTATGTTTGTCGGGCACCTGTCGAAGGTGTCTATGTTAGTGGTCATACCGAAAAAAGACGACAAAAATATGTTTGTGTTGTATCACTTTTAACGGCAGTAAAATCTCACAGCACTTTTGATGTTCTTGTCAATAAAGGTCACTTGGGAAAACTCACTTGGAGGCCATGGACGAAATTTACTGCTGGAACACCAAACGGAGCTGTTAGCGTTGCTGGAAATAATCATGGTGATGAAGTTTATGTTGCTCGATATAAAGTGAAGCATGGTCATCAACAAAATCATCCTGAAGAAGTAGATAACGGGCAATATGGAGCCGATTATCATTTAGGAAGATTCGATCCACATGCTGGATTGGGAAAAATCTTCGTCGCTGAAGGGGATAGAGACAAAGAATATAAAGAAGGAGAAATTCTTGCTGAAACTGAACCGTTCCGATATGAGCTAAGAGATATAAACATCGATAAATGGAGAACGGATATTAAAATTAATCAGACTTATCTAAGTAAATATTCTTATTACCTATTTATGGAAAATATTACAATTTAACTCTGTTTTTTTTTTTTTTTAGATTCTGCTATACTAACTAATAAAGGAGACACTACGAATCTGGTCGAAACTGTTATATCGTATGAATATGATAGAATTCAGTATTGGGGAACATATGACGGTACCGCCAGAGGTTTACCAACGAGAGTATATGAACATGGTCCAAGTTCAGCTGAAGAAATCAACTGGAGTCTAAAATATACCGAAAAACGAATCGAAACTAAAGCTGTTAGCACGAATCTAATTCCTGGGACTGCCTTGAATGTCACACTTAAAGGCAATTATACTAGTATGCAAGCTCCTTATGAAGCTACACTTGTGGCTTTCTATAATGATCATGAAGAAAGTGTTTCGAGGAAGATTTCAGCTACAGTAAGCATATATTCTTAGCCCTTTCAGCAAAGCTCTAATTATTTTAATGACAAAAAAAATTAAATTTTCTAACAGGTTCAAAAGTCTGATTTGCATGACATAAGACTTGAATTCAGCCCGGTCTATTGGATTGACAATGGAACACTTTTGCCGACAACGACAACAACAACAACCACATCAACAACAACAGAACCAACAACAACAACCGCCAAAGAACCAAAACCAATTTACTCTCCACCCGTAGTACAGGTTGCCGATATCGGGGGATCTTCATCATCATCATCAACATCACGGGAATCAGAGTTCGGCAAAAAACATCTCGATGACATGGACATAAGCAAAAACGACGTAGCAGCAGATCAGAGTAGGGAATCACAACCTGCGGGCGAAAGTGTGAAAATGAGAAACACTGCCGAAAAGAAGGATGGCAGCAAATCATCGGCTATTTCGACAACAAGTAGTAGTCTTGTAGCTATGGGTTGTATGATTTTTATTGCATCAATTAGACCGCTGGTACCTCTGACATTGTTCTACTAGTATAGTTGTCACAGTCTTTATCGTTTTCCTTTTAAATTATTGAGAATTGTAATATTATTTTTTGTCCCTATGTTTTAAGAAATGTTTTATTTTGTAAATTTTTTTTATTATTTGTATAATGATAAGTGATTATGATTAAAGATGACAGAGTTAAATACCAATAGTTAGTTGTTGTCACTATAAAAGAAGAGAAGTATCTTGCGCAAGATCATTGTACTTTCATATCCATCTTCATTGTTTTTGTTTTATTATTTATTAGGGTTGAGGAAACAATATCAATGTTGCTTTTATAAATTTTTTTTAACTCACGGAATTATTGTTTCTGATAGAAAGTATCTAGGTAGTCTACCATCTGTAGACGAACAACTACATATATTTTACCAGTACTGCCATCTGCGAACCCTTTCATTGAGGATAAAAAATCAGTCGATTTTATTGAAAATCCTGTTAATTTAAGTTAACTGTATCATTCATAGATAACTGCGTATAATCCTTCAATAATTTCCTTATGAATTTCTTCATTTGAACGAGATTGGATCCGGACAAACTCAAATTTTTATCAAATTCGATATAAGTTGCCGACTAAACTGAAATCAAAATTTAATATCTCGTCTTAAATTGTTTTTCATCGAATAGATTTCAACACGTGAAAAATATGTAACTCTCTGTTTATGAATTTTATTTTGTTAGTATCGGTGCACCTCAGCAGTGATGAAAATTTCGATCGATTTGGCAAACAACTTATCCATCCAAAAGTTCATGCGACCATAAAGCTCGTTAGATATAGATTTGTCCCCCCCCCTCAATCCTAATTAGAAGAAAAATACTCTATTTATAAAAAAAAAACCGCGTCTAATATCATAGTAGGACATGACACCATTTACCATGACACATTTACAGAAGTTTATCGTGCCAAACAATATCAACACGTTAATTTCGATATTTATTATACAACTCCTGTGCTGTACATAGGTATACTATTTAACTATAATCGTCTGGTTTACACGGTAATTGGATTTCGTAGTATCTCCAAACACGGCAGATAATTTGAGCCGTCGGTGTTTAATATTGTGCTTAATGAAGACTGCTGGCATACATCATCTCTCGCTATATCATGCCTAGTCCAACGAACTGATTTAAAATTCGTATCATACACTCAAAACGATGATCAGATGTCATAAGTCATATCATTGACCAAATTACTGATTAACCATCCTCCTCGGTTTACGTGCAACATTTAGGTCATTAGACTAATTCGAAACTCTTTGGAAATTTTCCCCGTTATATTATCCTTGTATTGTTCCATTGGCATAGCCGAGCAATACTTTTCGCCTATTTTCCCTCAGAAGCGATAGGTTCAATGTATATAGCTTTTAGAACGATGTTGGGTGAGACGCTTATCCGCATTGCTTTCTAACCAGAAATAGAAAATAAATTGTGTTCCAAGCAAAAAAGTAACGACAAGTCAAGTTTCATGAAACTTGTTTATCGCTTGTTGTTTTAGGGTCTGTCCGAATTCAAGTCTTCGTCTTAGTCTTGTTATAACAGCTAGTGACGTAACACCGAGTCAAGCTCTATCCGAATTCATGTCTATTCCATCAAGCTTTGCTATTTTGTATAACAGTCGCCGAGTCAATAAATTAAATCGCAGGTAAACATTTGTACAGCCAACCGATTAGAAATTTCGCAATTTTAAAATAATCGAATCAATTTCCTTTTCAGTAGGATTGGTATGCTGCCCGTCGTCCCGATCGAAGCTTGTCATTTCGGAATTTTTCCTACCCCCCATTCCTCTCACTTATAATCTGCTGCGAGTGGGCCCTAGCTTAGTAAGTTTTGGCAGAAACAAAAAGGAAAACAAGTTACAGATCACCTCTTAGCCATAGCCCACACAGGAAAGGATATTGGGACTTTTTACGAGTGAGAAGTATTCGGGAGTAGGAAAGTCCTTGCTACCAAATTTCAATGGGGAGTACGGGCAGCATACCAACACTACAGCAAGCCGGCCATTTTGAAATTACGAAATTTCTGAAATTTTTCATCGGACGGCTGTACAGTTGTTTATTTGCGATTTGAGATGATAATATAATAATTTAATAATCATTACGTGTTGTGAATTTGTGATACAGTTATTGTTTATATAAAAAACTGTAACTTAATTGAACACGCACACAATTACTTTCGGTAATCTTATAAGGAACTACGGGAAGCAACATTATTGTTATGGCACCTCTAAGCAAAGAGAAGGAAATTCCTTCCTTCTCTAAAATGTTCTCGTCTGGATTGGGCCTTATGGAGTATTCTGGAAAGCTTTAGCTGTCAGAATTCATTAGTTTTGGTATGCATTTTCAAACGTTCTTCTTATACTTTTTTTATGATTATAACGATATACATTCCACAATTATTTTAAACAAATTTTTCACTAAAATAAATAATTAAATCAGAAAGTCTTTAACAAAAAAGTAAATACCTAGTTTTAGAAGTGTTAGTATCTAATCTATGTGTTTCAAATAATTTAACTTTACGTTATCCCATTATATAAGACATTTGCGACAAAAATACCAGCTGATTGGAATTGGATATGAATTCAAAGCGATGGCGATTATACTTTGTACAATAATATTAAAATAACTTACTTATATTGTTGTAGGATAATAATGAATAAGGTGTCCTCCCAATTTCTTACCTGAAAAAAAAACCAATAACATTAATAGTAATAATATAAATCAATGTAGGCTTAGTATCCATTAAAGAAAATTTATGGGATAGGTATATAGCACTGACTTATAAAAATAGACTGAGCGATTTGCTATTTCATGTGGCACAAAAAATATTGTGTTTCTGTATATCACCGTTAGAGCGCCCTTTAAAACGATTACATAAAAACATGTAAAAGTCAACCAATCAGATGAAATTTTACACCCGCAAATCGAATTTAATTAAAAAAATATATTTTCTTGTGCCAAAGTGATATTTTAATCGCTTATACGGAATTAAACTCATCCCGACTTCAATTTTCAAAAGTTATTCTTAACTGAATCCTGCTTATGGGCAAGAGAGACGGAGCATGGTAAACACTATATTTACCTTATTCCTTCTGCAGTGATTGCATCTGTAGCCAACATAAAGACATCAAATGGCATAACCAAACGTTCCAGAATGCAATATTTTGTGTTGGTAACTCCAACTCTGCCATAGGGCGAAAGAGAGAACTATAAATTTGTGCCATGCTTTCCTATAGGAAAATGACAATACGCTCAGTCCATTGTTATAAGTCAGTGGTATATAGACACTTCTCCATGAATGAAAATAAAAGACAAGAATTTGACATGGCGTTGGTGGCTCAGTTGGTAGACCAAATATTTTTTTCCATTCTCACACACCGTAAATCCATGACACGTAAACAAAACATTTTAAATCAAATGGGGGTAAAATTCAGGCTGTATTTATGACAAAAACTTTGCAGACAAGATCTAGTGATTAACCGCGAGAAAATATTACTACTTTCCATCATTAATTTTCATATATCGATAGTCTAATTCAATACTGGAACAAATAAAAATTAACTGTTTCGAAATAATTGACATTTAAGTTGTACATATAATGTTTGTTTGTTTTTTTTTCAAAACAACTTCAGTTCTGTACTGGAATACGATTTGTATCCTGTTTTCATTAGCAAGTCAGCATTTGTCAAATATAAATTGAATATTGTACTCTACTTATTGCAATCCTTAACTTCAAACCGAATTTTCGAACTTGTTCGAGTATTGAACTAGACGATCGATATGCTCAATAAATATGGATTACGAAGGCTCTTCTGCTCTCTTTATTATGTTTTGGATCCAATCAATCAATTAAATGAACACGCAGAGCTCTTCCCTTCCTTACCGACATTAGATCATCACACTATACTCCAAGAGCTGAGTTGGAATACAACTAGCACGATTATCTCTATTTGCAGTTTCAATTCCCTGGGGATTCATAGCAAAAAAAAACATAAAAACGACACTTCAAGGTGTTATTTGTAGAAACTAAAAGATTAAGCAAACATAAAATGAACTATATTGGCGTATAAGCCTCTAATAGTTTTAAATAAAAAGACACACCCGTCAATACAACATCTATGTAGGGATGTTTAACGAACAATCCTGATTGAGTGTTTACGCGGAACATATGTTATGCCCTGCTATATCAAGCTATTCTTCACCTGCCAAAAGCAATCCAAATCCGTATCCCAATCCTTCAGCAGAGGAACGTGCTCAGCATCCTTCACACCACATATAAAATCCAAATTCTATCAACACTCGGAAAAGGCACTGCCTAACCAAATTTTTATTGTTAACCGAAAATGGCGAGTATTTTTGAAGATTTCAAACAAAACTTTTCCTTTAATTTATTCAACAATGTCATTGTAAATAATATAAAACACAAACAAAGTAAAAAAGTATGCTTGCGCAGAAGTTAAACAAATAAATAATGCATAAATATATGAATGGTAAATGACACGAACAAATGTGTAAATATACTTATAAATTATTATTGAATAAGCTTTATAAGGTCAATGTTGCATAAAATCAAAATAAAATATTTTCTGTATTTACCTACCTAATGATTTTATGTTTATTTCTTATTAATAGGATTCTAATTTCAGGCAAATTTTTCTAACAAATAATTATGTTTTCAGTAATATTTTGGGCTATTATTAAACCATTTTTCATAAATAAGCTAAATAAAAACAAAATCCAAAGAGATAGAAAACACAAACCATAAAGACACCATTAAGAATTTAAAATATATAAACAAAACAAAATTAGTGAATTTATTCGACATTTTCTTTTTTATTATAAAAACAAACAAACTTCTCATTGTCTCACGCACTGAATGATTGCCAAATACCGTTTGTTGATCATAGTAAATTGTTGCCACAACATATTATCAAAATTCGACTGTTATTGGATAGTTTACCAGTATTGCCATATGATTAAATTTTTATTCAAAAATCCACTTTTAAATGCAAATGTAATATACAAATTCTCATCACAACTTTTGAAAAATATATATTTAGACAAAAATTACTTTTTTATGAGTGACAATTACATTATTAACGGAAATTATGAAAAACTGTGCTCAGAAAAGCAGAAGGCAGTGACTGAAACAGATTTTTTTCCTAAAAGTACTATAATCTTGCAACGTTATTAAATTGAAAGCAGAGGCAAAAGTAATCAGTACTGCCAATGTGAAGAAGCTAACATTTTTTCATTATCTATTTTTAGAAGCTTAAAATAAATTTCATGTGGGAATAAATGGAAGCCATAAATAATTTAATGAAACTCCACTGAAGTCTCGATTCAGTGATCAAAAAGAATGCCTCTAGATTTTATGTAATTGACAACTATCTCTTTTCTATATCAACACAAATAAGTAAATATTTAATATAATATTTTTAAATATTTAATATAATATTTTTAAATATTTACTTATTTGTGATATCAATAACTTTCATGCGTTGTCTTTATTGTTAGTTAAGTTTTTTAAGTGTTTTCTAGAGATTTTCTGTTTACTAATTGTGTTTTTTTTTAAAGACGTAAATTTTTGGCTGCATTTTTGAGCTTGGTTTAATATTTAAAATATGTTTTCATATTTTCTGGTTTTAATGTGTTTGGGTTTTGAATTTTGAAGTATGTACATTTGAATTTCACTCTCAGTGCAACAATTGAGTACTAAAACACAAAATTAAATTATGATAAATACGGCTGCCTGCAAAAGTCCAGCATTTATGTTTTACCTTCAAGTTTGTCGACGTTACGTCACACCCATTGACAGTTCATATTGGGCATACCTTTGTTTACTGTAGCCACCGCGGTATACTGACAGTAACAAGAAGGTATGATTGCTTTGAATTACGGTCGGCTATATGGAGCGTCACGGTATCACACGATTGTACTAAAGATATTATATATATAAGAAAAAGAAGAAAAGTAAATTCTGAAATCTTCATATGAAATGATTCTCCGACGTCACTGTACCAGTTGTCAAAAATGTAGTAGGCATACCTTGTTAATGTTAGTATATCAGTGTGTAGTCACAAGCTGTCACTTGCTGTCTTACTAAAATGATCTGCTGTAAAGTTTCAAGCTACAAATTTCAGCTTGCACCATTGACATGTATAATATAGCTGATTAAGTTCCTAGAAATACACAGTGGGGTTACTTCTATATAGCTGACTCTTTCGGCCTAAGCGCCAAGCACCATCAACCAATAAATAAGTGGGTTCGTCGAAATAAATTATTTTAAATTAATTATTTAGGGTTATTACTAATAAAAACTGTTTTACCAAAGACAATATATTCATTAGATACACAGTAAAAATTCCAAACGTTTTATTAAAATCACTTTTCAAGCTGCATACAACTCTTTTTGACACTAACAATTGTGCCCACGTGAAATAGAAAGCTAAGCAGTCCATATTATATATGTCAGCAGTTTGCACATATGGCGTACCATAGAAACTGCTACATATAAAATAGAGCTTCGTGTAGCTGCTTGCACGCTCTCGATGTAGATTGGGTCTAACAATCTATAATTAAAGAACGAAAAGGAATAGGACAAGTAGAGGTGGCACTTTTTTTTAAAATTATTTTTTATATATAGTTTTACTTGATAAAAAACTAAATTTTCATATGTTCTAATGAGGTTCAACTGTAAATTTCTGTTGACGGAAGGTCCAACTTATTGTTTTAATCAAATTACAACAAACAGACAGAGAGTTGTGTTGAGAGCAAATTTTTGTCCAACTCCTATATGCTGTATGCGCAACAAAAAAACACTTTATATTTCAACTTTATATTTGTAGTTTTCAACAATATTGCCAACAAAGAGTTGCTTTTATTTGCAGACTGCCTTTAACCAAAAACACAATTCTTTGTGATTATTTCATTCATCCTGTTTTTTATTTTCAATCAAACTTCAGTGATTGACTGTAGCGTAATTAATAATAATAAATTTATAAATTTATTAGCTATTAAGTGTAAATAAAAGCAAAAATGTAATATTTATAGAGCTTTTAAGCAAGAGAATACTGAAAGGCATATTTTTACAGGAATTTACGATCTACATATAATATAAACATTCCTCTTCGCTAGTTTGCAGTTTTTAATAAAAAACCAATGGTATTATAAATATTTATCTCATTAATATGATTTATAACATATAAAAACAAGAAAACCATTTATTATTACAATAATCGAAATTTTCTAGACATATTTACATGAAACAGAAGATGATATGTGACATAATTATATAGGTAATGTAAATGTGAAAATATAACTAATATTAATTGATCCAAATAAAAGATTTAAGATTTAGTTGGCATTTTCATTAAATGTATTTAATTCGTATTATGGTCTTATCTCAGTTTAAGTCTTTATTTTATCAAATAGCAGCTATTACAGTTAGCGTATAATAAACAATAATAGATCTATTTCGCTATTTCTTGATTTAGGGAATTTTAATGAATTCGTAGAAAATTTAATATGCCACGAAGGACGCAAGGGACTGGGGAAAAGCAGCCTTTCCACTAGCTAAGTAAGCACTGAGAAAAGAACATTTAGAGTTTAAACAATTTTTAAAATAAACTATTCTCGAGAGAATCTTTTAGAATGATGCATTCTATTATATCCAAAGGATATCACGACCTAAATAAGTTTGTACTGCTAATGAATGAATTTCTTTTTTTACAGTAATCACAAACGAATTATTTATTTTCGTTGTGGAAAGTCCATAAATTTATGAATCTTATAATTGAAACTTTAAAATTTGTTTACCAACTACCAAACCGTCATTTTAAAGCGGAAAGATGCGAATTTTGCGTCCTGGATATGAAAATTTGAACTTTCTAGAATATTTTTATTTTTTATTTTTTTCAGACATAGATGGCTCTTCCGGAGCTGACATTAGAGTCAGAAAGGAAACGTCAAACATTCGTAAACAAACTTAATACATTTAAGGAATTTTCAATTTTAATAATAAAAAATGACGCTCACAAAAGCTGTGGATCAGGCAACTATTTTACAAGGAGATAGATCAAAGTAAGTCTATTAATTTGATAAAAAGTTTTAATCATTCTGGGAATTCACTTACCTACTCACTAGCGAGTCTTTTGTCATTTTGTTCTTTTTTTTTTAGATTAAAAGATTTGCTACGGCATCGTCTAACAGAATGTGGGTGGCGAGATGAAGTAAGACTTTTATGTAGAAATGTAATCAAAGAAAAGGGCGGCAGTGTAAATGTAGACCAAATTGTCCAAGAAGTTACACCGAAGGCACGATCACGAGTTCCGGATGCTGTCAAAAAGGAATTGCTTATGAAAATCAAATCAAGTCTCGCAGCACAGGAAGGAATCGATCTATAAAATTTTACGAAATTAAAGTTTTGTTTTTAATTTAGCTATTTTTTTTTTTTGTATAAACGTTCTTTTCATCGAAATTAATAAGTGAAATAAAAATGTCAGGTGTAATAATTGGTAAAAATGTTTTAATAAGTCCTCCATACACGCTTTTCCCGTACAACCTCATTATTTTTCTTTTAATATGTAGAGTGATGTGAGATTGAAACTTGAACCATTCACTCAACACTGTCTCATGTGAAAACCTTAATTTTTGCTCTCCTCCAGATGTATTTGGTTATGTTTAATCTCAAGTTCAACCATAAGTGTTCTTTAGTTACCTACACTATATGGTAATTCATTTTGTCTGATAGTATATAGTTCTGTTTAATCTCAAGTTCAACCATAAGTGTTCTTTGGTTACCTACACTAAATGGTAATCCATTTTGTTTGATGTAATGTAATTTTAAGTTCAGGTTTAAGTGCTCAGTGTTCACGAGCTGCCCCTACTAGATATGTATACTATTTAGTCGCTAAGACCCTCTATTACTTGTAGCCATTCTATTTACTTTTATATATATATTCTCCGGCAACATGTTATAAATACTACAAATCATACTACAATTTGTATATTCTTGATATTGTTTTCATTCTTATTAATTTGCTATGGAATTATAATTTTTCTTTTGCTGCTCTATGTTGCTCTATGCTGCTATAGCTGCTCTAAGCCTCCTATACTCTACTCTTAATTGTTTATGTTCAGTTTTGCTATTATATGTTTGTATCTACTATGTAATTCGCTATGATGTGCCCAGCGCTCAGCGTGCTTTTGGCACGGGTACTCAAATAAATAAATGTTTATGTTTATTGAAATTTTCAGTATTCCAGCCTTTTGATAAATCAAAAAGTAGATAGGGATGGGTGCCTTGCTCCAGTTGTACGATGCTCAGCAAATTGTTGGATGTGATCAGCGTAGAAGTATAATTTTCAGAATGATTTTGATTTCTGATTGCTTGGTCGATTACAGTGAATTATGTAAGGTGCACTATTTACTCCAAGATTACCTTGACGCTCTTCCTTTTATGTTGTTATAATACAAAGAAAGACATCTCCGTCTAATTCTAGAATAGTGCTTTGGATTGCTTTATGATTGCAACTTTTCCATTGCATTAAAAATAATATATTCTTGAAAGTACATGTTACCTATGCTATTTCCAGAAATATATAGGATAGGATATTTACTCAAATATCTCAATTTATTTATACTGCACTTATCAATGTTGTATTGTAATATTTATTTCAATTTTTCGAAATACGATTATTTGTGAAGGTTGAACTAAATAGATACTATTTATGATGTCTTGTGGTCATTGCATAAATGATCCTGCCGCCTTTTAGTTGAAGAGCAATACATAGTCGTGATTCTTTATTGTAAATATTTTCGTAGTATGTTTTTCTGCTAACTTTTCAGTAAATCAGTTGCTTTGTACACTACTGAATTTTTCGACTAACTTTCTATTTTCAATGCAAATTTTATAACTTACCTGGCAAGTCGATAATATGCAATCGAAATGTCTTCACTGAGGGAATTTTCAAAATGTTTTCTGCCAAATTGGCGTAATCATCAATTCTAGCCCGTCCATCTTATCGTAACCTATAACCTATAAACCCTCCTTCTATAGACCATAGTATATTATGGAAATCTGTTTTCTGAAAAGCAACAAACCACCGGACAAAAAAGTATAACTCCATTCAATATTTTCTGATACAAACCGAAGATGCCTATCCTTTAAATTGACGAAAAATCAGTAGTGTCATCCTTAAATAATAAGGGTAACATCTTTAAACTTTTTCCTTTCAGACAGTCGTTTCAATTTACAGATGAACACTTCCTACAGGGTACAAAGGACTGGAAAAGTGTTATTCAATTATCCCCCTTTATATTACCTTTATCTTGACTTCCTTAAACACAAGCAGACGAATAAATTACCACATTGCAAATCTTTCAAATAAATTTCGTATATACCTTGCTAAAATCAGAAATAATACATGTACTTTATGTTTTACATTATCCTTTATTAAATTTAATAAGATCTTAAAAAATGGTTCGCGCTATTATCTAGACATACCACCTAGAACCGCAACTTCTGGAAGAACCATTTATTTTTACCAGCCTTGTACTTCTGTTCAAATTTTACTCTGGTCTGGAAACGTTGTGTTTTCCTCTTAACTGGATCCTTCAGATCCTTGACAGACACCTTTTCAAACGTAATATCTTGAACTGTGTAACGTGTAGGCATCAAGTGATTATAGTTGAGAATCTTTAAGAATGGCTTAATCTTGGACTTCTTCTTCAATTTCGCCTTGCCCATTTTCTTTGTAACTTTCCGTGGATACCTGTCAATCCCAGCTATGAGAGCATGTCCAAATTGCTTTTCTGATGTTCCATCATCAAAAGTCTTCACAATAACAGCTTTACGTCCTGCGTAACGTCCACTAAGGACGATTACGATTTTCCCTGTTTTCATAATTTTCCTCATTTTGGAACTAAAAAAAAAAAAAGAAAAGAAAAATAAAATTTTTATTTTGGTTGCCTTATATATAAATAAGAAAATATATTTGTATTTTTTTCAATAATTTCCATCCAAAAGTTCTTACAATAATTATTAGTTTCACTTTGTGTGATAAACAAAATCGAGACAATTGAGGTTATAAATAGCAGGCCTGCCTAAAAAGCAAATAATGTTCTAACACTAAATAAAATATCTCCAATTAGTTACAGAAAATTGGATTCAATTACACCAAATTGTTTCATGTTTACAATTTGTTTTATTGAAAATCAAAATTAATTTCAGGGCGCTTTTAAATTTTTGACAGATGGCACTCGATATTTAAAATTCATTAGAAACTTTCGAAATATATTTTAATTACTTAAAAGAAATAATTTTTTAGAACAACAAAAGCCTCTAATTCTGTTTTTACCACACTTTTTTGGCTTTCTAATTTATTTACTGCGGATGATAACGAATTACTTTTTACCAAACAAAGTTTCAACTTACAGGTCTTATGGCTGACCGGAAAAAGAGCATGTGACAGTTCAATGTTGATGGACGAACAGTTTTTTTGTGTTGTCAGTTTTGACGTACCATTCGTTTAATTACTTCTAAAAGATTCCGCTAGAGTAAGAAAAATGATTAAAAACGCCATGACACAGTAAAAAGTATGGGCCAACCCAGACGAGAGCTTTTTAGGGAAGGAAGGAATTTGGCTTAGACGTGCCATTAACAATAATAGCTTCGTGTTTTTATATTGATCCGGTTCATTGGAAATTACAAGTTGATTTGGTTCTAAAAAAATGTCTGTAGGTAGCTATGATTTTACATATGAGGGAAATTATCAAATTGCCATGCTTTCAATCTTCACAAGACGTCAAAATAGAACTCAAGTAAAATCTTAGCATATATGATCTAAGAGTAAAATTTGATTGTAATTTTGAAGTTTTTATCCAACAAAAGCGTGGCAATATGATGATTTCTTATGAATTTAGGAAACTATGTAAATTTATAACCGTTTTTAACACCGTCGTCAATCGATAATCTCCTTTGATCCGGATCAGATCACGGAGATAAAAAAAAACGCAGCTAATGTTCCTCCGCGTAGTTCCTTATATGATTACTGAAATTAATTGTGTGCGTGTTCAATTAAGTCACAGTTTTTAATATAAACAACTGTATCACAAATTTACAACATGTAATGATTATTATATTATTATATTATCACCTCAAATCGCAAATAAACATCTGTAGCCGTCCGAAGAGAAATTTCGCAATTTCAAAATGGCCGACTTGCTGTAGTGTTGGTATTTTGTGTTACTACGTCATGAGGTGGCTAAAATCATTTCCAGCGAATTTATTTTGAGTTTTTCGTATTTTATTGACGTTTTGAATATATTAAAATTTTTAACAAAACATTAGTTTCTTTGTTTAAATCGCTTCGGGAAAAGTAATTATGTGCTAAGGCCCAACCCTCACAAGCAGTTTTTAAGGAAAGAGGGAATTTCCTTCCCTTGGCTTAGACGTGTCATAACAATAATGTTGCTTCGCGTAGTTCCTTATATGATTACCGAAATTAATTGTATGCGTGCTCAATTAAGTCACAGTTTTTGATATAAACAATAACTAATGATTATTAAATTATTATATTATCACCTCAAATCGCAAATACAGACGTCTGATGAGAAATTTCAGAAATTTCAAAATGGATGGCTTGCTGTAGTAGAATATACTGTGCTGTAGTGTTGGTATGCTGCCCGTACTCCCGATCGAAACTTGGTAGCACGGACTTTTTCCTACCTCCGAATACTTCTCACCCGTAAAAAGTGCCAATATCCTCCCCTGTGTGGGCTATAGCATAAGATAATTTTATTATCATTACGTGCTGTGAATTTGTGATACAGTTATTATTTATATCAAAAACTTCAACTTCTTTGAACACGCACAAATTAACCTCGGTATTCATATAAAGAATTAATTGTGTGCGAGTGCAATTAAGTTACAGTTTTTGATATAAACAATAACTGTATTTCAAATTCACAGCACTTAATGATAATTAAATTATTATACCTAAAATAGTACTGTACAGCCGTCCGATCGGAAATTTCGCAATTTTAAAATTGCCGAATTAATCTCCTTTCAGAATTGTTTCCTACCCCCGAATGCCTCTCACCCGTAAAAATAATGTAGACCCTTTAGCAATGCCTATTATCTAACATCATTTTGATCGGACGGCTGTGCAATTCTTTACCTGCGATTTGACGTGATACAATTCAATTCCCTTTACGTGCTCTGAATTTGTGATACAATTAATATTTGCTTGATTGAACACACATACATCTAAGCTCGGTAATCATATAAGGAACTACTGAGGAACAAAATCATTCTGATGACACGTCTGGGCACAAGTCAAGCAAAATCCTCGCGCTTCGTGCTTACAACATGTGGGTTGGCCCACGGTACAGAGAAAACAGGTATTCTCATTAAGAACCACGGTCCACCATTATTGGACGATATGTCGAGTAATGTATAGAAAAGCACGGTACAGAGAATACAATACTATCGCTCCTCACCGCCTTTTCCAAACATTAGTGGACGTCACAGATCAACCCTACCAATAGATTTCGTACGGCAGAGGCAGCATACTGATCCGTCTAAGATGTGTCTATGTAATTGCAAAGCCAACCGAAAAGTGAACTGAACGTATTATGCTCAGTGGCTCAGTTCTGCATATGTTGCTTAGCTGAATAAATTTTTTTAAAGCCAGAAATACTTAGCGTCAAAGTTGTGCTTAGCGCTAGAAATTTCTGAAATTGTTTTTAATATCTTAAAAATAAATCATTTAATAAAGAGGTTTTTGTGAATTAATGCAAACATTTTATATAATTCGAACTTCCTCCCACACTCTATTTCATTTATATAATTCGAACTTCCTCTCCCACTCTATTTCAATTAGAAACTGCCACAATCGTTTATTTCATTTTTCTGTATTCCGTCGAGTCACCATGCACTGTTAGATTGTAACGTAACCTGCACTTAGCTCTTGACCACCTCATCCCACCCTTTTTCTCGGGTTCTGTCGATATGGTTTGTTATCAAGGTTATTTCTATTAATACATATTTCATTCAACACTACCCCCCTTTGTTTCCCTACTCAAATTCTAATTGTACCATAGCTCAATCTTGCTTCATCTCGAAGTCAACTTTTCGGCTTAAGCTCTTACTAATCGATAACGCGACCCTCTTGCTCCATATAACTGCATCCACTTTGGTCCAAGCTCAATTTAATTGTTAGCTATCCTAGTTACTATTCTCTATTTTTAGTTAATAAGGCTGTGGCACTTTCTGCTAACCTACTTATTGGGTCTACCCAAATGTTTTGTAATTTTACACATTAGTTCCTAAGCATCTTTTTGTAAGTAGTGAAGGCTCTTAATACTTTATGTAGTGTCTCTATTATTGCACTTTACTTTTCTATATTATGTTAATCAGCATTTTTGGCTGCTCTCTATTATATGACTTCCTTATCTTAATCTATAGCACTAATATTACTTTCTGAGTCTGTGCATTGATCGATGTAGGTACCTAATGTTGTAACAGTATAAGTTGAGGTTCTTTAATAAATGCTTTTCTATTCTATTCATAGTTCGATGCACTTTCAAATTGTGAGATGATGCTGCTACTTAAAACGATCCGAGAGATCGGACTAGTAACTACTAACTTAGACCAAAATAAATTTTACAAAATAGCTGAGAAAGGCTTGTAACACACTTCGTAGTCTCATATACATCATTCGCATCCAGAGTACGCACAAAACCACATTTTTACATACATAAATAGAACTTATCAGGCAAAATCCATCCAGCAAATTTTGAATTATAATTTCCCACGACACTATAGGAGAATGGGTGGAAATTTTATGATGAGAGTTAGGTCGGTGTTGGGACGGGATCCTAAGTAGATTGTCATTAAGGAATAAGGGGAAAAAGGCCGACAGAAGTTTAGAAAAAAGATCTTAAATTTAAACGAACGGAAGAAAGGAATGCATTTTGTGTGGCCACAAAAATAAAATTGGAAAATTTACAAAAGAATAGTCAGGAAGAGTTCTAGAATAAAATTAGCATAATATCCATATATATGCCGTGTCCCGGCAAGTAAAGGAATGAAACACTTGACACGACTTGACTTAATACTTCCGAGTTGTTTAAAGAGCTTTTAAGAATTGTATTATCTTTTTGGGAAACTTCGTATCGATCTAGTCCTTATCCATATCTCTGTCTTGCCCTTTTGATAATCAACAATAGCCAAGTTTATAGAGGACTTATTTTCTGCACTTATCTCCGACGAGTGTTGTTCATTTTT
This sequence comes from Dioctria linearis, assembly GCA_963930735.1. Lineage (NCBI taxonomy): Eukaryota > Metazoa > Arthropoda > Insecta > Diptera > Asilidae > Dioctria > Dioctria linearis. The sequence continues at coordinate 7,431,383 of OZ005740.1, read as the reverse complement.
TTCAACAGGTTACCTTCAATTTTAATTTTTTCCAAATTCTTCCGAGTCAAGATTTTCCAGTAAAGCGACTTCTCTTCATTTCTTAAAATTTGTTAAGATAAATCAAACTGTGAAAATTTGTATAAATTCCACTCGAAGATAATAAAAATCATTTTAAATTAGATGCTTAATATTTACGAATTTCAATACATATTATTTTAAAATATATAAACTTGCCTTTTTAATATTATTCCTAGACGTTATTTACATGCTATTTTTGTTACAAAAAGAACGATATTTGTTTTAATAGTGTCCTAACTCTTTACATGCGATAACACAGCCATTTCACGGTTAAAAAAGTGGGAAAAAAAATACAAAGTATTATTTCTTTCAAAAATTAATAGGAAAACAAAAATGTGAATCGTCCTTACTACACATAGTCTCCATTATGCAATAAGATACTTCATTTACTTCGCTAAAAAACAATAATAGTGGAACTAGTCTAGCTATTTTCTATTTTTATCATATTTCAACAACAACATTCTCCCACAATTTCTCTGATTTTTTTATCCAATTGTATGGTTTTTGCTTAAAATGAAGAAATACACTTAAATTTAAAATTTTATAATATTTAGTATAATGCTAATCGAACACATTCTATGTGGTTTGGGTTGTAAAAATACTTGCATAAAGTGTGTTTTAATTTAATTTGTCAAGTTAAACTAAAAATCTTAGTTTAGGCGAAAAATTTAAAACAACAATGTAGCAGTGAAAAATTTCAGCTTAAACAAATTATAAAAAAAACTTTTTACAACATTATATTTGCCCTAATCTTTGTGGGGGATATCTTTAAATTCACGATCATTCGCCGGCCGAATGTACGTTCCCCCATACTTTGCCATGTACTTTTTGATGAATTCTCTCGATTTATTTTTCACAGACTCCGTTACTTCCAATATTTGTCCAGTGGAATCACAATGCTTCAATTCTTTCAACATTACAAAATGTGTTAACTGCAATAAAATTAAAAAAATATATATATATATAATTTAACATTCACTGCAACATTAAAATTTTTTCTTATAGAAGTCACAGGAGGCGATTAAGCTATAGCAGAGAGGATCATCATATAAGATGCAGAAGGCATATCAGGGATGTTACCAAGTTTCCATTTTTTTTTTATATATTTTTTTTTACCTTGGCTATAGACATTCACCATTCGCAACCAAGTTGATGTGTGCTCTTTCAGTAAAATTAGACGAATTTCACATGCTCTCTTTGATACGCTTGCGTTATACAGGGGTGACCTCGACAACCTTAAGAGCATGGTGGTTGGCCTATCGGACAAGGTTAACCTTAATGCTCAGTTAATTGAGCAAAAAATGCTTGACTGCACAATTTCAACTGTCGTTGACTGCCCTAAACAATCTAATCCTGTTTAACAAAAAAAAAAAACAGGAGGTTCTGTCGACTGAAAGATTCATCCAGAAAAATCCGACAATCCCTGTTAGTCGGGGTGCTTCTCAGCAGGTGTGGACGTATGTAGCGCAGTGAGCTAATGCGGAGATAATACCCCTCTAGCTCTTGGTTCAGAGTCCACAGTACCGAATATTATTACTTCTGTGTCCACATTAGGGAATGGTAATGATACCTCTTTGAGAACAATACCAAGACCTTCGAGTGTTTTTGTCACTCGGTTCTCTCCTGAAACGCTGTGTAATGACATACTGACGTATCTAAAATCCAAAAACATTGCAACAGAGAGTATTTCCTATCGTAAAATTAGTAAATCGTCGAAACCGGTTGCATCCTTTGTCTTAACTGTTTCAGCAGATATGAAGGATAAGTTATTGGATCCCTTATTCTGGCCCTCCGGCGCTTTTACTAAATTATTTATACCTTCTGGGCGCCAACTAAGGAAAAAAGTTAAAATAAGCAACGCTACTCCAAAAAACTGAAGTCGCTTTCCCTTTACTATCAAAATGTAAGGGGGATTCGGACAAAAACTGCACATATCTTCAAATCCTCTGTTGCAACTTGTTTTGATACCGTTGCTTTCACTGAAACTTGGTTGCATCATGGCTTTCGTGATGCCGAAATCTTGGACAATTCTTTCCAGATTTTTAGAAAAGATAGACATACAGATTCTGAGGCTCGTGGCGGTGGTGTACTCCTCGCATGCAAAAACCATTTTATACTTATACATATTATGTTGCTATATTCCTCCAGACTCCATAAACAGTGTTGATGACAAAGGTCAAAATATTTACGACCTACTCACTTCAACATCTAATTTGATTCACGGCAAGGTGCAACCTCTTGACGTACTACTACTTATTGGTGATTTTAACTTCACACACTTTGTCATCTCTTGGTCTAAGTCAAATCAGTAATGTAAAGAATGACATGGGTAGGCAATTAGACCTGGTTTTCTCTACTGACGCGGGTGACTTTTTAGTCGAACCTAGCCCAGTTATAATGTCTGCTACAAATATCACCCCCTTCTCCCTCTACTAATTTCATATTGTTTTGAAACTGAAAACATTACTAATTGTGACGAAACACAATACTTCTTCAATTTTAGAAAGGCTACCTTTTCGGAATGTCTATTGATTTCAACACATTACTATCTAGCAGTAGTGTTGACGAAAACGTTTCCAAATTTTACATAATTCTTTTCGATTTATGTTCCTCTCACGTTCCTCGCGAGCGACAGCGGTCCTCTAAAACATTTCCGCCATGGTTCAATAAAGAACTTAAACATCTCAAAAATTTACATGAGGGACAAAGACTATATAAGTAACAACAATTTCCTCACATCTTATAATGAGTTCAAAGAATTGCCCTCTACACTTTATGATGAGTATATTCAAAGCATTCGCGCGAAATTATTTCGTGACCCACGAATCTTTTTTAAGTTTATTAATATGAAGAAAAAAACAGACAACTGCCCCAATACCATGAGGTACAAAGATTCTGCTAGTGATGATTCATCCGAAATTTGCAATATGTTTGTTTCATTTTTTGACAATGCATTTTCTTCGTCAAATTTCCTTCCTCGAAATGACAACTGTAGTCATATGAACGATTCTCATAATGTTTCATTCACTATCCCTATAATTGCGCAAGTGGATATACTCGATCATATTAACGGCTTTCCAAGTGACTTCACAACGGGCCCTGATGGCATCCCTCCAGCTTTCTATAAGTCATGTTGCCATGCCCTTGCAGCTCCGCTGAGATAATTTCCAAAAAACAGTTAATAGTGGTTGTTTTCCTCAGCTATGGAAAAATTCTTTTATCATACCTATCCACAAAAAAGGTAATAAAAGTGAAATTTCTAACTATAGGCCTATTGCGAAATTATCTTGTATGCCTAAATTATTCGAATCTGTCATTTACTCTCAGCTATCAATTTCCTGCAAGAATTTGCTTTCTTCAAACCAGCATGGGTTTATTTCAGGCTGGTCTACAACCACTAACTTGATGGAATTTGTCTCGGATACCATTGGCGAGTTTGCAAAAGGTCATCAGGCAGATTGTATTTATACTGACAAATTTTCCGTTTGATGCCAAAACAATGATTGCTTCTCAATATCGACAAATGTGAGGTTATGACTTTCCACAGGAATCAGAAACCAATCACCTGTGATTATGTGTTCTCGGAATCCATGATTTGCCGCCGCGAGGTTGCTGTTTGTGATTTGGGTGTCAAATGTGACCACAGATTGAATTTTATCTCCCACATAAACTACATGGTATTAAAGAGTAGTTCTATGCTGGGCTGTATCAAACGTTGGTCTCGAGAGTTGTCAAATCCCACCATAACATCGGGTTTGTAGACTTGCTTTGTGAGACCCCTCCTTGAATACACTAGCCAGGTCTGGTCTCCATTTTACGGTACACACATCGATCGCATCAAGTCCGTTCAGCGGAACTTCCTGAGCTTCGCTCTGAGGCACCTACCCTGGAATAATACATTGATTCTTCCACCTTATGAGGACGGTTTGAAGCTTTTGAATATGCACTCGCTTGAAAAACGTCGCATGGTCGCCGATGTAACTTTTGTGCATCAACTCTTAAACGCGAATATTGATTCTCCCCTGCTATATAGTAAAATCTCTTTCCGATATAGTGGGCACAATCTGAGAAGGTTACATCTGCAAGATCCAACTTTAGCATGAATGAACCCATCAACCGCATGTGCATTGCTGTTAATATTAAGGCTGAGCATTTTGTCGTTGACGTTTCCAAGCATGTTTTAAAAAAACGTCTATATAATACTTCATTTTCTGTTTCCATGCCGCATTGCATGTCATTTGATCCGGTGTTTGGTCTATGTTTAGGGTTAACATACTAATACTAACACCGACTAAGTGATGAAACGCATGTATTGTTGACCGTTTATTTATTAAACGTGTCCATGCAGCGAGCTTGTGTTAAGCTGGTTCTGATAGTAAAAGTCAATTTTAAAACTTGAGTACTACGCTCCTGCCCGCAACTTAAGTTGTAGGATCCTGTTTCAAAATATGCCATAGTGCAAAATACAGACGTGTTAGCTGTCTGAGAATAACTATTTTTTACAGTTTTGCTTCAGTCCGGAGTGATTTAACAAAATTTCTGAGGATAATCAAGTTAAAACTACAAATTCTTTGGTCAATGGTGAAAATAAATATTTAGTCAATTGCAACAGCATGAGCAGCTGCCTTTCCGCCCAAAAGTAAAAAGTAGAAGTGAAAGGCAGCTCTAAACATGTCAGTCAATCATAGCTGCAGCCTGGTTTGCGAACATAGCTTCCCTCCCGTATTGACATTTTTATTATAAAAACTGCGTAGTGAGGCTCTGGGGAAAGAATAGCCAAAAGAAAGATTTTGCCGGCAAACCAAAAAAATATTATAAGCTGCTGGTACCACTCCCAAATTGTTACTGTTGAAGTCATTACGTAAAACCTATTGAAGACGGAATTAATACAGGGCGAGATGAATAAATCATAAAGGTGGGTTGTTCCATTGGAATAACGCCAGCAATATATTGCTTAAAATACTTATGTTGTATATAAAAACTGGTGGGAAATCGATCGTAGTAACCTAGAGTTCCGTTCCATGACGTCGGAAAGCTGTATGGACGAAGAAAAGATATCTTCTATGTGAATGCTCCAATCTTACAAAACGTAGAAGGATAGTAGGTGTGTTTGATGAAAATCCCGGGTAAACCTAGGGCTACACTGGGCTAAACTATCTTGTTTTTTAAAAAACCTAGGGCTACCTCGTGTTTACATTAAAAATTTTGTTATGGTCGTAGCGTGCTGCCTATAGCAACATGCTACACTGAGAACTACCGAGCACGGATGCCGGCCGGCTCGGAGGATTCTTGCTTGTCATTGATGGAGAAGGAGAGGACAATCTTCTCTTCCCGTCAAATCATCCAGTCAGCAACAGCGCAGAAGAATACGACAAAAAGGGACTCTGAAAATATCTGCCCTCAGAGTCAGTTGGGTGGTTGGGGCGTGCAATGAAGGCATACCATCTGCGCCTTCGATTTTGATGTAGGTAAGTGACGTAAAGGTCACTTCAGGACTGAATGTGTGCCGGCGTTTTGGTTAAAGGCACGAGATTTTTTTTTGATTATGGCAGGCGACAGCGGCAGGTTTTTCGTGGAACCTCCCCACACTCTCCGCCAATAGCCGAGGCGAGGCGTGCCGCCCTGCAGTCAACGCTGTCCGCCGAGTATCTGTCAGCTCATGCTGGCAGTCTGGACTTCACGTCCGATGTCAAGTCACTCCAACATACTACCATAACAAAAATGTGGCGCCCCACTAATAAGGAAACGGCATATCGGGTGAAAACCTAAGCCACTCGGCGAAATGTATTAGTGTGCTGTGTTTGTATTCGTTTCGTCATGTCCGTAATGAAATCCTGACATTTTGAAGGGGGACAAGTTTTATAATCCAAATCGCTATGTATTATAAAAAAAATTTTAGCGCCCCCTTATTTTCAAAGAATATTTCTTGGCGTTGCCTTTGTATGGACTGGACTGGAATAGTCCTAATTCGCATAGTACCAAGTGTTCACATGCGATGGACTGGATTAAATCGACAAGAGAGACATCTTTCTATTGACAGTTCTTAATCTAAAGTCACCTCTCATTTGAAGTTATTTTTGTAGATATTGAAAGACGGATTATGGAAAGAAGTATTTTACAATTTCTAAAATATTGTATGAAAGAACGAAGGTGTTCGAAGCGAAAAATGAAAGTATACCGAAAAATATCCAAACGTAAATCCACTTCGATCCACTAAAGTGTTCACATGTGATTAATTCCACTCCATTACCGAATTAACGCCGGTGTAGGTAATTCCAGTCCGGATGGTGTTAACATGGCGAATTATCTCACTCCGAGGTACGCTAATCCACTCCAGTCCGCTTCATGTGAACGGGGTAGTAATTTAGGCAGCAATTACAATTTCATAAAATATGAAATGTCAGAAATGTTGAACTGACGGCAGTAGACCCTCTTGTAATTTCCCTCCCTGATCATAGGTTATACTGTCATGGAATTCCTTAAATACGAACACTGTATTAGCACGGTACCCCGCTTCCTTATTAGTTATTTATTCAATGGGTTTACCCGGTGTTTTAAAAACTTGTTCGATGAACGCACAAACTCTGGGTACATATTGAAGGCGAAAATGTACACGGTGTTTTCGCCGAACAAACCTAGTAACTTCTTACGTGAATTGGGGGAACAAGCAGACATGTAGTTGGCACACTTAGTAAGGTTCATTAACTCTTGTATGTAGTTTTATTTTATCGCATTCCCATAAATTAAACAATCATCCCCAAGTAGGATCTCGATGAGGTGGCATCAGAACGGACCATCAAGTTCTAAGCTTGGCTAACCGTTGGTAATGCAATATTATACGGGCATTCATCTAGGGTATCATAAGAATCAATTCTAGCTTTTTTACTTGTTTTTATTAGAAATGAAATGTTGCCTGATCCAGTAGCTAGCACAGTACATATTTACTCGCCCGAAATATAATTTGAAAGAGGATCAACCTCTCACTAGCATCTACGAATCAAATCGTAAATTTAATTCACAACAAATTATGGTCTAATCAATGATTAAGTAGAAAACTAGAAAACAAATTCCATTACCTTTCGTGCTAAATGCTTGAAGTCTTCATTATTTGTGATCCTTCCAATTTGACATGTATCCTTTCGATATGGTGTTAAATGTTGTACAATAACTCCAGCAATATCAGTGCGGAATTTTTCCTTAGCTTTACGAGCTAAATATTTCAGGTTACTATGTTTACTTGATTTCTGGCTACTGGAATAAAAAAATCTTTCAAAACCTTATCCATATTATAAGCAATTATCTTCTTGTTTTTTACCTTTTCGCGTCCTTAGTAGTATTCTCAGTGACACGTTTTCGATCGTCTAATTTTTGGCGTTTTTTGCCCTCACTTTTAGTAGTAATAGTAGTAGTGGTAGTAGTACTAGTAGCAGTAGTAGAAAGTGATCTCTTTAGAGGTTTTTCTTTCTTCAAGGCATCTAACTCATCGACAATTTTATCACCTTGAACAAACTTCCCTAGTAATAAAGGACTATTACCATCTGCTCTTAACTGTTCTTCTTCATCCGAAGAAAATAGATAATCTTGAATTGGTAATGGTAAATCATCGGGTGATTTGCCAGGATTCGTTGTAGATGGTGTAGGTGTTGTCACATTTTTCGATTCCTGTGCTAGTAAAGCTTTTTTACGTTTCATTTCTTCTCGACGTTTACGAATTTTTTCTTTATTCTCTTTATATTTTCTCATCTCTATTTGATTATAAACACGATCTTCTTCACGACGTGGCTATAAAATAGAATTTTATTAAGCTTTCAAATTTAAAACAAAAATAAACCAAACAACAATCAGAAAACAAATTCTATTTATTTTGTACATGCTTATGACAATGGATTTATAGTAGTCGCCCAACATTCACAGATACCTACCTTCATTTTTAGTACATCAACGATATATTTATTTTTACCAGCAATTTCATGAGGTATTCGATTTTGTATACCAAATGGATATATCATCCGTCTAATTGGGTGATATGATGAATATTCACATTGGCCTAGTCGCAATGGCATTGAAAATGTTATCGTAAATAAGATATCGTAAGGCTCAAAGGTAACTAGATGATATCTTAACAGAATATTGAAGCTCTCATCAGCATGTTGTGTACTGGCTTTAATTACAAAAGTATGCAATAGTAGTCTTAAATTCGACTCGGTTAGAACCAATCAGAGGGGACGAAGAAAAGAAAAAATATATAAAAAAGTCCCATGAAACTTCAAAGGAACAGATATTGGTATCGCTGCCGAAAATGCAAATATTAATCAAGTGAAGAATGTTATTAAGCCACCCAAAATATTTGTACTACAAGAAAGTTTAGGTTATGTGAAAAGGAGTTGACTGGTATGAACTAGCAGGAGTTCCGAAATTTATATGTACCTCTCTGTTATCGACTAGCGGGCGACAACAAGCTCAAAAAGTGTGTGTTGCTGTGGCAGTCGCTAAGTGTTGTTTTTTTTTTTTAACGGATCGAAACTTTCGTCCGGAAAAAATTAACGGCATTATGTGGAGGACGAAAAATTCCAAATTATTGGGAGGGATTTATATATGCCAAGAACATGTAAATTCATTACGATTTTAATAATTAAAAGTACCAAAAGAACAAATATTAGTGCTTGTTAGTTAGTTAACATAATAAATCGACGAATTTAATTGAAAATTCCTCCAAACCATTAGATTTAACAAAATATTAGTGCAACGCCATGAATGATATTAGAAAAAAATGCCACCAAACTGAGATGTTGTTAATGCAATGAGTTTAATTTTAGTATCATATTGAGCACAACAACACAATGCCAACCGTATTAGATGGTGCAAACTTACACTTATCACTCTCTCCTGTATTAAAAGGCCTTGTCGTCGTTTTTTCCGTTCACGTATAGTTTCAAAAGGATCTGGATCATTAACGGAGCATTCATCTGGAAGTAATTTAACTGTATACCATTAGAACATAGAAGCACTACTCCTTTGGGAATATTGATTTTTATCACTTACCGATTTTTCTCATTTTACTCTCAGGAATACTTTCATCTGATGATGAATTCGATGCACTTGTCAAATCATCATCAGGATTAGCGCTATCTTCCAAAGTTGATATACTCGTGCTAGGTACGGGCTCATCAGGTTTCTCTTCTGTTCCTCCTGACAATGGTTCAATTTTAATTGGATGCTCCCATTGTGGTATTCGGATTTTCATATGATAATAATAAATTCGTCCTTTTGTATCAATTGCAAACCGCCACAATGGTGGTAAATCCATTTTAGGTAAAGTGTAGTCTACGACATTTGTAGATAGTTGCTTTGGTTGTTGCTGAACTTGAATATGTGACTGTAAAATAATTGACAGTTTAGTAAACACAAACACAATTAGCTATAATTTTACATATGAATGAAAATATTTGATTGAATGTCGCATAATTGCGACATAGGCTTAAGTGTCGACTTATTCAACTTATACATAGTTGTAAAGTGCATTGTTGAATATAGTAAGGCTTGAGCGTAAGCCGCAACTATGCATTCCAAAAGTCGTCTTACATGACTAGGAGGAGTTTTTATTTTTCTTTTATCTGCTGCAAACCACTGTCCAGATACTGGATTAACACAAAGTGGCAAATCTTTTGGATCAGTTTTAGCTGGATCTAAGCAGTAAAATTTACACCTATCCTCGAATTCACGACGTTCACGTTTTTCTTGTTCATCCTTCTCAACCTATTTCATTAAGGATAGTGTTTTATTAACTAGCTAATGAATTCAACATGAAATTACGCACAGTTCTTAGTCTTACCTTAGCTGCAAAAAGCTGTCTTCTCTGTACCTTTGTTAAATTGGGATCAATGTCTGTTCTGTCTAATTCTTTATCCAATTCTTTGCCTTTTTTTTCCTTTTTCCATTTAAATTTCTTCGGTCCGTTCGATTTCGAAGCCTTACCAAATCTTTCATTACGACGTTTTCTATTGAATCTATCATTATCTTCATCGACAAGATTTAGAGCTTTATATTGTCTGTTTGCTTCGCGTTCATGCTCTTTCATTTGTTCTATTCGTTCACGTTTAGGAATTCTAAAGACTTCTGGAAGCTCTTCCCATAAATTTAAAAGTTTTCTTGAAATCTCCATAATTTCGGTTCGAATCGGATGACTACTTTCTGGCATTGTTGTTTTATTAACTTTTGTTATTTGTTGTTGTTGTTTTTGATGTTGTTCTTCGATAATAATCGGCGTTGCAGAACCACTATCACTTGGTGAATCATCATTAGGACTTGAGGATTGTGCTTCTTTTCCATTAGCCCAACTTTCAATAGTTTGATATACTTTGCTCTCTTGTAATAATGTCTTATTTGGAATCGGTAGAACTTCCAAAGTTTGAACAATAAGTAGTCGAACCTCAAGATCCTTTTCAATGTCTTTTATTTCATTTTCATTCATCCATCCGTGGAGTAAACGTAAACCATGATAATCCAGAAAGAGACGCTTACAAGGCATCTCACCCGTTCGAAGTATATTGAGGAGACGAATTCGAGTTCCAAGCATTTTTGCACGAACCATTAATCTACTTAGATGAAGGGTATGAGATTGATTTTTAAGACCAGTTCTAACCAATGATTCAATTGATTCTTCAAGATCTGGATCCTCCAAAAATTCCATCTTCTTTTTAATAACACGGAATTCTTTCCTTTTCTTAGCTTTTGTAGACCGAAATGGAGTTTCCTCTTGACTAATCCAAGCAGCTAATGCATCAGATTCAATTTGCTCCATCTCCTTACCATGCTTAAATGAAGATGGGATAGCGACGACTGTTCCGGTCGCTGGAACACCTAAAGGTGATGAAACAGGTATTACAACACCATTACCATCTGGTTGTACAGTCTGTTCAACATCCTTGGTAAGTATTGATTTTTCTTTTTCTACCTCATCTTCTTCACTTTCACCACTAATCTCTTCATCATCTTCCTCAGATTCTGGTTCCTCACCTATCCAGCCTCTACAATTCTCTGCTTCACAGTAACACTTTTGAGCCTCTTTGCCATATCTTTGAAATTGATAGTCAAATGTTATCTCATCTCCGGGATAGATTTTCCGTCGACTAAAGAAACCAATCCGTAATTCACCATTAACAGTCCACTTCTGTGTCTCCGCATTCGGATCACAGGAATGATTTATGAATCTCGAAATATTTCCTTTTGCTGTTGCATCTATGATAGCATCACTCTGTAGTGCCATGAAATAATAATGTTTATTCTTATCATTCGAATATAGTTCAGCCCTTCTTTTAAATTGTGTGTCATTTAAGACTTCACCGACATACTCCATGATAAATTCTCCCTGTAAAATATCTCCGTCCGCCATAATACCGAAACCTTTCTTCTCTGTTCTGAACACTTTGCAGGGTGCGTAGAGATTTTTTTGAAATCTTTTATTCGTACATCGATCACCGACTATACATTTCGGTCCACATTCAATCATGAGCAAACGATTCAAGCAATCTTCTCCACATCCAAGCTCTCCACGTTCCTCTTCACCGCGTGTAAGGAAACAATCACAAATCATTTTTTTCGCCTCTTTACTGACAATTCTTTCGCACTTGTAATCGTTTTCTTTGATAACTTGAAATTGACTTAGGCGCTCCTCCATATCCTTAAGAAATTTAGCATTTTCAGCCTCTAAGTCCGTGGAACTGGCATATGGATATTGTTGACTTCTATCATCGTTATCTACGAATCTTTCTTTACCTCTTACCAGTCCACGACCAACGGATAGCTTGATTTTAGAAATTGATTTTAAACGATGAGAACGTCGAATATTTCCATTATTACTATTGCTAGAATCTTCTTGTGAGTCTTGACTATCTTCCTTTGGAGATGGTTGTTTATCTTGTTCAGCAGCTTTTTGAATGTGGTCAACGACTGAAAGTTGTTTTATTGCTGTTTCCTCTTCTTTGTTACTGTCCTTTGCGGGTAACGATCGATTTGAATCTGCATATATCTCTGATTTTTCATGCTCGAAAGTAGAACTAATATCTGGCAGTTTTTCCGGCTTTAGATCTTCTGATGCAACATGAATTTCGGGGGATTTTTCAGGTTTTATTATATCTTGTAATCTTGCCACGTTTGTATGATAAGGAGATGCACTAAGATTAAATCCTGTAGGATATGATTTAAGTGCTGCCTTAGATAATAGAACACCTATTGACTTGGTAGTATTTTCAAGAATAGTAGATTCTGATGATTTACATTCATGTTTCTCAATTTTGATTTCTTTTTCAAGATTCAATATGTCGCCATCGTTAGATTTCTGGCTATTATCGATGTGCTTACTGAGAAAATAATCTATCAAATTTCCAGTATCTAATTTCGGTTGTTTTTGTTGATGATTTTCATCCTGATCTACAGTTTTTACTAAATCCCATCGAGACCTTTTTGGTTTGTCACTTTTTTGTTGCTTACTTTTCTGATCCAAACTTTCCGACTTCGTGCTATTTTCATTTTTTAATTTAAGTTCTTCGCTTGGTATGAGTTTATTGGAACTATTTTCATTCTCCTTGTGTCTTTCCATTTCAGAATTGTCATTTTTTGTGCTTTTTAATTGCGACTCTTTAATTGGTATGCTTTCCAAGCTAGTATTATTTTCTAAATTCATTCTACCTCCTTTAATGAATTTCTCGGCACCGTCCTTACTAGCTTTGAAAGATGAGTTTTTATCGTCTTTAGATGGTCGGAAGTCTTTATTTTCAATAACATTTTTGGTCGAATCAAGTGAAATTCTACTCGCTTTTTCAGCCTTTGTACAGCTACTACTACAGAAGGAGTTTTTACGCGTCAAGGCCTCGTCAAAACTTAATTTCGTTTTTCTTTCAAGAGATGGACCCCGCCCCGATCTTCTACTATTGTCTCTTGTATCATGCTCATAACTTTTGTACGGAAACTTAATCGATTCCTTCTCTCTTAAAGGAGTTGTTTCCTTTTTTTTATCTTCACGGATTCGTTCATCTTTTCTTGAATGATAATCTTTAAATTTATTTTTGGATATGTTGTCACTTTTTGAATCTCTTGTACTACTAAAACCTCTACTATCATGATCACGTGGTGATTCTTGCGGTTTATCTTTACTGATTTTCACACATCTGTGGTCCTTTTTAACGTAAACGTCTTTATTTCTTCTATCAAAACTTTCTTCACCACTTTTCCATTTATTGCTATCTCTTTCAATATATTTCGATCGAATCGGTAGATTTTTGTGGCTGCTATCTTTTTTCTCATTTTCAGCGGTTCGATCAAACTTTCCCGAACATCGTTTGTCACTTTCTTTCTTGTCCTTAATAATTATCATTCTCTCTTCTTCTCCTTTTCTTGACCATGATGTCGTCGTCATATTTGATATCTTGTTCCTTGTATTTTTACTAGAAGAAAGAGATTCATCCTTGGATATTGTTTGCTGTTTGTTTGATTTAGTTGGCTTTTTATTATTCTCATTTTCATTGGTTTTCTCGATATGTGCCATCGCGTATTTGGGAATATCTCTTACAGTTGTTTTTTGCGGACAGTAAAGGCTATGAAGAATTCTTTCTTTCTCTTCTTTACTCGAGATTTTCTCGAAATCTTTCTCCGATTTTCTGGATGTTGTTTGTTTATTTTTGATTTTATCACTGGAGTGCTTTGATAAAAGCTTTGAAGTTGCAATAACTGTAGCATCAGCATCTTTTGTAGCAATTGTTTCGATTAGATTATGATCGCTTTTTTCATTTATTTGGCAAACATTAGAACTAGAAACATCCGAAGATATTGAAGGTTTTTGTGATTCGTTTAGATTCTTAGGCAATGAGTTTTGTGAATCTTCTAAGTTTTTTCCCAGTTCGTCTGATTTCTTAGAGAGATTTTCTTGTTTCTGTTGTTTTTCTATTTCGATTTTTTCATTAATTTGAATTTCAATTTTGTCATTTTTCATACTTTTATATTCCAAAGATTTCTCAGCTGATTTCCCGGTGAAAATCTCTAATTGAGGAGCGCCGTCTAAGGCAGTTTCAGTCGATACAGAAAATACTAAGCTGCTCGACTCTAATGAACACACTTCATTCTGTTGCTTCATAGTCTCAGAACAGCTTTGAGTTTGAAGATCTTGTTCTTTGATTAAATTTTCAGACAGTGGCTTCGTAATTTTATTATCGATTAACTGATTATCACAATCTAAAACGTGTTCACCACTTGGAACAACATTAAGTTGTGGTATTACTAGATTATGAGAGCCACTCGCCTCACCCTCATGATTGGAAATCAAATCCTTGCTTTTAAATATTGCCCTCAGATGATGAAAGTCCTGATCTGTAAGCGTCACATCGTCTATATTTGACCAACAAAAATTTCTTTTGTCTCCATGCGTTGTTTTCTTTTCAGATTCTTCTTCTACTACTGAAGAAGCTAATGTTTTCAGATCTTCTTTCTTCCCAATACATTCAATCTTGGAATAATTAATAACATTCTCTGCACTTTCTCCTATTTCATCAGTCTTTGAGGTTAGCATTTCTTCAGCCTTGGTACTTGATGCAACCACCTCTATAGTCTTTGTAGAAGATTCAGCACCAGTTTGACTAGATATTTTCTTATTATCTGTATTTTGGTCAGTTTCTTTGGAGGTTTTATTGCACTCCTCTTCCAAATCGATATATACGACATCTGATTTCGTGGTGTCTGTATTTTGTTGAAGCTCTGAAGCTTCTACTTTATTTTCTGATGATGGCTCATCAGAGTCCGATATTTTTCTCGTATATTCACCTACGATAATTTCCATTATTTCTTCTGCATGATCAGATTTTCTATTAGACTCCTTTGCCTTTCTTGAATCATCTTTATCAGTGGTTCTTGGTGATTTTCTAGATCTTTTCTTCGTAGGACTATCATCAGTTTCGTCGCATTTATTCGAACTTTCGTTTAGTAGTTTTCTTTTCTTTGTTTCTTCTTTTTTGGTTTCCAAGATTTTATCATTTTCTAGTGTTTTTAAGAAATCTAAACATTTTTGTGCTGCAATTTTACGCGTTTGACATACGGACTCAGTTTTCTCTATGTTCTGAATGATTACTTCACCACTGCTTGTCGTAAGAGTATGCATTGATTTGGATTCTATAGCTTCGGGAGTTTTAATAGTCTCCGAAAGGGGGTAATTTTTCTTATGGTCCGTTACACTTTTCGAAGACTTTTTCTGTATAAGCTTGGAATCAATTTCAGGAGTTCTTGGAGGTTCACGTAGAAGCTCATTTATTTCAATCTTCTCGTCTATCATTTCACCTCTCGTAGATTTACGTATCAACTTGGGACTTTTAAGAATGTCGCATTCGGGTGCAGTTTTTTTATGATCCACTTCACCTTTGGAAGATTTTCTGTGTATCAACTTAGATGATTCAGCAATTTCACATTTGGACTCAGTTTTCTTTCCATCTCTTTCACATTTGTCAGAATTATCAGGGATTTCTATACATTCAACAGTCTCGGAATTTTTACGAGTTTCACATTTGGATTCACTTATTTCCGCTTTCTTGTCTATCAGTTCACCTTTCGGAGATCTACGCAACAATTTAGATTCATTACACTTAGGACTCTTAACACTTTCACTTTCGGACCCGCTTGTTTTGGGCTGTATTTCACATTTTGGAGACTTTTTTTGTATCAATTTGATTTCGGCGATGTCTAGACTTTGAACAGAATCAATTTGCAGATCGATTTTTTCAATTTTCTTATCTACTACTTCAACTTTTGCAGATTTACGCATTTTCTTGGATTCATCAATCTTATGACTTCTATGTATGTCACTTTCATGTCCGCTTTTTTTGTGATCAACTTTCGAAGTAGTTTTCTCCATTAACTTGGATTCAGTATTTTCGGAACTAGTCTCATATTCAGACTCGATTTTTTCATGCTTCTTGTCTACTAAGTCACCTTTCGCCGATTTACGGGTGAACTTCATTTCACGAAACTTGGTATTACATTTAAGAGTTTCACATTCGGGTTCACCTCTTTTTTGATCTGTTTTACCTTTATCTATCAATTTGGCTTCAACAATCTCTGAAGTTTTAATTTTCTGACATTCAGGCTCGATTTTTTTATACTCCTTATGTACACCATCACCTCTAGTTGATTTACGTATGTTCTTTGTTTCATGTATCTTAGAAGTTTTATAATGACTTTCAGATTCGGACCCGCTACTTTTGCGATCTTTTTCACCTTTTGGAGACTTTTTACGAATCGGTTTGACCTCAACAATCTCAGCACTTTGAATAGCTTCACATTCGGAATCAGTTTTTTTGAGATCTCTTCCATCTTTGGTAGACTTTTTATGTATCAACTTGGAATCAATTTCTAGTTCTCTAGATGTTTCAGGCTCGGATTCTTTTTTTTGAACTTTCTGATCTACCGTTTCGCCTCTCGTAGATTTACGTATCAATTTAGAATCCACAGTCTTGGGACTTTTGAAAATTTCAATTTCAAACACACTTTCTTTAGGATCATCGATCACAACATCTTTAGATTTTTTATTGGACAACTTTGAATCGAAGATTTCATTTGTAAGAGTTTCACATTTGAGTTCACTTTCTGTATGATCTGTTTTATCTTTCCTAGATTTTATTTGTATCTTGGATTCACAGATCTCGAGACTTTTATTAGTTTCATTGTCAGAATCATTTTTTTTAACGTTTCTGTCGACCATTTCACCGCTGGTAGACTTTTCAGACATTAACTTGGATTCAGTCATTTCAAGTCTTTTCAAAGTTTCACATTCAGGCTCCTTTTCTTCAACCTTGTTGGCAATAATTTCACTTTTCGATGAAGACTTTTCATGCGTTAATTTGGTCTCTGAGATGATCTCAGAAACTTTATGTGCTTCAGTTTTTTTATATTCCATTTCACTTCTCGGGGGCTTTTTCTTAATCGACTTGGTTTCAACAATTTTGGGACTATTACGAGTTTCGTAATGCGGCTCACTTTTTTTACGATCCATTTCACTTTTCGCAGTTTTATTCTCCATCAATTTGGATTGAGAGATTTCAGGACTTTTATGAGTTTCACATTTGGGATCACTTTTCTTATGATCCATCTCACCTTCTACAGATGCTTTGTTGATTTCGCATTCAGTCTCACTTTTTCCATGATCCATTTCAACTTTTGAAGATATTTTATGAATCAACTTGGATTCAGATATGCTGGGAGATTTAATTTCTTTATCAGTTTGATATCTTGAACTTTTTGAATTTTCTAAATCTATATTCAATTTATCTACTCCCTCTCCTTTGTCATCATCAATTGCTTTTGCAATAGAACTGGTAGACGATGTTGCAATTCGTTCCTTCGTTGTTATTGAACGCGTCTTTTTTACGTTCTTATTATTATCTCTATCAGAACAGGAGCTAATTTTGAAAAATTTATCAGTTATTATTACAATCTCATCTTTACTATCTTTTTCAATAATATTCCAAGTTTCTTCTTTTTTATTATCGTCTGCTTTGTCTTCTGAATTCATGTCAATCCTTTCACAAGGTTCACTTTCATTTTTATCACTTTGAAAATTTTTTTCTTGCACTCGATCAGATTTAGTTCGTGGCAATGCTCCTTTTACTGGCACTTTTTTTGTATCCTGACTAACCTTTCTTTTCTCTATTGATAAATTATCTACAGACCCCATGATGCTGTCGCTTTCTAAACTTTCGCTGATATCGATGATTTCAATGTCTCCATGCAATTCGGAAGTAATAGAAATTGATGAATCTTTTTCTTTTCCAGACTTTTTCTGAGGTATTCGTTTTTTGGTAACTTTTTTCTTATCATTACCTTCGTGTGAAATAGTTTCCACAGATATTTCCGATGTTTCTTCCATTAAATTTTGACTTGTGCTCTGTTGTGAGAAACTGAGAAGGTCACTCGTAACAGGTACATCATTTTCATATTTTTTTTTAGTTATAATTTCTGATGTGATTTTATTTTCAGAATTATCTTTTACCTCTTTACTCTGTTTTTCCAAAACATCAACGGAAAATATCTCCGAATCTGTTTCACCTTGAGAAATGTTACTCTTATCCAGAGTATAACTTACTGCAATCGAAGAATGTTCCAATTTCGCTACTTCCATTTCAACATCGCTTTCAGACCTCTTTTTCTTATCAAGAGAAATTTCAGGCTTCTGCACACACTTTCTTTGAGATGATCGAATTCTTAAAGGTTTTTTCACTTCATTATCAATTGCTGGTAAATTACTGCGATCCTCCTTTGACTTTTCAACAGTCGATTGAGGACTAATAGGTTCCTCATTTTTTTCACTATTATCATCATGTAAACTTTCATTTTTTCGCTTTTGTAAACGAGTTTTTTCAGTCAAATTTTGTTGAATCAGCAACATTAAACCATCTTCCGCTGTATTGCTAGATACAACAGACGTGTCCGATATAATTTCCCTTGAGGAATCATTTTCAGTCAATTCATTTAGTTTTGTTAAGATAGGCTTATCTTTTATTTCTACTTGTAGAATGAATACAGATTCTTCTGGAATATTTTTCTGATCATCGCCTTCTAAAGATTTTTCAGAAATTTCCTGTTGTTTATCTTCTTTGCTTGGTTCTGTTCTATTTTCTATAGACCTTTTCTTTGATTTATTCAGGGATTGAACTTTGACAACTACATTATCACAAGTCTCACGTTTAGCTTCTATTTCTACAGGTTGAGCTTGAGCTACTACTTTTTCAAAAGCAGAATTCTTGATTTCTATTGTATTTCCTATAGATTTCTTTTTCGATTTATTCATAGATGTAACTAGAAACTGAGCTACAACTTCTTCACTAACCGGACTTTTGGCTACTATCCTTTTTTCTATATATTTCTTCTTCGACTTATTCCCAGAAGGAGCTTGCAATTTGACATTAACTGCTTCACAAGCCTGACTTTTAGATTCAGAAGTTGAAGTTGATGATGATTCATTTCGTTTACTTCTGGTTGTCCTTATTTTATCATCATCGATTTCTTCTTTATTCGAAGATTGAGTATCATCATCACTGGAATCATGCGTTAAATTTATAACGTTTCCAACGAATTTTTCAAAATCTGCAACCGATGATGATGGCTTGGCAGGAGAAGAAATTTGATTGGGAAACCGATTTCTTGAAAAATTTCCAAAATTTCTTCTTCCTCCTCTTGGCATTGAGATATTTCTTTCGATCAAACTTTCAACTTCTTGTGATCTTTTTAAACATTTCATAAAAATCTCTTGTGTTCTTGTTGGTTTTCTTAAATTCTCTTGTTGATGTGATTCTAAAATTATATCCTCATCATTAGATGATTCGTCGTTTAATAATTCAATTGGCGGCGTTGTTGTAACCGATGCTTGAGAATTTCTATTTCTCAACTTACGAATCGGCATAGATTTTACACTTTTACTGCGACATCTAAAGTTTTTCTTGCTTGGCAGTTGCTTAATTTCATCTAAAACAATTATATTTTCCGTGAGATTAGTACTAATACTAGTTGTGCTCTTAGTAGTAGTAGTTTTTTCAGCTACGTTCGAAGATTCTTCATCTATTTTCTCTTTATTAGACATTATCTCTTGCGTACCACCTTTGGAAAGTTCACCCAATTTTAAGTTTTTCTTTATATTACTTATCTTATTACTTCTCAATTCTATTCCAATTTCTTTCATATAAACCTTACTGTCCATCATTTGAATGCCAATTTCCTTTTTCTGTGTGATTTTATCACTAAGTTTTGATGATGAAATTGAATCTGAAGTGCATATTTTTTCTTTTATCGTAATTGGAGACATTTTAGAATTATCAGAATCTGAAAATCCTTTGAACACTCTTGGACTATCCATAAGACTACTCCTATCCGTATCATAACCTTCTAAGGTTCTATCTTTTATTAAATATGTCGGTGATGGTTCTGCTGATCGATGTGGCGGCTTCAAAACCATTTTCGATTCAATTTGTATTTTACTTTTTCTATTTTTATTTAACAAATCTCGTACATCATACTTTATTATCCTATTCCTTTGACTGCGTCTGCATTCGGTTACATTTATGGGAGTATCTTGACGATTTGAAACTTTCTCTTGTATGATATTTGATTTATCTTGGGCGTCGGTTATTTTCGTTGTAGATTTCAATTCAACCTGATGTATTATAGTATCTGCTGTAGTAGTACCCGTTTCATGCATTATTGTTTTTTTATTATTTGTACTTATTGTGCTTGTTGATTTCCTTTTGTTTTGATAAGTTCTGGGAGCTTTTGTATTCGGACGAAAATGTACAATTTCCGGCGAAGAAACTGCCCTATCCGGAGTGGGTGTATCTCTACTGCGTAAACTAGATTTAATATTACTAATGGGTGTTCGGGACGAGTCTTTTTGCTTCTCGCTTATATCAACAAAACCTAATTCATTAGAGCTTTCTTCATTTTGCTTTATACTACGAGGTGGAGTTGCAAACGCATATAGACTAGGATTTATTGATTGAATCGATTGATCAGTACAAATCTCTAAAAGAATCTCATGGTCTTGATTAACCATTGTATCATCGGTTGTATTAGATGATACAGCCCCATCACCCTCAATAATATTATTACTGTTTTCTTGTTCATCTCGTTGATCCAATAGAATGCTATCCGACTGAGATTGTGAATCATCGTCTTCTTCATGGCTACTCATTGCAAAACTTCCCGTTTCAAAATTTCTCAAACTATCGTCTAGATTTATGGTTTGTTTTTCATCACTATCGCCACCTTCTGTAAATGTATTGGAAATTTGACCAAAATCAGAGATTTCAACAACGTTATCAACATTGTTTATATTATCCAGAAAAATGTCTTCGCCATTAATAATTGATGTATGTTGTGTTGCTGCTGTTGTGATTGCAGCTGATGTTTCAGTATCAATTACGTTTGTAACTACCGTTGTATCATTATTTATATTAATTAAACTTATATTGCTATTATCTGATGATGACTGGAGGCTTCTCTGGGACCTAGTACGTAAACGGATTCGGCTTGTGATGGCATTATTTTTCATTTCGATTTTACCTTTATCTTTTACATTTTGTTCCTGGAAAAATATGTAAAAATTTTGCGAGTTAAGGCTTTGGCACATAATAATAATGTTATGTTAATGTACATAAAATAATAAAATAAAATGAAAGCCGTAATTACAAAATAAAGTTATTCAAAAGATGATCTGAGACAACAAAACTTTGGTAAAAGTTCAGAATAAGCTGTCAAATGGGAAAAATCAAGATTGGACAGAAAGCTTTTTCAAGGAGACACTACAAATGATCAGACCTTATATTCCATGATCGAAAAGTAAAATATAGCGTCAGATCTTGGCATTATTTATTTTATTCTTTCTCTGTCAATTCAGAGCTATACCTCTTTATCGCCCGTTAGATAATAGCTTTCATGTAACTTTCAGTTCAGAGCACCTGTGCATCTCCATCGTTCATTTAACCTCTCCAACTTTGTGCGTTCCTTCATTTTATTAGTTGGTATTGTTGAGTGGAAGTTGGAATTTGTAAAACATCACCAGCTGAACTATCAGATTTTTCACTTTTTATCGTGTTTTCCATTCTCTGTGATCTATCTAATTGCCGCTAAGTGTTTCCAAGTTTACACATATTTTTATGTATACCTATACCTATAGTACTCCTGGTTAGTTAATAACAACACATCGAAATCATTATTCTCAGAGTTGTTGCTGAACACAAAACTAATAGGTATTCGATTAAATGCATCTTCTCACAAAAATATTTAATCCACTTCGATTTACAAAATTTATAACAATATTTGAATCTATCACAGTTAGAAATGGTAAAGACTTAAGAAAACGAATATAACACGCGTCGGGTTCATCTCGTTTCATATCATAGGAATAATAATATCCAGACGAGAAGTGAAATCTCAATCAAGATAAAACTATTGCTGTTCACGTACAATGTAAAGGCAATCTTACTTCATACAGGGTGTCCCGTAAGTGGTGTAATATCCGATGGCAACGGATAGGTCATGCTTAGACGGGCAAAAAAATGTACGGGTGGGGGGAGGGGAATCTTAACGGTTTCCGTTATAACGGGACTTTAAGATATGTCGGAATGTTTTTATAAATCGCCCTATAACTTCTGAACGTTAGACCCTATGATGATGATTTACAACTTTGGTAGATAGATAATCGTTGGACCTTTCCAATTCTCTATACATTTATACATTTTTTTCCCGCTCCTCTCCGTTTTGAAGTTATGACTCAACAAAATTAACTCGTTTTTTTATTTAACTACCATACCTGCTATGATGTGATCGTCTGTTCTTCAAATGTAAGTAAGAAATTTAATGAAATCTTGGGGTATACTAGGTTTGCCTCTGTCTGGCATAATGACTTAAGAGCACGTTGACTTAGACAGCTAAATTTTGTATACGGAAATTTCATACTTGGTTAACATATAGGTAGGAATAGGAAGTTGAAGAGACCAATTCATTATTACTGAAGACCATGATTCAATATAGTAGGCTTCGCTCGTAACAAACACCTTAAAATTGCAATGTATGAGGATTGACATTGAATTGCTAATATGCATATGCCCAGAAAGCAAGACTTCGGGTGTTACCACTACAATCATAATTTTTTTATCCTGTTGTATGTATGTATTTCAGCCAGTAAAAAATTTACTGAATCACTACGGAAAATGAAACAAAACGCAACTCCAGATATGTTCCCTCTCCCTCTTTATTTTATCATCTTTTCAGGGCTGATTCAGTACTCACAGTAGCGGTTTAGCTCAGTATTCATAGAAAGATAAATATTGATAGATTTGTCTCATTCTAACTGGCTTACATATCTTCAGGGCTTATAAAGTACTTTTGAAGTACATTGCATAGTATGTAAGTTGGACCATTAAGAGGACGAGAGTGAAGTATGCCGATATTTAAAATTAGTGCACAAATCTTGTGTTAGCACTGCAGGAAGGGAACATGTGATAGAGCCTTGGGAAAATGTGGCTACGGTAATCTTTAATAAATAGTAAGCAAAATTGCTTATCATATAATATATATCATAAATACATCCGGAACAGTAATGGGAATCTTGGGCTTCGAGTCAAAAGTATTAAATATATTAAAAGAAAAGAAATTTTTCATTTGGGAAAATCTATTTCCTGAATTACGTGAATGGAGTGCTTTTCTTCATTAGTTCAAAACTACAGAAATATGCCTGATGATGTTATTCTCTTCATTGGTTTAAAAGTACCGTATACATCCCACAAACACTACAGCAAAAAAGTAATGAAAAACTAATGCTTCCCTCCTGGAAGTGCGGGTTTTCATTTTTGGTTGCGCTACCTGTCCTGCTTTTACATACGCAAATAATGCATTTTAATACGCGACAGTGGTCATATGTGGTAGTGTTTACCTCTGCATTTTTTCCCGACTGTCTATCATTTTTCACTGGAGCTGGAAGGCTTCCGTTCAGAGCTCTCGAAGTACATTTGCAGTACTTTTGTGCTATCAGGGTGCAGTCCGGAAATGTTATTTTTAGGTAAAAAAAACGTAAATGCTCTGGATGCTGGAATGGAAAATTTGGTGTTAAGCTAAGGCTAAATATCGCGGACATATATAACTAATTTTTAGGGGTGTGCCGATTTATTTAAATTTAAAATTTGATTTTCTCTATAATATTCATATTTTATGTTCAAAAAATTCCAAACACATTTGAAATTGTTACTTTTATTGGAAACCTATTTCCTATAGAAGTTTAACTCGATTTTTAAGGAAATAATATTAAAAATTTGTTGGTTGTCCAAACCTAAAAGTTATGTGGATTACAAATATTGTATTGTCATCTAATTGTATTCTTTATATTTTTTTGGAAAATCTAGATTTCGTACAAAACTTATTATTTAGTTCAGCAGAATAAAGTGCTGAACCCAAAAAGAAGCAAGAATTGAAAGTTATGTAAACACTTTTATAGCAGAAGCGGTCCATATTATAGGTCATTAATATGAAGAAAAAACGGGCAGCTACCCCAATACCACGAGGTACAAAGATTCGTCTGAAATTTGCAACGTTTGCTTCATTTTTTTCCTCGAAATAACAACTTCAAGCATATGAACGATTCTCATAACATTTCATTCGCTATCCCTCCAGCCTTCTTTAAATCATGCTACCATGCCCTTGCAGCTCCGCTGAGAATTATTTTCCAGAAATCGCTCAATAGTGGTTGTTTCCCTCAGCTATGGAAAAATTCTTTTATCATACCTATCCACAAAAAAAGTAATAAAAGTGAAATTTCTAACTATAGGCCTAGTGCAAAATTAACTTGTATGCCTAAATTACTCAAATCTATCAATTATTCTTAGCTATCAATTTACTGCAAGAATTTGCTTTCTTCAAACCAGCATGAGATTATTTCGGGCAGATCTACAACCACTAACTTGTTGGAATTTGTCTCGGATACCATTGGCGGGTTTGCAAAAGGCTATTAGACAGTTTGTATTTATACTGACTTTAGTAAAACGTTCGTTATCTCACTCGGTATACTCTTTAAAATGGAAAGGTTTGGGTTTCCTCTGATACTCTTTAAAATGGAAAAATAAGGATTTCCTCTAACATTTCTTACATGGACCAAGTTTTACTTAGATAACTGAACATATCAAATCTTATTTCGACATTCCATCTCTAAAGTCTTGAAGTCTTCATCCGGCGCACCTCAATGGAGTCACTTGGGCTCGCTGTTTTATTCTATCTATTGTATCTGTTATGAGGCACTGCAAAGTCTTAATTTATGCTGATGACATTAAACTTTTCGCTCAGATTAAATCTTTTAGCGATTGTGACCTTCACAAATTTTCCGTTTGGTGCAAAAACAATAATTTGGCTCTCAATATCGACAAAGGTGAGGTTATGAATTTTCACAGGAATCAGAAACCAATCACCTATGATGTGTTCTCGGATTCCGCCATTCGCCGCCGCGAGGGTGCTTTTTTTTTTACTTGGGTGTCAAATATGACCATAGATTGAATCTTATCTCCCACATAAACTAAATGGTATCAAAGAGTAGTTCTATGCTGGGCTTTATCAAACATTGCTCTCGAATCTCACCATAACATTGCGTTTGTACACTTGCTTTGTGAGACCGCTAACCAGGTCCGGTCTCCATTTTATGGTACACACATCGAGTCTGTTCATCGGAACTTCCTGCGTTTCGCTCTTAGGCACCTACCCTGGAATAATTCATTGATTCTTCCACCTTATTAGGATCGCTTGAAGCTTTTGAATATGCACTCGCATGGTCACCGATGTAACATTTGTGCATCAACTCTTAAACGTCAATATTGATTCTCACTTGCTACTTAGCAAAATCTCTTTGCGTGATAACGGCCACAATTTGAGAAGGTTACCTCTGTTGCATGTGTTAGCATGTTAACTCCGCACGACCCAACTTTAGCATGTATAAATCCATCAATCGCATGTACATTGCTGTTAATATTAAGGCTGAACCATTTGACGTTGACGTTTCCAAACATGTTTTAAAAACGTCTATATAATACTTAATTTTCTGTTTCCATGTCGCATTGCATGTCATTTCATGCGGTGTTTGGTCAATGTTTAGGGCCTGTCCGGATCCAAGTCTTCGTCTTCGTCTTGATATTACAGCTAGTGACGTAACACAACAAGCTCAGCTATTATAAAAGTTAGACGAAGGTAACCTGTCCGAATTCGTTCGTTTGCTTAGCTTGATTTCACAGACAGCATACAAGCATAACCTCACAATACGTTGTCTATTTAAATAAGTCAAGTGGCATAGACATGGATTCGGATAGAGTTTAACTCTAAGTTACGTCGCTAGCTGTAATAACAAAACGAAGACGAAGACTTGGATCCGGACAACCCTTAGTGTAACATACTAATACCAACACCGAATAAGTGATGAACCGCATGTATTGTTGACCGTTTATTTATTAAACGTTTCCATGCAGCGAGCTTGTGTTAAGCTGGTTCTGATAGTCATATATATATATAATTTAGAGGCTAGAAATTATCAATTTGGTAGCACTAGCCACAACGCCACCACAGTAGATTCAATATTTACCTTGTTCACATGAAGCGGACTAAACTGGATTATTGAGCTTTGGAATGAAAATGGAACACTATGAACATTTGGTAGAATGTGAATTAATCCAGCCTACTCCGCTTCATGTGAAGAAGGTAATTGTTCATATTAAGCATGTTTTTCACAAGCAACTGTCTCAAGTAACCTCGTTTTTAGCTTCTACGCTGCGCCAGTACGAAAACGAGTTTCACGCATTTCAACTTTTTAGCGAAGCATCATTCATAATATCAGTTGGCGTGGTACTTGTGAAATGCCGGCACATTTGTGTTTTGCTTTTGGATTGTATACAAAGGAGTACTTTTCATTTTTCGGCAAGAAATATCATAAATTTTAAAGATAATTACAAAAGCAAGAAATATTATTCCTTAGCAATCAACATGTCAGGAACGTACTCACACTTTTTCCTTACAATTTTCTTCTCCAATATTGCTCTTAATTACATTGCTGCCCAATTAATAATAATAATTGATAGTTCATACAAACCTTAATTTGACAAAAATAATTTAATTTAAATTATGTATTATTTGTCTTTAAATATTCCAAACATCCTCTTTTAAAGTTAATAAATCTATTTTCACGCTTTAGTTCTATTGGTAGGTGGTTAAATAGCTGTAGTCCCCTATAC
Organism: Dioctria linearis; assembly: GCA_963930735.1. Lineage (NCBI taxonomy): Eukaryota > Metazoa > Arthropoda > Insecta > Diptera > Asilidae > Dioctria > Dioctria linearis. Next base: position 7,404,540 of record OZ005740.1, on the reverse strand, counting down.
AATAATGAATTATATGCTCTATTACTTCGTCTGCTGTCCAATCGATTGTTTACTTCTGCACCTCGCAAATTGTATGGTTGTACATCGCAAACTAGATTCAGTTTAGTCTGTATATATTCAGGCAATTGTCCTGTAATACATTAAATTCAATTCTCTTTTTGCAGTTCATCCATTGCCGTGCGTGTAGCATATGTTTAACTGGCATAAATCTGTTGCATTTTAGTATACACTTAGCCTTATTTTGAAGTATCTGTATTCGATCAAACGATGCTTGGTTACACAGAAACATAATCGTTGAACAGAACTCGAAATGGAGCCTCACAATGCTGTTGTAAACCTTTATGGTAGGCATTAGAGACATCTTGCGTATAATTCTTCTGAAGAAATCTGTTTTCTGTCTATTATGAAACCCAAATATTTGATTTTTCTCACACTTTCTATTACTTCTCCATCAATATCAATTTCCATGTCACAGTTCACATTTACGAACATTAATTTAGTCTTTTGCAAGTTAAGTAGGAGCTGGTTCATTCCTAACCACTTACTTAGAAGATGCAAATCTTTTTTTAGGTCATATTTCGCCTGATGTATGTCATTGCGAGATATATACAGTAATATATCATCTGCAAACCATCTGCAAACAGAATTGATCTTCCATATGTCGTATTTTTTCCATATCATTAATATATATTAAGAGCAGAATGGTTCCAAGAACTGATCCTTGGGGTAAACCTAAGATTATGTCTTGCGATTCTGATAACACCTCACTTATTCTTGTTCCCTCTGTCCTCCCATTTAGGTAACTCTCAAACCACTCCTTATTTAGGCAATTTTTTAATAAGAATTTCTCTGTCAATTGTTTCGAATACTCTTTTGAAGTCCAGAAATAGTATAAATTTATTCAAATTTATTACCTTCTTCCAGTCTTCTATGACCAAATTTACCGCTGCTTCACATTTGTGCTTTTTTCTAAAACCGCCTGGTCCTTCATTATAAAAATTTGATTCCTGCAAGTATTTCTCCAATTGTTTTTAGATTACTTTTTCTATAACTTTATCAAAAATAATCAACATGTTGATTGGTATTGGTCGAAATTCTTCACATTTTCTAGTATTTTTTTATTTTAGGTACGGGCACTACTATAGCCTCTTTCCAATAGACATCTGTTTATGATGTTCCAGTTGTCTAAAATCATTCTTGTATCTACTCCGTTGTAGTCTTGCTTTTTATTCAATATCTAATTTTTCACCATTTTCTCTAAAAAAAAAAAAAAATCCGTTGATATTTCACAAGTTCCACACTAGATGATATAAATGCCTACATACATCAAAACGCGTACGTTGCAGAAAATATACTCAATTTGACTAATTCCCATGTTCCAATTCACTAAGAAGTTGAAGTACGTAGAACATGTTTTCATACTGGTGCAAGTAGATTGGTGGTATGTCAAAAGGGGGTAAGGGTCTAAAGCGAGGTTACTTCAGACAGTAATTTTATTTGCGAAAACCATGCTTTAACCTCACAGAATAAGATTAAAGGAATTGGAAAATGAAACACTGTGAACACTTGGTACTTTGCGAATTAGGACCATTCTAATCCAGTCTACTCCGCTTCATATGAGCAAGGTATATGACACTGAAAGTGCCAACGCACACGTAGCAGCGCAAAGCACACACATTGTGCTACTCTTGCTTCCAGATGTGTCATCATGTCCCACGTCACGCAGTTTCACGAGTCAAGCTATTTAGTGTGGACGAGCTCGCATCGGGACGCGCCATGCTTATACACTTCCCACGCCGCGTGCTAGGACAAGCTGATTTGCGACAAGTGCTTACTTTTTATTAAATATCCATTTCAATATCCAATTTCAAAATTCCTAAAGAAATTATCGTTGTTTCTGCAGCCGCTTTTGTATGAAAAATGACACGCCCGCTCGAGCCACAACCCTCGAACCAGAGCCTTCCCACGGTGCGTTGATTTGCGCTCACGCGGCCCGGCCTCCCTCCGAATGTCTCTCAATTACAAAAAAGTGTAGCATTGCTGCAGCATGTGGGCCCAAGTTAATACATGGTAAAAATGTTTCAAAGCTACAAAATACAAAAATTTGTATCGTCTTTTTTAGCATGCGCATACTAGTATTGTCACGATGCGCCTGCGCGCGCTGCGAGCGATAATTGCTTCAGACATAATACTTATAATATTGTTTTTTTTCTTTTTCTTTTATGAAAAGTGTGTGAGACCTAACTAATTTCCACCTTCAATAAAATATTGTTCCGTCGCAAAAAAATAAACATGGCTTTCCATCTTCAATTATATAAATGATAACAGATAATGAAATCTAAAATCCCAATATTTTTAAATGAGTTATTATTTATTTAGAAAATTTACATTTGTAGCACAAGTACATTTCTTTCGATTAAACAAACGATAAAAAACTAACATTTACCCCACTAATTTTCATTATTTTCAATTTGTCAAGTTATCACGAATCATCCATGATAACTGTTATACAACATACGACATGATTATTTGCCCACCTTTCGCCTTCCGGTATCAAATAAATTGAATGCAATAACAAGTTTCAATTCGCTTACAACCTTAAAGCATATGAGTTTTTTTTTCTAACCGATGTAAACTAAATATAAACACACATTATTCATAAAAATTGCTGCTATTTCTAAAATAAAATTGCCATTATGAAAATTACATTATAAGTGTGAAAGAGACGACTGCGAAACTAATTGGTTGGAAGCTTGGAGGGCACAAAGGTTGTGTTAATTTATGAACTACCAATTGCATTCAAAAAAATTCTAAAATAATAAATGATTTACATTCATTTCAGCCAGTACTTGATATAAATTTTTTATTAAATTTCATCATTCCTTCATTTGTGAATTGTCTAAAAAATCAATTTATGAGTTAACATTTCTAGTGGTTCGTGTCTCCGATAAATTGTTATAAAAAAATAATTTTTAATGAGGAATTTTTTACAATTTATCTACACAAAATCACCTTGGATAGGAAGAATTTATCTTAATATTCTGACATTTGTAAAAAAATATATAAATATTTAACTAGAAATGATGTAATCTCATGAGGAAAGTTTGCTGAACGCAAGCGAGTGCCTCCTTGTCGCTAGATATAATAGAAAAACTCTGCTTTCCTTATTTTAAACAAAACTCTCAGAAATTTTCCACACCAAATATACTCATTCAAACTTAACAACGTGTTTTGAAAAAAGTTTGAATTAAAATGCCTCATGCGATACAATAAATATTTCGATAATAAAATTTTAATGTCAATGGCCGAAAATTATTGTTCTACTGGGAAAACTTTTATACAAAATGTTCTAAAATGGGGCCTTGCTTACGCCTTACCTTGACTATTGTGAGACTCCGACGTGTAGTACGTGAATTACGTGGTGGCTGCGGCAGTGTTATTTCTTCTAAATTTTCGATACGATCATTATCTGAAGCTGCAGCACTATTTGTTTTATTCTTTACGTTCACTGGTGGCTTATTGCTTGTACTTGGCGGCTGATTTCGACCACGAGCCATTTTTTTAATACTATTTTTCTTATACTCGATATGATCCAATTTATTCCTAGTAACAATACAACTGGCTGTAGTTCCTCAAGTACAATCGTAATTCATAGCAGTCAAGTCAATATTGTCCGACAAATTTTAACTATTTACCTCACACACTCCTCATTGAAAAGTATAACAGTTAAAAATAGAGAATGAAAGTATTATTTTATCTGTGTACTACTTCAATTCCTCACATACAACTTAACAATTTTAGATAATACTATTATTTTTAACACTATTTTTGTTGGTCTCAGGCTACTTTCTAATATTTTAGTATAACATTGAACAATAACTAATCTCCTCCAGTCAAAAGTTTGCCATCGCCATTACAAAATGTCAATTTATTATGGAATAGAATGGAGGGAGTATGTGATATTACACTGAACTGAAATTTTTGCAGACATTGCCAGATATTCATATTTAAGAGTTTATATTTTTGACATATACCAAATTGTGGCGATGTTCATATTTAACAGATTGCATTTTTGACATATACCAAATTGTGGCGCGTTTTTACAATATACAAAAGCTATTAAAAAAAAGGAAGGTATTTCCTTCCCTTGGCTTAGACGTGTAATAACAATAATGTTGCTTCGCGTAGTTCCTATAAGATTACCTAAATTAATTGTGTACGTGTTCAATTAAGTTACAGTTTTTGATATAAACAATTACTGTGTCATAAATTGACAACACGTAATGATTATTAAATTATTATATTATCATCTCAATTCGCAAATAAACATCTGTACAGCCGTCCGATGAGAAATTTCAGAAATTTCGCAATTTAAAAATGGCCGGCTTGCTGTAGTATTGGTATGCTGCCTGTAATCCCGATCGAAACTTCCTACCTGTGCTCATTTAGCGGATAAATATTTCGCTGCATTCGAACAGGGACCTTTTTTACGGCTAAAATTGTTCATTGTTTTGAACTATAGGTGGTTGCTTTTGACAATCAGCTGTCGTGCATTTGTGATATTATTTCGTGTTCTTTTAGATTGCTATTGCAATTACCCAATCTGGAAATAGTAAGGAAAACTTACTATTTTAATTTCTTTTCAAAAGAATTGTCTAAATGAAGCCGGAATTTTTTTATCAGAACAAAATAAGAAAAATACACTGCCACACTTGTATTCCAATTTCTTTCAACTTCAAATGTCAAAATTTTAGCGTGAAAAAAAGTGTATACACGGTTGATACACGTTCCTGCCTGAGGCAGCAAACAAAAATTCATCGTTTTCATATGTTCTATACGCACACAAACCGCGTACACACAAAAATATGTAATAAAACACTCGTGTATTATCCGAGTATCTGCTCTAAATTGAGGTATACACGAAAATGTTCTAAAATAGTGCTAAGAAAACCAGGTTTTAGTATGGTGTATCGCGTGTGTATCATCTTTTCCTCTAGCACAAGTTTGTTCATGCTCTAAGTTCTCTTTCTTCCAATTTAGATTTACGTAGGAATCTTTGTATTAAAAATTGATTAGTGTGTTAAATAAAAATGTTGAAAGAGAAAGTATAGTGGCATTATAGAATCACCCTATTCATGTGATAGTTTTGACAGCGCTGTTCTACTGTATGAATGGATGTCTTTCCTATAAAAATGTATATACATTAGTCACAAAATGACGTCACAGGCTATCAGCTGCAATGTGTCAACATATTAATGTAAATAACTCTTCGAGGAGGGAACTAAAGAAGGCGACATCTGATGAAAAAGCGTAGCAACTATAGTTCTTCTTCTTATTTTGTCGAGGTGCCAGAGGCAGCGTTAAAAATTGTTGATGCCTTAAATTTCACACATTTCTTATGTCGATTTCCATTGATATTTTAAGAAAAGTGCACGTCAATCAATGAGTAACGAGTTCAATGGAATAACTTCTGACGCGATGAGAATTTAATAGTAGCTCATATCCGTGTAATTTGCCTTATTGAAATTTTCTAGGAACAATAAGGTCACGAATAACGTAAAAATTATAAAAATTGTGATATAAAAGATTTTGGCGTGATTGCGGATGAATTTGGTAGAGTAATAGTTGAAGATTGATATGTGATGTTCAATCACATTCAGTTGCGACATTTCTCAGATAGATGTGTGCGTATTCCGGTGTAGCACCGCCGATTTTTCGAGTGTAGCACCACAGGCGTTTTGACGTACACCATTTCTAGCAGTGCAGGTCAATGAAAAAATTTTGGTGTAACACTTCTGCTAGAAAACGTGATCAATGGAAATTGGTATTAGAAACTCCGCACAATCTTCCGCATGTATATAAACGGACTGACTGATCTCCGGTTTCATGTGGCACAAGTTTTGATTTCAGAAAGTATGCTCTCACTGACGATATATTTTAATTATTTGCGAAGTTACTTATATATGCATGTCAGTGGGATTCACCGAATTTACTACAAAAGTATTTTAAAAGTATTTTTCTCAACACGGCTTGTTGTATCTAAATCTTCGAGCATATATAACTCCTTTTTATATTACTATCACTTAGTATTTCCTATAAAAAGTAAATTATCCCTTTTGTAACTACGTCTCTGCGCCAAACACACTTCGCGGCTCTTTGTTGACAAAAAAGTAGTAGTCAAACACCCTGCCAAAATCAAGATGGCAAAAATTTTTTGGCTATGCTGCCATACATATACTTTCCCAATGGGATGTCGTCTCCTTTAATTCTCCCCTCAAAGCATAACTCGTATCCTATATACTATTCTACATTTATAGCCATAAGGTCAACATTTAATTTGTCGTCGTAATTTTCGTGTCGGCATCATTGTATTTTGGCGCCGCTAAAATATGACAGCAGGGACTCAGCTGAGAGATTCTAAACAAAGAAGAGGAAGAAGCATTTCCAATATGTTATGTTTTTACAATTTTTTTTTATATTTCGTTGTTGACATTTTCCAGAACTAAGGAAATATTTTTAAAGAAAGAACGGCCCGGATCGATAAATTCAAGCTAAATTGTAAACTGTTTGCTGGTAACGCCACCTCTGATCAAGAACAACAAGCCAAATTTAGCGTATTGACTTTAGTACTGGATCTCTGTAAATTTCAGAATTATATGAAAATTTAGTTTAGCACGGAACTCCGTCACACTCTCAGACCTAGGATTACATTTTCTAAGTCTAAAAATTTCCCACAATATATTCTTCATCTGCCCCACGAAAAAAAATCACTTTCAAAACTCATAACTAGTAAAATTAATATTTTATTGTATTTACTTCATTCACGACTGAAGTAATATAACGTATAACGTTTCCTTGAACGATAACGCATTTTCGCCAGCGGATGCAAATGTTATGTACATATTCGCAGGTGAGTAGTCAAGTTGAAATTGTTAAGTCTATTTACTTGCTCCAATCAACCAATCTTAAACATAAATCTGAATTTCATCATATAATAAGTAGTCCGTCTCAGCATTTGTATATGAAATCATTAAAAAAACACACAAAATTAACTTTAGTAAATGTAACTTTATTAACATAACAAAACAATAAATGATTTAACCCAGGCATTGAAAGGTCGTTGAAATAAAATTTACCCGCAAAAGGAAATGCAATTGTTGAAAAAAACAAATCTCTTAGAAAACACCTTCCTTTGGTTGCTTCTCATTGGAATCAAGTGCAATTTCAATTATATTATTAAATTATTTGTAATATAATAACCTACACAACAAAAAATATACAAGATCGTCAACATATTTAAAAAAATAAACGAAAAAGACACATGCACAAAAAATAAGTAGAAATCAAGGGATTCTGCCATACGACGACCGAGATGACATTCATTGACAAAAAATTTAGAAAAAATAAAATGACTGCGAAAAACAACAAGAATGCCTGAAACATACACTTTTCGTTTTTATCTTTTTTACTTTCATATTCAAATCGATGAACATCATCTCGTTTTCTCTCATAAGGCTTAAGCTTACTTATACGTACAAGTATTAAACAAATTTCATAGACAAGTCGAGTTTTTCCTATTTTCTATCGAATTGAAATATTAGGCACATTTTACTGACTAAATTTGACACCAATGTTATTAACGCGCGATTTCATATGCTGAAGTATATCTTCAGCAAGTTCTTCTACGGTAATATATCGGACTTTTTGAAAATTAAATATGTCCGACAGGAAGCCTAATGTCTCTTCACGAAAGTAGTGGCAAATATCTCGTAAATTTTCGTCTGGCCCAAAAAATCCCCATGCCATTAAGGGAGATATCTGCTCGGAGATAACATAAAAATGGGACATAAATCCATTGGGATATTTCAGCATTCTCTTCTTAGCCCTTAAAACTGACCATACGGCTGTAGTTAGAGCCTGAAAGCGGAAATATTGTTTTTTGTTTTGAAATGAATAATTCCAGTAAATCACAATACCGTTTCCTTAAATCCATTTGAGAGAAATCTATTTTGCACCACAGCTGTAACACTTGCCGGCGGTGCATCTAAGTCTTTAAATGAGTCTAAAATTATGAAATCAATACAAATATCGTAAAATGTCATTGCTTTAACGCTGCGTTGTTCCAGTTCTTTTTCGATAAGTAGCCAACTATTAGGATCTTGTAAATAATTCATCATATCTTCATATCCAACTAAAAAATCCTTTGGATCCTTGTCACCTAAACAAAGCAAATCAGTTAGAATCTGTCGTCCAGTATCGGCTACCCATTGACCAAATGTAGGATCCTAGATTACACGAAATAATCAATAAGAAGATAATATCGATGAAAAGGTAAGAGGAAAATACCTTAAATAAATACTGAAAAGCCAATCTTATGCAATGGAGTTTAGCCAAATACTCGAAATCCGTGGAGCAATTGACTAATTCTGTTCGAAGCGTTCGACAAGGTATAGGTTGATTTTCATACTGTTTAACAGCGTTTTGATATAATGGATATTGTTCGAATTCAGCAAAAGCTTCCGTAAATTCTTCAAATTCTCGTAAATCTGCAACTTGATCTAGTGCAGAGGCAAAACTTTCGGCTGAATCGAAATTTGGATCGGATCCAGAACGTATTAAATGATTTCGAGATTGCTGCTTTTCACTTTCTAAATTTTGTTCTTCCCTGAATAGAACTGATCTTTGATCTAAGAACAGTAATTCACTTTGATCTTGAAGAGTATACGCCATATCCAAGAGATTTTGAATCTCACGACAAAATTCCGATTCTTCGGCTGTTGTCAGAGCTTGAATACCACCAGGTGCATAATACACTGCAAGAGCATCTTCCCAATGGTTAATTACAGATTCCAAAGCTTCCATACCCATTACACCAAGTTGTTGAGATGTTAGTTGTTGAGTAGAAATAATTCCTGGTACTCCTCCAACTGAACCGGATGCTAATGATGCTTTATCTGAAAGTGCTACCATTGATCCACCTGGACTACCCGAACGGGCTGAAGTTTTTGATCCTGCAATAGACACCAAATCATTTGGACTTCGCATACTATTTCGTGTCCGGCGCCCTCCATATTTTCGAGGACGACGTGTCGGTCGAGGTGTCTTTCGTCTTTTTAAATATCTTGCAAGAACTCCAAGAAGTGCTACACCTGCCGAAACAGATAGTACTACTATCTGAAATTTAAAATTTAAACTGAGTTTTAATAAACAACCGTGAATTGATGCCAGTCATTCATGCGTAAATTGTGAAATTGTAAAAAGAAAAAACAAAGAAAAGCAGCAACGGTAATCAGAAAGCTTTCAAGCAGAAAAGGAGATTAAAACTGCTCTTTTTATTTTAAACCATATTTACATACAGTAAGCCTCATAAATACATGAAGTCATGATCCAAAGAACTATGCAAAAATACATCAAGGATAGTTATAATCAGGGACCCTCACTAGAAACTCAATTTGATACACCTTTTATGAACAATTTTCTGACAAACCCGAAAATGTCCTTTCCAACGGATGCCCAGGTAGAAGCCGAGATGAATTGTCAGGGTATTAGATAAATCTACTAGAGTACGTAATGTACGTGGGCAGTCCTTCTGAAGACAATACAAGAAGCTTCCATCTTAATCTTAAGATATAATGCAGAAACAAGAAATTAATCTTAATCTTAAGATATAATGCAGAATGAAGAAATTATGTTGGTAATAATCCAGAGAAGTTGACTTCTCCGCCCTCTTAGAATTATAAGTAACTAGTGGAACACCGCAAGATTTTCGGCAGATGCAGAATCATTGGCTCATAGTTAGAATGCCAAGTTCAATAGTAATGATGTGATCCTTCATGTATGTGTAGATATTAACAGAAAACTGTTTATCATAATAAGGACCAAGCCAGAAAAATTGTGCCAGGTCCTGTAGTGCAACTACAATCGGTAGAATTTTCCTCCGCTGCTATAGAAAAATAATAATTAAGTTATTAAAACAAATTAATGCGACTGAAAGGAAATAGCAAAAAAGAGCAAGCAAGCAAGTCTGGAACTACAGCTACTACTCATTTGTGGAAGCTCAAAAATTTCAAGGATTAATGCTTTGGAATTTTTTTAACTAGTAATGATTGATAAGCCTATATTTGTCTTATACAGTATTTATCCTGTGCTCTTACGATTTTGATAAAAATAAATTAGTTAATTGTTAAAGTTCACAAAATACCTTTTGAGAGGTGGTTAACTTAAAAGGAAGAATCCGGGTCTCGTACAACTTTGCTGGGACTATTGCTTTAAGCATATTTATTATTATACTTAATAAAAATACTAACACGAAACAATGTATCCCTGAAAAATTTATCTAAACTCCCATTTTATTACCACGGATATCGTAATTATGTTAGTATAGGTTGTTTGATAACAGGTAATTGAACTTTCTCCAGATAATATTTGGGTTATTTTCGCGTAATACGTAAGGTAGGTTATGTTGTTCCGGCTAAAATTTGATGCAATGAACAGTTTATATGTTCATCGAACATACTAATTTAATTTTTTAATTATTTGAAATCACTGAATTAAGGACAAGTTCTTTAAATAAAAATATGCTACTAAAACGAAAACATGAATCCCTTCGTCACTTGACATGTGAAAGTTTTTTTTGGAGAATTATGACAGCTGACGGCTGATTACGGAACGAAGAACGCTGAAAAAATCTGCGACACTAGCGCCACCACTAGTTCGATACTAAGTCTACTGGCGCCATCTAAGTTTCGGCTGATTTTCAATACTAAGTCCAGTGGCGCCCTCATTCGGATGTCTCTTTTGCGCCTGCACTAATAGGAACTAGGAACAACGGAATATGGTTCTTGTTAGCACTTAGCACTCCGGTATTCGTAGTAAAAACTCTGCCGAACTTAGATGGCGCGATTACGAGTAGTGTCAACGGTTTGGCGCTAGTGTCGGTGTTATGATGATAAATTGGTGCAGACCATCCTTGCAAAAAATGATTTTTTTTCTCATTCGAACTGTCAAAGTTTTGTCAAATTTTTATTTTAAAGTAATTTTAGAAGAAAACAATTTACTGGATGTAAATGATAAATAGAAATTTAAGAAAAATGGTCGTAATTAATGATCTTCCCGATGAGGTGCTGGAATTTATTATGAGTTATCTACCACCATACAAAGATTTAAAGGAATGCCAAGCTGTGTGCAAGAGATGGAATTTAGTAGTAAAAAGTAAATGTTTTTTTTTCATTTATTTAGTTAACTTTTAAATTGTTTAACACAAAAAATTAATCGTAGATGTAATACGTCGCACAAAATTGAGCCTCGACAAAGGTCTCGTTGATTTCCGCTTATGCTGGAAATCCCATGGATACGTGAATATGACACCAACAATAGCGGGAAGATTTTCCCATTCGGCCGTAGTTCACGAGAATTCTATGTACGTATTTGGAGGAGGATCATCGAGTGACACAACGTTCAATGATCTATGGCGATTTGATTTATCGAAGAGGCAATGGGTTAGACCATTGTCAATGGGAAGCTATCCTTCACCGAAAGGTTCTGCATCGTTGGTGTGCTTTGGTGACAGACTTATACTTTTCGGTGGTTGGAGGTATCCTTCAATAAATCCACCATATCAACCTTGGTGTTTATTCGATGAATTACACTTATACCATATTAAAGAGAATCGTTGGACAGTACAGGCATCAGTATCTGGCCCACCACCAATGGCTGGACATTCAGCAACAATTCATCGTAAAACAATGATTGTTTTTGGTGGCTATCAACTTAACAATGAAGTGAATTTCTTTTCGAATGAAATATGGTGTTTAAATTTGGAAAATTTTTCTTGGATTAAACCAGAAGTCAGTAATATAAAGCCACCACCACGTTATGGGCAATTTCAGATTTGTCTGGATGATAATAACGTACTAATTTTAGGAGGTTGTGGCGGTCCGAATAATATGTTTAATGATGCATGGGTGCTTAACATGTCTAATAATACTTGGAAATGGAAAAATATACCCATTCGAAATAAAAAATGGGCTGCTTCAAATATGTGGTGTAATCCGGCTTGTAAAGTGGGCACAAAACTTGTTGTGTTGGGACCAACATCATCTCTTCCATGTGATTTTCAAATAATCAGGCCACAAAGGCCACGTATTCCAATTGGTCGTGAGGCTCTTCGAAGATTTAATAATCATAACGCCGACTTGGACTTAGAAGGAGGGAACGATCGGGCTCAGCCAATTAATAATAATAATAATAACAATAACAACAATAACAATAATAATAATGTTGCCCCGAATGATGAAGTTGTTCAACCGGTTCGACAACATGGTAATCACATCAATGTTCTAAGACGTGAACAGAACAATATGCAAGTAAATCTTCCGAATAACGATGTAAATAATGTGAATGAGGATGAAGCTGCTAATCGTTTGCAAAGAAATCTAGCACTTCGATCTAGGGAAGATAATCCATTAATGCCAAAACGATTCGGAGAACGATACGAGGTAAGAGTACTTACTCCCCCTCCCCCGCCCTCTGTTAATTAATTTTTCTAAATATTTTAGGATCGCTTTCGTATGGCCGCATTTAGTGTAGAAGGGCGAACTAGAAGTACGTCAAGAGAACGGCAACAGGAACGTGTAAGACGAATGGAAGAAAAAATGAATGCTCTACGAAATTCTCGACGCAATATTGAGCAAAAGCCAGAGGAACCTAGTCCGAAAAAATCTCGACGAAATAGTCTAGCCATGTTTGTCTGCGATATTTCAAAAGTTCTCGATGCAGATCCATATATTGAATGGATTGAACATAAAAATCATGGAATAATATCTGGTGCTCCAGAGAGACTGATATTATCAACAATTGTTCCAGGAAATGGTGAGTTGATTATGTTCGGTGGTGTACATAAGGAATCACTTTCGGAAGTGACTCATCAAGTTTCGAATTCAATTCATTTTCTAACAGCGCCAAGAGAAATTATTTAAAAATTTTATCAAAACGCAAACTTGATAACATGACAAATTTAGGATTTCAGAATGTTAATAAAAAGTATGTATGTAAATATATATAACTTATGAATTTATAAGTCACAGTAAATTCTTTAATGCGATACGAGAGTGTTGTCTGAATTTCAGATTTTTTTTTTATACTTTTGATTAGTTTTACTTCATTATAAATAGTATTGACATGTTATTTGTTAATTTAGACCTTAAAAAGTCTTGAAATATTTTAACAGTGTACAAAAATAAAAGTGTAGAGGACAAATTTATCCTCTTTATGTCAATGATATACTTCAAGGCGACCTGCAATTATTGTAACGCAAATTTTCCGTGAAAGTTAGATGGTAGAAAAAAAGGTTGAGAGACACATTTAGTTAGAGATATATAAGCTCAAGCTTAATATTGCTAAAACTTTTGTTTAATTTTGACTATTAATATAAAAATGAGTTGTCTGTTTGACTATTGTTGGTAAATATAAAAAGAAACATTTAACGCAGCATTAGCATTGCACTTTTCGTTCAAATCTAGTAATGCGTCACTGTCCTGTAGCCTTGTAGTATACCAATAATCTTGTATCAGTTAGCGAGTTGATATTTTTATTATCGATTGGGAATTCAGAGCTTGCATTATGTTTATTTCACTCCTATTAATTTACTTAAGAAGAAAAATCTGAAAACGTTTGCTATAATATTGAATTTAGTTAAAGTAGTCAGATGTAATAAATATTAGATATGAGAAGAAGACAGACCATAAAATCAGACGATACAAATTCAATGCCATTAACATTCCTTATAGCACTAACCATGCAATACTAGAGTATTCTTATTCTGCATTAAAGAATCAATTTGATTCCTTAAATTGTCCATACTATTTTTGTTTTGAAAACGAAACTTAAAAAGAAATAAAATAGCAAATTCGTAGTTTCGAACAAGAATTTCTCCACGGGATAGTAATGAAGTAGAAAATATATAACTTTGTCTGCTAGATTAGTTCACCATATACTGCAAGCTTAGTGCCTACCGGGAGGTACAAATAGGAAAAAATTGGAAACTAAAAAAAAAGTGATACCTCCTTCTAGATAACTAGCGCGGTGAAAAAAATAATCTAGTGAAAACTTTATATTCTCACTCAGAACAGGAATAATTCTAACAGGTATAATAAGTAATACCACATTTCTTTAGTTGAATTTAATGGGGCTTTCTATCGTAAACCTTAAATCTATCTATTTTCTTGAATGTGCAAGTGTTTTTATAATCATATAAGGTAAATTTAATGCTTAACAGCTTATGGGTCAATAATTTCAGCTAGTAAAATCTTTGGGATGATAACATGTATTTCATAGACAAAATAAATTATCTGATAAAAGTCATCAGCTTATGCCATATGTAAATTTCAAGCTGATTTATATGTTGAAATCAAATGAAAATAACGATTAAAATTAAAACTGAAATCAAATAATGATGGTATCAAAAAACTCCTTGAATTTAATTTGCCTAAACACACAATGTAGCTATATGACTCCATGTGGAGTTAAACCGGAGATCGCCGAGGGCAATGAGCGTGCAGTGCACGACATTACCCGCCGTTCAACAAGGTGTATTTCAAAGTCATTAAAATTCTCTGAATATTGTACGTCTTTGTGAGAATTTGTGGAAATATATAAAAAGAAGAAAAGTTGTTTTCCTATTTATTTTCCAAATTCAAGAGGAGTTTCGACAGTTGTTTTTTCAGAGCTAACTTACAAAATTTCAAACTTAAACATTTAAAGAAAAAGCAGATACGTCCCGGTGCATGTTACAAGAAATATATTAAAGTGTTAAGAAAAATTATACTCAAATTTACAACACATGAAATAGTGCATTTATGTTTAATCAAATCAATTACCATACCGTAAAATATCTATGTAGTCATTAAGCAGGCAGGACAGCTTCCAGTTATAAGTAACAGCAGAGGCAGTCCAGTCGCACTTGATCAAGAGAGTCGTCATTTAAAAGATTTTGTTGAGAAAATTAATATGTCTGCTCGTTTGAGAGAGACCTACGGAAAAGATAAGGGTCAATCTACATCGAGAGTTACACGCTACAAACTTCCAGCTTCAAGCTACGAATTTCAATTTGCACATGTGCTACATATACCTTCCTCAAATGAAGCGGCCTAACTGGATTATCGAGCTTCGGACTGAGAATGGAACACTGTGAACACTTGGTACTATGCGAATTGTCTACTCCGTTTCATGTGAAATTACCTTGATCACACGAAAATTTACCTTAAGGTAATAGAGAGTTTCAAGCTGCAGGGTGAGGCTAGCTACTTGGACTGAGTACGTTCATAGAAATACACTGAACTAGAAACTTTTTGTATACTCATCATGGAGGAGAGACTAAAATTTCATCTTAACCAGGTGCTAAAGCCCAAAACTGTCGCTCCCAAAGCAAAAGGAAGTTAAAATAAATTGCAGCCAAATATGTTTTCTTTCTAATAGTTTAAAAAAAAATGGATTTAGAACAAATTTATGGAAATTATAGCGTTTGAACAAAATACAAGCAACTTTTATATGAAAAACTCCTGCAGTAAGACATGGCAAGAAGAGTGTGGATGTCGCCTGCTGACCGGCCCGCTGCTCTTTTTTCGACTTTGTACATGGCTTGTATATTCTGGGCGCTACGGGCTTGTGCATGGCCCAATCGTTTGATCTGCATGAGCGTGTGTAGCGAATGTCGGAACTTAAGTGTAGAGAGCATGAGTGAAATTGGTCGAAACTATTGCGTACAAGCAAAACTTATTACTTTGCTATAGAATTGAACTAGACAAAATCGAATATTAACTTTTGCCTCCACTCGCAACGAATTTTATTTAAACTTTAATTCATTTCTATAGCCCAGCCGTCAGGTTGGCTTGTACGCAGTATTTTCTTCCGATTTCATTCATGGCATACTTCAGTCTCAACTCAAGCTCCAACTTGCGCTACACACGCTCATGCAAATCATACGACTGGGCCATGCATGGTCCAGTCGTATGATTTGCATGAGCGTATATAGCGGCCTTAATAAACGCTTCATAAAGCGTTCCCAGAGAAATTTGTTCCTATAATTGCAGTAGTCGTCGGCCGTCGATCCCTCTGATCGTCACAACTGAATTAAGGTAATTGAGTGGGCCAGTTTTACCCAGTGTCCCTTGGGTGGCTGGGGTAAGGCAGCGGAAGCCAGAACATCTGCGCATTCACATGGTTAATAGTAAGTAGTGTAAAGGTCCCTTCAGGACTGGATGTGTATGATGGCATTTGGTTTGTCAGGCATGAATTTTTTATATATGGCTGGTGGCACAGCGGCAGGTTTTCGTGGAACCTCCCCACACTCTCCGCCAATAGCCGAGGCAAGCTAGCGGTGCCGCCCTGCAGTCAACGCTGTCCACCGAGTTCACGTCCAAGTCAATCACTCTACATACTTCCATAACAACATGGCGCCCAACGTGGGGCCACCTCAGTTGGACATCGGTGTCTGAATGTGACGGATGCTGGAGACTGGGATTGCTTGGAGATATGGACATTTGGCTGTTAGCGAATTGTCTGACTCGGTAGTCTCATATCAAGTAGAAGTTACAGGCGGACCTGAGTCTAACTGGTGTTGTTATCTAAATTAAATTTTTGTAGAGTAAAGTTAAAGTTTTAAAGTTTTTGAAAGTGTTGTGATTAAAGTAAAGTTTGTTGATTTTCCATTTCGAGTAAAGTAAAAGCTTTTGATATTGTCTTTTTATCTGCAGTTCCACTTTAAGTTTGACCTTGGTCAAGCCTCAAGTCTGAACAGTTGTCGAATTTTTTTTTTTAATTTTTAATTGTTGATCTTTCCCGCTGGCCTTCTGCTATGGAAATAGTATAGTGGCCTCACGAACGAATTTTCGCTTGTGTTCTCACGGTGGCATTCCTTTGTTGGCCAACTGGCTGGATAGAGCTATGAGTCTGTGAGATGACTTTTTGGCTTTTAACTAACTAGTTGACCAGACTCATGGCCTTGACCGACTGGAAGGTTAATTAGACATCGCATCGAACGAAGAGAAAGGAAGGAGTTGTTGGAGGATGGAACTATTGCTGGAGACCTTCAGTAATCAGGAGCTGGCATACTGCAAAATGCCTGGCTTAAGAATCTCTAGTATCATTTTCAGTCTTTGACAGTTCCAACCCGAATTTTCCAAGTTTTCTGTGTGAATTTCTGAAGGCTTGGAAGACGTTTGCTTTGAGGGTAAGCTCTTGGAGGGAGAGGGACACTTTTGAGTCTAGCTTTTAGCAAGTTTTGAACAAAGTTTGGAGACGCTGCGTACGGAGATATCCAATAATATTCGACAGCAACTATCGGCAGCCATGCCTCCAGTAGATGTCTCACGTCCACCTCCTCCGTTGGGTGAACCGATATTACCGAGATATTTTCCGGAAACAAATAGATCTTCGAATCCAACGGCATCGTCTGCAAATGGGTCAGCAGGGGCCAAATAATGCACGCTTTTCACAAACTATATTCAGTCGAGCCTCGTCCAGTTCAGGACAACGACGTTCTGGTAGTCCTATCAGAAGATGGAATATTTCCTACAGCGGGGATAGCTCTCGACTGACTGTAGATGAATTCGTCTTTCGAGTGGAAGCACTCACATACTCGGCCTTGGACGGAGACTAATCTTCTGGTCCGACATATGACAACCTTGCTTTCTGGTCCAGCTATGGACTGGTACTGGTCTCTCCTGACACAAAGCTCCACGCCTTCGTGGGAGTACGTAAAAGCAGCTTTGTTAGCTGAATGGGGAGTACCAAAGGATGACCTCAAGGTCAAAGTCCAGCTGATGTCAAGAAAACAGAAATCAGGGGAATCCTTCGCTATGTATCATCAACACCTGGTACATTTGCGTGACCAATTACAGAACCCCTTGCCAGATGCAGAGTTTCTGGAGATAGTAAAATCAAACCTGTTGCCAGACATTCAACAGAAGATTTGTCTACATCCTGCAAAGACGATAGTCCAATTGCGATGTCTCGTAACACAAATACAGGCTATTGAGCAGCAAATCGCTACGGTCGTAGCCCCCGGAATATACAAGCCATGAACAAAGATGAAAAGAGAGCAGCGGGCTGGTCAGCAGGCGCCATCCACAGTCTTCTTGCCTTGTCTTACTGCTGGAGTTTTTTTTATATAAAAGTTGCTTGTATTTAAGATGAAATTTTAGTTTTTCCTCCATGACGAGTGTACAAAAAGCAGTGAGAGTGAGTTCTTACTGCATGCTGTACCGGCAAGTTAAGACCTTTTAATGTGTCGGTGCCTTCGGCGACTTCATGGTTTGTATTATATTCCGGGGGTTACGGCTCTGGTGATCGCCTCCATTTCTTCGTTTAACATTTGATTTATCTTGCCAGTTTTAGGGACTCGGCGTACCGGGCGTAGATAAAAAAATTAAAGATTTCCATCTCTAGCACACTGTGGCTAACTATTATTTCTATATATAACAAGAGAAAAAGCTATAATTGGTCTAACAGCTTCTTATGATACCCTAGATGAATGTCCGTATGAAATTTCGTGTGGTCACCCATTTGAGATTTTTTGCATTGGTTTCTCGCATATATTTCTAGAACGGCTCGTCGGACAGAAAAAATGATTATAACCAATTTTATAGGATTTCTTATTCTGAAGAAGTTTTTAGTACAATAAAAATGTGTAGGACTGATCGTTTTCAGAGTATATGTAAAAAATCAAAAATTTTATATGGCAACACCAAGAAGGGGTTGCCCGATTTAGTCCATTTTTGACATTTTTTTTGCTATTACTATGAAAACATAATGTACCAAATTTCAGCTTTCTATGTCGACGTGTTCTCATGTAGTGTCCAAATATATCGTGGAAAACGAAAATTTTGTATGGCAACCCCACGAAGGAGTTGCCCGATTTGTCTCATTTTCGAACTTAATTTTGCTTTTTTTTTTAATGTCCGTGTACAAAATTTCAGCTTTTTAGGTGAACGCGTTCTCGAGTTATCGTGCGCACGGACGGACGGACGGACAGACGGACATGCAAAAATAAAATTATTTTTATGCGGGGGTGTCCAATCCATTTTGCTCTACCATTATTTCTGTGCGTTACAAACGGAATTGCAAACTTAGTATACCCTATAGATTTCATCTAGGGTATAAAAATGCTCTTTCATTAATTTGTAGTTTGAACCGTATCAAAACTTTTATTTCTTCATTCAAATAAATTTCATGAATCGTGGAGTTAAATAAAAGCTAAAAGATTTTCAAAATTCTAATCGTTAGCTGATAAGTCTGAAATCATGATTTGCTCGTGGCGTAAACCGTAAAGCTTCCACATGCTTCAATTTCGTATAAAATTTGGGCTGGTAGCTCCGTTTCTTCTTTATTTCCTCGTATCAACATTTGGAAAGACTTTTCTTTTCTTCCAATATTTGTTTTGTTTGCAGTTCATTTTCCAGTGTCGTTCGCATCATTTGTTTTTTAAGAGCAAAACAGAAACACTGCATGTTGCTGTGATGTGACTTCGATTACTTCCTCTGTCAAAAAGAAAGAGACGACGGGGACGGACTGGATTGAGTGGAGTGTATTTTATTTACAGGTAATTTGTTACTGGTTGTTTGTTTAAAAGGGTAAATGGTAATAACTTTCCGAGTTTTTTAAATGTGGAAATGTATGATGCTTCTATTGAAAAGAACGCCATATAAAGAAAGTCACTATACTTTGGGAATTAACAAAAAAACTATGAGATCACTGGTAAAATAATTTTTCTCGTGTCAAGAGTGCAAACGTCAAAAGTGGAACACAAATTTTGTTAAATGGTTAATGTAAACAAAAGGGTTGAGTGATCTTTGTAATTTGTTTTGAGAAATAGTATAACAAAAAAATGAATCTATAAATATTAAATAAAATATATAAAAATATAGTGTCCCATATTAAATTGTTTAGTGCAATTACAAAATTTTAAGGAAATTCCATTATTAGCCTTATCTGCTATTTCGTTCGGAAAAGGTTAGTACCCCTCACCTATAACTTTATTTCTTTATTATTCACGCATAATAACAATATTAAATCATCCATTTACTTGTATTTGAGTTAAAATTTGAAAAGTGAAAGTGAATTTTCTGTCTGGTATTTTGGGTGGATGACATCATAGCGGTTTCGACATATGTAATATTTTTGTCACAAATATTTTATAAATCTCAATTTTATTGTTTTGTTTTAAGTTTTTATTTTTATTACTTGAGAACTGGTGGCTGAAGTTTACATCCGGCGCTACTTGCGATTGGTAAAGGCTGCTAGTAGTCTATTTTTGAATGGGAAATACTTTTCTAACATCTGCAAATTAATACCTAATAACCTATACCCAAGATACTCAGGTACCTGTATCTACTTAAGTTAGTTTTTTGTTTGTTTATTTAACGTTATGTTGATTTATACATATGTATGTGCAAAAAGTCTGTTGAAATCACATGCTTGGGAAAAAAATTAATATCTATGATCTCAACCACGAGGAGTGTATACAGTTCATGGACCATCCAATTAATCTAAATTATTTCCGGTTAATTTTTTCATCGTTTAAGAAATATTATTGCGTGCAAGTACGTGCGTTTGGGTGTATAGGTATATAGGATTTGATAGTAAAATAGTACCTACTCCTTGATTTTTCTTCTTGAAACATATAATTTGTATTTTATATGTAGTATTTCACACCAAAACTACTTTCTAAATTTTAAAAATTTTGAGCCTTATAGAAATCATAGAGGAGATTCTTGGGCTCAAGGATTTAATGAAATTGAAGTGGCAAAAGCTTCATTAGAGAGAGAATAATAGATATGTACATATTTCAATTTGAAGTAAAATTTTAAACGGTATTTTTTTATGTTTGTAACAGATATTAAAAATATCATTAAATCTGTGCACCTTTCAAAGCCTTTGTTTTTAAAGTTCTTTAATTTGACTTCAAGTAAAGAACACGTATAATAAGAAGAACTGCTATCAAAGCGCAAAATGTATGTATCTCCACATCATTTTTCCTCTATAAATTTTGTTATTCCTCGCTTTTTATTCACTTTTTCTCCATAAGCAATCATCCCATGTATAAAAGTTAGTCGGATTGACACCATGATTTAAATGTCATATGGCTTGTATCTGATTTTTTACCACGGTATACTGGTATTAACAAGATATACCCACTAGATTTTTTATAGGTGATGCAGTGACATCACAGCATCAATTCATATGAAGATTTCATAATTTATTTCTTTATATACCTATCTAATGTTTTTAGCACAGTTGTGTGATGCTGTGACGCTAAAGAGGTCTGAAATCCAAAAGAAACCTATTAGCAGAAAGAAACGGCTATAAACAGTTTGGGCCATCGCACACGAGTATTCTTAATGCAGTATGCATACCAGTTTTTAGGGAAGGGTGAGAAGAAGCAAAGAGATATCTCTACACTCCCAGAAAACCTGTTTGCATACTGCATCAGGAATACTCGTGTGGGATGGCCCAATTGTTTCCTTCTTCTTCTGGGAAATATGCCCGGGTTTTTTATGAGATAGGGTAACCTTTCTAAGTAAATTCGCAAGGATGTGGATGATAAAGGCCTAACCACAAAGTACATAAGCTTGCATATGCAAACCTTGAAAATATCACGAATGCTTCCTTATGCATCACTAACATTTGTATAGTATTTACACAAACTGTTAAATTTGCTTATGCAAAGTACGATCATGAGCGTTGACGAAAAGAATTAAAACTTGACGAACGGCTTCTTATTCCTATTGTGGGTTGTTATTATGAAAAACAATTGCTCGTGTCTTTGCATATGCTAGCATATGCACATTGTGGTTAGGTCTTAACCCTGAGAGCACACTGGTACCGACATAAAAGTATAAGGTAGAAATTGGTTGCACCTACCGAGGCTCAACACTCGATTTGTGTTTGCTTCAAGATCAGTTTCAGTGCAACACCATCGATTTTAAAGCACCTTCAAAGTAATCGCGATAATATACGACGAGGATTTAATAATATAAACAAGTGGGTGATAGGTCTGAAATTAGTTATACATTTTCGATATACTACTTTAGTTTGATAGAGACTTTTAGTTAGATTATTCGATTTCTTGTGTGAGTGTGATAGGCTGGTATGTTAGGCGTGCATTGCTATGCTACGCGCCATACACAAACATTATTCAAGTTTGTAAGTTTGTGATTTATATAACTCCTCTGCAAATGTTGTGAAGAAAGAAGGACTATTTGTCCTTCTACTGGGTCAGTTATTTACTACCCAAGGAGTACTACGCTGCTAATGCTGACGCATCTCGTTACCAATAGAGTATGATTTGAGTTGTTGTTGGAGCAAGAGCACACAGCCAACACTCATATATCTTTTTCTGTTTGAAGGAAGTGGCTGAGTCAGCGCCCAATCTAAAGATGTACATCCAATATACAATTATTCTCTTGGATACAAGTAAAGAACTTTAAAGTGTAAAAAATAATACAATTTTTTTAATCATATATTAATACTCAAAAGTATTTAAAAAGTATTTGAACGTTCCTGTAATTAATTCTTTTTCAATACTTCGAAAACTTCTCCTCGACTTCACCAAGCTGCACTGAAATACATATGTATGTATAATACACCATTACCTTCTACCATGCTGAAAGACTGGCTCATTGACAAACTAATAACTACAAAGGCTGGGCTAATAAAACAAAAATCTGCAACGTTTTGATCGAATATAAATATAAGATCGAAGCAATGAGTAAGCCAGCAATGTCTCTAAACTGAGGCTAAATGTGTCGAAAACAAAATGTATGGTACTAAATGATGTTAACAGGATAAAACTAACATTAAATTGCAAAGACATTACCCAGGTAGATATAATCAAGTATCTGGGAGTAATTGTTGACAACAAATTAAAATTCTGTTCCAACATCGACTTAATCTGCGCGAAAATAGCAAAAAGATATTAAGAAGAATAAGAAAAAAATATTGACACTGATACTGCAATTTGTGTTATACTGATACATACATATACACAAATTGCAGTATCAGTGTCAATTATTGTGCAACTATTAGATATTGCTGTAACGCTGGAGAAGTTCGCAGGTTGCAAAAACTGCAAAACCGGGCTATGCGAATATTATTACAGAGAAACAGATTTGAAAGAATTTCTGATATACTGCGTGACTTAATCTGGATAACTATGTATCAAAGGGTTTGCTTCAAGGTTCTGATGTTTATTTTAAAATTAAAAAATTATACATATGTTACCTGATTATTTAGTGGGCTTTGTTGAATATGTACATGAAGTTACAAACTATCAATTAAGAAATATAAATGATTTCAGAGTGGTTAAATAAATATAAGAAAACTAGTACACAAAACACATTACTAATTAAAGGACTAAAAATATATCTACAACAACTAACTTGTTGGAATTTGTCTCAGATACCATTCGCGGGTTTGCAAAAGGCTACCAGACGGATTGTATTTATACAGACTTTAGTAAAGCCTTCGTCAAGTTATCTCACTCCGTGATACTCTTTAAAATGGAAAAGTATGGGTTTCCCCCAACAATTCTAAAATGGACAGAGTCTTATTTAGATAACAGAACATATCAAATCTTATTCCGCCATTCCGTCTCTAGAGTCCTTGAAGACTTCGTCTGGCGTACCTCAAGGGAGTCACTTGGGCCCGTTGTTCTTTATTCTCTCTATTGACGACATTGTTTCTGTGGTGAAGTACTGTAAATTCTTGATTTATGCTGATGATGTTAAGCTTTTCGCTCAGATTAAATCTGTTCACGATTGTAAACAGGTGCAGGGTGACCTTCAACAATTTTACAATTGGTGCGATAGCAATAATTTGGTATTCAATATCGACAAATGTGAGGTTATGACTTTCCATAGGAATCAGACACCAATTACTTATGGTTATGAGTTCTCGGATTCCTCGATTCACCGTGTAGACTCTGTCTGTGACCTGGGTGTAAAATGTGACTACAGGTTGAATTTTATCTCCCATATAAACTATATGGTAAAAATCCTACACTGTCAAGTCAGGGATAGTCTGGGAATGTCTACAAACCCTAAAAAATCTATCAAGGAGAGACAATGTTATCCTCATGTGGGTACCTGGACATGAGGGCCACAAAGGCAATGAAATTGCGAATGGCCTAGCCAAAAGAGGAGCGGAAACTCAGTTTGTCGGACCAGAGCCATTTTGTGGCACTTCAAAGTGTTACCTCAGAGCTACCCTAAATAACTGGGAGAATAAAGAAAAATCCCTGTATTGGGAAAGGCTACAAGGACTTCGTCAGGCAAAAAAGTTTATCGACACCTCTGGCGGAAAAACAAAAGAACTCCTACTCCTTAGAAGAACAGAGCTCAAAATGATCACTGAGCTCTTCTCAGGCCATTGCCCCTTGAGGTATCACCTAAACAAGCTGGGTTTGGCTGAGACTTCATCCTGCCGCTTCTGTCAGGATGCTCACGAAACTGCGAAGCATTGGCAAGGCGGAGATTACTCCACCTTGAATATGCTTTTCCTCCACCAAGTTACGTATGGAACCTTAAGCCCAGAATGGTTCTAGACTTTATTAACAGTCTAAACCTATAAATGGAGCAAATTCAACGGGGACTCACAATAGATCTTTCAGGTCGCAGTGATTGCGAGGCTAACGCTATACACCCCTTCACACATCTAATCTAATCTAACTATATGCTATCAAAGTATCAAAGAGTAGTTCTATGCTGGTTTTATAAAACGTTGGTTCCGAGAGTTTTCGAATCCTACCATAACATTGTGTTGTACACTTGTTTTGTGAGACCACTTCTTGAATGCGCTAGCCAGGTCTGGTCTCCATTTTAGGGTACACACATCGACTGAATCGAGTCTGTTCAGAGAAACTTTTTATGATTTGCTCTCAGACACCTATCCTGGAATAATTCATTAATTCTTCCACCTTATGAGGATCGTTTGAAGCTTTTGAATAAGCACTCGCTTCAAAAACGTCGGATGGTTGCCGATGTAACGTTTGTGCATCAACTAATAAATGCGAATGTTGATTTTCCGCTGTTACTTAGAAAAATCTCTTTCCGCGATAGTGGACACAATTTGAGAAGACTATCTATGTTGCATGTTAACTCCGCAAGATCCCACTTTTGTATATATGAACCCATTAATCGCATGTGCATTACTGTTAATACTAAAGCTGAGCATTTAGTCGTTGACGTTTCTAAGCATTATTGGAGGAGGTCGACAACGGCACACATGAAAGTATTCTGAAAATAGCTCCAGTCGGATACCAGACTGAATAAGAATACTGCCGAAACAGTTTCTGTAAATTTCTAAGAATAAATGAAAACTTATAGCTCGTCTATGCCCGTAAAAATTGTTATAGGCCCAAGCACCCATTTTCGGCCTCCAATATGTAATTCATAAAAGTTTCCACTAAATTCCTAAGAAAAAATTGAGGCCTTCGGTACATAAGTCAAGGCATCGTTGATTTTGGAGCAAAGCATTGCTGGCTTACCCATTGCTTACGTTAGCAAGTGGGGCATCGTCGATTTTATATTCGAGCAAAGCTTAGCAGATTTTTGTACTACTTGCCCAGTCTTTGTAGTTATTAGTTTGCCTATGCAGAGTCTTACAGATTTTTCTTTTGAAAAATAACGCCGTGGCTTACGATTTTTTTGTAAGTAAACGTGCTTGTCCAGACTACTTAAAATTATTACACCTCAATAATGGTCAAAAGTTTTTCTTATATACTCGTAAAAATTAAGACAATATTGATCTAGTTCGTTTCATCCTTAACTACTTTTTAATACTGAAATTTTCGAAGTAATGGAAATGAATTGAAGGTATTATATGTCCAGTAAGGCCCAAATACTTTTTAAATACTTTTTGGTATTTATAAGTATTTTTGTAATGGAATCGCAAATTAAAATACTTTCCGGTATTTTAAAGTATTATGTACCTACATATTTGCAATTTCTGGAATGGTATTATAAAATTTTAATTCCAATACAGGAACAGTTGCACAGGTGTCAAGTGTTCGTATAAAAACCACATCCTAAGTGATTGATTACAATGTATAGTAATAGTCTATCATTACATACCCAGTGAAGAGCTAACCTAAAATTATCTACTCAAAGGTCTTCTCATTTGTCTTATTTTGAATAATAGAAAAAAAAATTTCAATGAAATTACCTACTTGTACCGTTTTTGTTTGTTTTTTCTCGACCAAAGCATAATTACAATCCATAATACATATAAGAACTATATAAAATTTTTATTATATAAATGTAAAATTAACATATGTACTTATCAAATGTGTACTCTCCTCAATGCAGTCATTACAGACCGCACACATTTCACTGATCTGTAATGACATGACTACTGCTTTCTAAAGACAAGATCGTTTCAAAAATTTGGTGGGCGTTATAAATAACCATTACGAAATCGACTGATTTCTTATTTACACAATAAAAGAAGAAAAGAAAATGAAAACTTTTTGATGTTCCGTTCAATCGAGTCATTCATTATCATATCACCATCGAATACAAATGAGTTCGTTGAAAGGTGTAAGTGTGTATTGAAGTGTTAACTAACAGGTACTACAGAGGTGCCTATCTAATAGATAAATTCAAGTCTCTTATTTTGCTCCCCGCATATTGGTACATGCATATGTAAGCTTTGCAGTGTTATAATGTCCCATCTTCGCAACTACCGAGGCCGGGTAATGCAGGCTATATACACATAATATGTATACTTGATGACGTAATGCTTTAAATTTTATCATAAATAAAACAAACGCTGTGGCATTGAACATTTTCGAGTAAGAAAAAAAAGACTGATAAACTTGTAAGTGTTTTATGGTTCAGTTAGTTAATAGATCAATCTTCGGAATAATATATGTAGTACGCTTGCTACGTCGAATTACATTGGAGCGATATTATGAATAAATATAGTGAAGGAAAATTTTGACCATAAAAAATCTTATTTTTATTTAACTTTCACAAAATTAAATTTTGAACGATTGTTCTATAATTTTTCTAACAAGAATATTGTTCGATGGTGTAGGTAGGTAGCTACCTAGTTTCTTTAATAAGTTTGAAAGCAATATTCAGATAAATAAAATATTTTGAATTGATGGTGTTGTAACGTGTAGGAATCTCACCAACTATAATTAAAAAACAAAGAGAATCGGAGAAGAAATAACCGAGATATGATCATCAAGAGGATGAAAAACTGTAGATTCCCAGATCCTTCTTCTGATTTGAATTTCGTGTCGCACTAATCACTATATGCAACGGAAAGTCTTTTGTGTAACGGGAGGGTGGAACCAGCCGGTGGTTCGAAATAGAGTGATTATAATTAACAAATCATATGGCAGCATTTTGTTATTAATAACAAAATTACCTACGGATGAGGGATGGAAAATATTGAGATTCCGGATCATTGTTCCGATCCTAACTTCGAGTCGCACTAATCACTGTATGCAATGGAAAGCCTTTTGACGGTGGGCAGGAAAATTTAGAGTTTAAATAATATATTTACGGATCAAAAGAAGTAATTTCTTTATTTATTTTAAGAATTTCATCAAAATGTGAGAAGTGTTCTTATGAAAAATTCACCTTAAATTCCAGGTATTGAATTGTCCTAATGTGTAGCTGTCGTTTAGTCGTTTTTTAGTTTTACTTTTTAATTTCCCTAAGGTGGTTATATTTATAAACATTACAAGTTCAGTGTTGAGTATTGTAGTGTTTTTGTCGTTTTTGCGGGTTTTAGTTTCCCTACAAGCGAGTACTGGTTAATTACCAGTATTAGTATTATTCAGTACTGTTACCGGTTAAATCTCTGGTTAAAAAAAGCCGTCGGGCGAAAGAAAATTCACCAATTTAGATACTTTCTATCCGTGTACATGTGGCGTGTGACTGTCCATCTCGATCTTATCTTCAGTTGGGGGAATTTCGCTTACCTGCTCGCTATTACCTAAACTGATTGATTATCCAGTTAAATAGCCAGGTATTATGACACTAAGCCTGCAATACACATTACTGGTTAATTAATTATCTGAATAATAATTCTTGTTAACTAACTACTTAGCAAGACAAATATTGCAAAACACACTGTACATACAGGTTATTTATTTGGTGAATTATTTTGGTTAACTAACTGCTTAGCAAAGTAGGCATTAATCAGTTGAAATGTGTATATCAGATTTAAACTGTTACAAGTCACAGTTTACATAAACTCGAGTGTTTTCTTTATTTAAATTGAAAAAAGAAAATATTTTCTGAAGAGACCAATAAATTTGAAAACTTCATATGCCTTCAATATTTCAATATTAATAAGATTTGATTATATAGAAGTTGTGAAGTTCTCCTCTGTAGAAATTTTACCATTTGTCTATTTATCCCTATTGCTAAATGGTAGATGTGTAGATGTTTGGATAGGTATTAGGTATATTTCTTGCGCTTACCACTGATGAGGGCGCGAGATAATAACTTGGATAGGATAGGCTGCGGATGGGACGTAGAATGAACTTTATAGTGACTGTAGGAAAAATTTATTATCACTGAAAATGTTCTTACAATATATCGATTTATATCTAATTTGAGATCTACATACTAAGCAATAATTACACTTATTAATGGGCAGAGAGTAATGAACTGTGAATTATATATCGAGAATTTGCTTTTTTCAACAATCAATTGCTCAATACAATTGATTAATTTAAATAATTACATACTAAGCGGAAACTGTTAAAGATTTTGCAATTGGAATTATTGCTTTTAGTTTGAGTTGAGACATGTTTCCTAAACCATTACATATACATATTTAGCGACACCCATCGTTATCACATTCAGGTTAATTTCTTTCTAAACACTACCTGAAAAATTTCCCGATATTTACTGGTTATTTATACTTTCATCAGATAATGTGCAATCGCACTAGCATCAATAAATTCTTGACGGTGCCGAAAGTACCCCTAGTTTGCAGGGTTGGGAAGTATCTCCAGAGGATTTTAGCTTAATGCAACCCATATTCTCGCTCATAATGTTTCTTCTAAAATGTGGATATGATGCTACTCATCATCTGTTTTTATCACTATATCATAAATTAATCAAGATCAAAATCTTATTACTAATAAATCGAGAGCGCCCAAATTTTCATTAGAAGCACAACCACTTTCTTTTAATTTACAATCTGATAGCAATAACTCCAAAGTCTGTGCCACAATTTTTTTTTTTTATTTATTTATTTATTTATCCTATCAGCAGAAAAAAAATTATGAGGTTTTGCCTAAGCCGACATTTGAGGAGGGGAATGAACTCGAGGTTTATATTGTTTTGTATTTGTAAGTAAAAGTTTGTCTGATCAATAACCGCTACCTATTGGGTCGAGTGCATTTTGCTCCATGCCTCTTGATCAGAAATATTTCAGTAGTAAAAGTCGAAAAATGGAATAAGGGAGGGAAGATTACATTTTTCCCAGTTTTTCTTCTTTAATGTATCTTAGTAGTTTATATTAGGGCGACTTCCTTTAATAAGCTTAATCCGAATAACTTTAGATCGTCTGTGCATCCACTCGTTTCTGCCGTAAAGCAATTGATTTTATATAAACGCATTGACTTATTTTACATATCTGTTCATGTTACTCATGGTATTAGATGGTCTACAATCAATGATCATCATCACAGGTGTTCAGGTACAACGTGAAATGTTTATATTTCAGGCGCATAGCGTGATATAAGCAAGTATTTTTCATAAGTGATGATATTATAGATATTAGCCTACTACACCTAGTATTTAAAAATGAATGAATGAAATGAAATAATAATTACAAATCTTAGAATTAGAGCTGAAGTAAGATCATTTCGATTACAATAAATAAATTATAATTTTTCAGCTATGGGAAAACTAGTGAGCAAAATCAAAGAACCTTTGTGTTATGCTGGAAGTGTTACAGGCTTAATTTCAAGTCGAAAACGTAAGCGAGAAGATGACGAATCATCAAACGATATCATTGATGCTATCGAAAAATCTCTACAGAAGCCAAAAAGGTATAAAAATAAATGGCAAATTAATTGTGATATCTGTATAATCGGAATGGAAAATTTCTATACTTATTTGTTAACATTTATTTTTCTGTTTCGATCGAACACCACAATAACGGTGAATGTGAATAAAATAAATAACAATTTCATTTCATTCTAAATTTACAGGAAAAAGCTAACTACAACGCAATATATTTATCAAGCCCTATTCAAGGAGCAAAAAAACTCCGATGTTTCTGTGATGGCATTGGGAAAAGTTTGGCATCTACATAAAGTCTACCTTTGTCAAAGTCCATACTTCGCTAGCATGTTTAATGGATCGTGGAAAGAATCTGCTCAAGATTTCATTCATATCAAAATCTTAGATCCAAAAATCACAGTTGATTGTAAGATAAATAAATTGCTTGAGGGATATTTGAAATTAAAATAAATCTTTTCCAACAGCACTAGAAAAAGTTTTTGGTACATTTTACTCAGATGAAATTGTCATAGAACCCGTTGGTGTTACATCGATTTTAGCAACAGCGACACTCTTTCAATTAGACAGTATTATCGATAAATGTACTGAGGTTATGATTGAAACAACAAATGCAGAGGTGAGTAGATATATTTTCATATTTTCCAAATATTCAACCAAGAAAAATGCTATTTTGCAGACTGCGGTTTACTATTATGAAGCATCCTGCCAATATGGAGTTCAAAGTGTAAAAAAGGCTGCATATAATTGGTTGCTTGTGAATCTTCTTAGTTTTTATAATAAACACGTAAAATGGTTAAAACCAATAGGAACAACATTAATGACTAACTTGGTGGCTAATCCTGACTTGTATGTAATGCAAACTGAATTCTCAGTATACTCCTTACTTCGATCGTGGATGTTTTTAAAATTGTTTCCTGGATATGATCCAGAAAAGAAGCCCGAAGAACAATATAAAACCCCACAAATGTTTTTCGCTAAAAGAACTGATACTACACCGTTTCTATGTACCCCGGAGGGTATGAAATACAAAGATGCCTTTCAAGCGTTAAGATTGCAGCATTTACTTATTCATCACATCGATATGACCATTATCATGGAGGATAATATTATTCCAAGAGAATGGTTACATTCCTATCTCATGAGGCATTGGAATAGTATCCTTAAAATTGATCATGCCTCAGATAAAGGGTGTGTATTTTGTGAATTTCGTAATTTTCCTAAAATTTATATGTATTAATCAATTTTTTATTTTGTTTTTGTTATATACATATAGAGTTGAGGAGAATGTTGACAATGAAAGATTCTTCAAGAATTGTATGCGTTGTGGACGTGTTTTACCCGAATCTAATTATCAAAAGTGGAGATGGACGGGTTTTAACTTTGGTCTCGATTTAGTACTCACGTCAGAAGGTAGACTTCTTACCATACGGCGACATCATAAAGCCGATAATGAAAGATTATTAAGTTTGAAAACGAAACGACAATTTATGATAAGGTAAGTACGAAAATGAATTGACAATGGTATTCATTCCATAGTTGTTACCATAATTGTTAAGCATCTGCACGTAACATACTGAATTTATCATATCAGTCATAAAACACACATGTTCTAATAAGATATAATTACATACATATTTACATACGTTTCTCAAATTTTTTAATTTGAGTATGATAGATGGCTTTAGATAAAATTCAACATACCAAAAATAACGAAAAATTCTTTACTAACATAAAAGAAGGAGAAAAATTCTATTCCAAGGCCTCCTTAAATGAGTCTTCCCATAAGGACTTGTTACAATCACTGACATGTATATAAATGGACTGCTTGTTGAACCAAAAATGCATGAAACCAAATGGCACCACTTTCATGTTCCTGTCTCTTTCCGTGAGAGCATACTTTCCCACTGAACTGTAACGATTGAGAACGAGAAATTGCTAGAGGTTCCGCGGTATATCCAACCAAAACAGCCTTGCAAAAAACACTTGCTTCGAGTCATAATTAAAATTTAACAATATAAATAGTCCCAAATACTTTTGTGGTAAATTCACTGAATCCCACGAACGTGGACAGGAGATCAGTCAGTCCATTTATATACATGTCAGTGGTTACAATGCAATAGTGTCAGAGCCCGCCGGCGAGCGTATACTTAAAGAGAAACCTCTTGAACAGCTGCAGCTGTGCAATACAAATTTGAAAGAAAGAATTGCATGTAATATTTATGCAAATTGAGCATGTATGTGACAAAGAGAAATATGCTTATTTTTTCCTGAAAGAGACATGTTTACATTTTTCTGGCGAATAATGGTGTGAAGTGAAAAAAAAACGCAACTATAGATAGCCAGGGCCCACACGCGGAAGATTATAGGCTGTTTTTACGACTGAGAAGTGTTCATTATTGTTTTTTACACACTGGCCAATAAGGGTATATTGAACAGTTGTTCAGGGATATCTCTTCTTAGTATACGCT
Source organism: Dioctria linearis (assembly GCA_963930735.1). Lineage (NCBI taxonomy): Eukaryota > Metazoa > Arthropoda > Insecta > Diptera > Asilidae > Dioctria > Dioctria linearis. The sequence goes on along the minus strand of OZ005740.1, from coordinate 7,372,022 downwards.
TGCCGGTCAGAACTACAATCCCCCTTAGATTAGAATAGGCTATGAGGAAGAAAAACAACTTTTTTCTTCATTTAGTAGAATTAATTAGAATTGTTTGTTTAGTCATGGAAGTCGTAAACTACGATATTTTCAGAGCGGGCATATAGTGGCTGAAACTTTATTAAGTATTGAAGAAATTTAATAGATAAGATGCAAATTTTTAAATTCGTAATTTTTTTATAACCTTTTAAATTATTAAGAACTTTTCCTGTGCCCCATTTATTTTTTGATAATTATTCTTGGCGTTGCCTTTGTATGGCTGATATCATGTAAGTGACCACTGAAAATTCAATTAATCGCGGTTGTTTATATTTATAACTCTATCACTCTTATTTTATTCAGAAAGTTCGAACAGACAACGAATAAAGTTCCAAGCCCTCTTGTCATTTCCCTCCCTTGTCTGCAGAAAAAAATTCTTATCACACGTACATGAATTTTACACAGGATGGATAGCCTATCCATTTTGCTATATAATCTAAGCAATCCTCACCTTTCAATTGTTGGGAGGTCAGTTGATTTGTCATGCAAAATAAATGCAGTATAAAAACAGCAAAAGAATACCTGCCTTATACCCTTACCTTCAATCATCAACAAAATGGCAGTTCTGCATTTTTATACAGGTTGTTTCCCCTTAGGAGGTCAATAGAGCAGGAGGTGATAGTACTTAACTATACAACAAAAAATTGTATGGCATGGGGGGAGCCAATATCAACCGTTTAGGAGTTACAGGGTGATTAAAAAAGGTAGTTTTTCACAAAACACCCTGTAAAAACTAAATGGCATACGGTCACAGTTAAGAGCTCATTGTATGCACAACTTCCTGGCCTTTCCAACGACAATTCAACCAGCTCTGCACTAAATGCTCTCCTCTCAAGAGTTGTGGTTTTCTAAACTAAAAATTTCGGATTTTCTTACCTTTTTTTATTTTGACCCCTATTCTTTTTGGAAAAACGTCATTAATATAACTTTAATTTGACCTATTACACCCTATGTGCTATCTGTAAGCGTTAAAGAGTTATTAGCTCAAAACCTATTCATATCATACCGAAATTAGCTGATTTTTTTTTAATGATGTGTTTTCCGTCGGGAACAAATTTAAGTTTTGAGCTAATAATAATAATTCTTGTAACTTTTTGTTCTTTTTAAGATACAGGATGTTTTGTGAAAAACTAACTTTTTTTCCGAATCACCCTGTAACTTCTAAACGGCTAATATTGCCCCCCCCCCCCCCCCCCCCGGCATACATTTTTTTCTTTTTCTAGGTGAGTACTATCACCTCCTGCTCTATTGACCTCTTAAGGGGAAACACCCTGTATAAGGCTAATAAATTCTAATTATTTTCAAATGTTTTTAATATGTTTTAATCAATTATATTTTTAATTCACAGAGTAAGAGTTGCATCACTAAATAGTCAGCGACAAATAGTCCATTGTCAATCAACAGAAGTAAAAACTCTCAATATGGAAAAGAATGAGGAAATATCACTGATGGTGTTCGAAAATCGCCTGGATTATCCATTACTGGTTTCTGTTAATTTGCTTCTTGTAACGCCAGATGAAATTGTGCTTCCGCTTCAACAAGGAAACGACACTGCAGTTCCTATTCAAGTTCCAATATCAGAAATTGGCACAAGTGCTGACAGTCCACAAACGAGTAGTTCAGAAATGAGCGTAGCCTCTGTACAAGAAGAATCTACAGAAAATCCTAACTCGAATGGTGGTGATGGTTAAGCTTTTTTTGTTTTTGTGTATACCTACAAATTATGTATATTCCTCATATTCTATTTTCTAGCATTTTCTAGATCATTAGGTTCTATCTTTAGTAATTTGCATTTTTGCATATTATGTATATTGCCACAAAGTTTATTTCCTATTTTTTGAGTTGATTTTGGTTTCTTCTTTGTGAAGCGTTTATATAATTTTTATCAAGTCAGGAAGTAATAAATTTTGTCTTCAATTTTAATAGACGTAATATTTTGTGGGAACTAGTCTGCATCGAATATTAATCTGTTCCGAGTTATAAAGTAAAAATTTATTGTCTTTTGCACAAAATTTAAAGGTTTTGCGCTCAGAAATTGTTCACGTCAACATGCAAAAAAGTTGAAGAATTAGAACAAGGAAAGACGCAAAATTTAAAAAATTTAACCGTTTTTTTTTCGCTTATAATAAAGGTAAAGATACACGGTGAGAGATATTTGTTCTCCGGTTTATAGAGACTAAAACTCTGAAGTGTTTACACGGCAAGAGACTTTTGTCTCTGGAGATCTTTGTCAAGCAAGAGATTGTTAGAAAGAATTATCAGAAAAGTAATTAATATTTTTATGTTATGGGAAAAGTGAAAATGCTTAAAAAAATATTTTCTTTGTAACAATTTGTCAAATTTGTCACTCCACTATATTCCTTTTCCTTTCCGAGTAGACCTACACTTAACTGACCACAAGACACAAATAGTCTCCGGAGACCTGGAATCGACAAATAAACAAACTTCGGAGACCGGAAACCGAACCTAGAAACCTGTTTGTTTTAAAATACACGACGGATGACCGAAGACCAAAGAAATCTCTAGACCAGATCTCTTTAGAGATTTTTTGCGTCGCTGAAATGTATACACGGGTCTCTGGAGGCCACAGTGTCTCGCCGTGTAGCTTTCCAATGAACCAACGACCAACCATGGTCAGCTTTTGGTACGCCACCGAAGAACGGCAATACGAGAGAATTTCTTATCCATTTCTTTACCCTCTAATACACGATCAGATACACTAAGGACTAGATGGACTTAAGTCCCGATTTCGTGTTATAAACATTATTGAGCTAGACCAAAACCCTCGAGAAATACTTCCCAAGCCATGAAACAGAAATCTATGTGTGCGTGCTAGTTCATTCTCTAAAATGTTTGTTTTATATTGATTTTTACGGAAAAGTGACTAGACACATTGATTTTATATATGCCATAAAGCCTAAACTACTATCCATATAATAAAATAGTCTTCCAGTAATTTTACGTATGGCTCCTTACCTTCCCAAAGCCTACATTTACCAAATACCTTAACAAAATTATAAATTAGTTTTTATTAAAATGTAACCGTACCATTTTACGCTCAATAACTCTCAGCTGTGTAATAGTTGGAATAGTGTTTAGGGCGCAGGAGCTATTCAAATCAAATTTTGCCAATTTTACATAAGAATATTGCAAATAATTTAGAAAGTTTTGACTATGTTAGGATTCTCATGTAGGAGCGATAGAGTATATTTCATGGCTCATTTCTCGAGGGTTTTAGCTAGACTCAATTTCCCCTGCCGTCTTGTATCTTTACCATCACTTGTGTTCTAAAAGAAGAATACTAAGAAAACTTGTTTTTAGCATGCGGTTACTATCGTTGTTTCAAATGTGTCTGCTCGTGGTATCGGACATAGATCTGAAAGTATTCGGATAATTAATTTGTCAACCGGATTTCAGGAATCGGATAGTTTGCAGATCCGGGCATATAGCAAATCAAGACCATATTTTCAGCTCTTATCGGATTGCTAAACAAAAATTGGGTATGCAAAAGTTACGACATACTAAAAACACTATCCAGAACATTAACGCTTCGTGAAATGTCAATGTAGGTCTAGGGTTGGGCTAGACTCAACTTCCCCTGCCGTCTTTTACCTTCACTTTTACTTGTATTCTTAAAGAAGGGTACAAAGAAAACCTATTTGTAGCACGGGGATACTGTCGTTGTTTCAAGTGTGTCTACTCGTGATATCGGATTGCCAAACAAAAATCAAGTACGCAAAAGATTGACGCTGCGTGAAATCTCAATTTCAGTCTTGAAATTATAATCTGCATTGCTCGTTCCTCAACTGTATTGTTTACTTATAAACACATTGGGATTTCAGTACGCAACTTTAATCCGGATCAAGGTATGAGACTTGTAAGCGATATATTTGAGTTCTTTTTATAGATACACTTGAAATGCACATTAAGGAACGTACAAATAATTTCATTTCGATGGCAAAGCAACGAACCTATTTTGGGCATATAAGAAGAGACCCATATTATAATTAATTTTTTTTTATATGAAACTAAAAGTTACTTAAAATGGCGTGTTTTAATTAAATCTTCTTTTGTTCAAAATAAATTCTAAAGTACAGCCTAGATATCATCGCACATATTTTAAATATTTTCTTGTTATTATGTATTAACTAAAATCAATTCCACGTTAATATACACCAATCAAATTGTGTTTTTTTTTTTACTTTTGTATAACACGTGTAGTATGAAGTGCCTATTAAAAATAGAAATGTTAAATACTGAAATTTTTTTTACATGTAACTCTAAAATTAGTTTATCTTTAACAAAATCTTCATTGTAAAACGAACGGGTATAGTTTACAGGAACTGATTAATTTCGTTAGAATAAGGAGATATTATATTTATCAATAATAAAAGTAATATTTTAACAATAATAACTTATTACTACATATTTTACTCAGTAAAAAAATTTATATCGAAATAAAATAAAAATATTTAGCAGCTTTATGTGGAAAGTTTCATTTTCCTGAAAAATCAATCTACATTTTTTTTATCTTATTATTTTCATTTATTCATTATGTTTTATTTTACTTTTCCTTTGTCTGTTTTTCTAATTGGATTATTACATATTTACTTTGAATTGATCGGTGATTATCATTTTTCAGTTTCTTAAAATTTTACGTAATATTGAAATTATAATTAGAAGCACTATTTTAACAATCAAACTTAAACAGGGATCATACGAAAACACAGGCATTCATTCATCTAGCTAGGGTATCGCAAGAATTGAAGAATTCTAACTTTTCCTTGTTGTATATTGAAATTTGTGTCACTTATTTGCAGAAGCGATCTTATTTTTTTTTTAAATAAATTGGAAAGCATAAAATATTGCGACTGTCATGACACTTACTTACATTGGTGCTACAAGCGCAAAGTTCTTACGTAAGCTACTGTCGCCGTGTAAATGTACCATACATACACGGTGGTGTAGAGTTAAGGTTTTTACGATCGAGATTGGCAATATACAGGGTGTCCCACGTAACGTGTTCCCCGGGCATTTTTCTCCAAAATGTGCGGAGATATCGAAAAAGTCCTAATAATAAAAGTTACGTATCATTAGCGAAGGTATCCTTTGACATAGCAAAAGTCCTTGCAAAAGGACTCCTCATTTACATTCAGATCACATTTTTGAATTACAAAAATAAAACTAAAACGAAAGTTATATTGAAAATTCCAGTTCACCCCTTTATTATCGATATATAAGGTCCGAAATTGTACTCCGTGTTCCTTTTCCATTTTTCACGAAAAGGCACAGAGATATCGAAGTTTTAATAACAAAAGTTATCCATAATAAGCCGGGCTATCTTTTGGTATACGAAAAATTTCGAAAAAGGGCACAAGGAAAATTAAAAAGAAAGTGGTATACCTATTGAAATTCTTTGCAAAAAGGAGGTAAATCATTTGCAGATATGTAATAAGTATGTTGTCATAATTCCTGAGATAAAAGTTACGGGCCCGCTGTTCATCCCCCTTCAATTTTCAGGTAAATTATCATATTATGTTTATTGTTAATGTAAACTTCTGAAGCGTAAGTAATATACCGTAATACAGGTAGAGGTAAAAAAATTATGAGAAAGGAGGTAAAAAGGAAGGAATTTTCTGTGGTGTGCAAAAACTTAATTTAAAGAAACAAATATTTTATTAAATCTTAAATTAACAACTAATTATGAACTCTAACACTAATAAATATTCAAAATGGCCGCCACCTTGTTGAATACAGTATGCGAGTCTCTGTTTGCAGTTTTCTCCTACATCTAATAAAACATCTGCCGGAATTTCTCGGCAAATTCGTTTAATTTGGTCCTTCATCGCTTCCTTCGTTGTAGGCTCATTTGCAAATAATTTGTCGTGCATTTGTCCCCATAAAAAAATAAAGTGGGGTTAACGTGTGGCCAGTCTACTTCTGCCCCGTGTCCAATCCATCTTCCTGGAAACATGTTATTAAGTTGTCTTCGTGCATCTAACGAAAAATTAGGGGAGCTCCATCTTGCTGGAACATCAGCGTTCTTGTTCTTAAATCGACTTCATCTAAAAGTATGGAAAGCTCAGAATTTAAAATACAATCGAAGTAAAATGGGCCAATTTTTTGCTGTCCAATATTTCGCGTCATACGTTCAATAGTTTTCTCTCTGCCTTTTCGACCTTGGATTCATCTGACTCCAGTAGTGAATGTTATGTCTATTGGGATCATTAGAATTCCTAAATGTAGCTGCATCGGTAAATAATGCATTGAATAAATTTCTATCTTGACGTAGTTTCTGTTGAGCCCAGTTGTAAGATTATGTTCTCCTACTGAAACCCCTTCTAATTTCTGAGAAAGGTTTAAATGGTAGGGGCACATTCTTAATCCTCTCAGCATCTTTTGGGGTACTTCTCGAGTATCCAGAATCTATTTCGCGAATGCTGAAATGAGACTTTCTAGCAATATTTTGCCGAATAATGCTCGTCCTGGGTCTGGCTCCCGTTCTTCTATTTTGACTAGAAGCCTCTGTCAATGATACATGTCTAGCCCTATATTTTATAATATTTAAAATTGACATACAACTCAGTGATCAAACTTAGAATGAAGTGTGCAAACTGCATATCAATTTATAGTATTTCAATCGTGCATTACTATACCAGGCCAAAGTTGGATATATTTATTTATGAGTACATTAGGTACATACCTACATAACTATTATTGCTCGTTTTGCCTCCTTTCCGCGAATCTCCTACCTGAATCTGTATCTATTTTTTTATGCTTCAGAAGTTTACATTAACAATAAAAATGATATAATGATAATTCACCTGGAAATTTAATGGGGACGAAAAGCGGGCCCGTACCTTTTATCTCAGGAATTATGACAACATGCTTATTACATATCTGTAAATGATTCACTTCCTTTTTGCGAAGAAATTCAGTAGGTTTACTACTTTCTTTCTAATTTGATTTGGAATTATTCAGTGTAGTCAAAATGCATCCTCAGTAAGGACGAAAAAGACATAACCGAAGATATCCTTTTTTCCTGTGCCTTTTTCGAAATTTTTCCTATACCAAAAGATAGCCCGGATAACTTTTGTTATTAGAACGTTCAATATCTCTGTGCATTTTCGTGAAAAATGGAAAAAGAACGCGGTACATGGAGTACAATTTGAGACCTTATATCTCGATAATAAAGGGATAAACGAATTTTCAATATAACAGTTTCGTTTTAGTTCTATTTTTGGAATTCAAAAATGTGATCTGAATGTATCCTTAATAAGGAAATTTTTTTAATATATCTTTTTCCGAGTCCTTTAGCAAGGACTTTTGTTATGCTAAAGAATACCTTGGTTAATGATACGTAACTTTCATTATTAGGAATTTTTCGATATCCGCACATTTTCGAGAAAAATGCCCAGGGAACACGTACGTGGACACCCTGTATATAAAATTATTAGTTAAAAAAAACAAGTTGTGTAGATTTAAGGTTTTTAAGATTGAGACTCCTTCAATTTGATCGGTTTTTAAGGGTGATAATTTAAAAAAAAAATTTTTTGTATAGCTATCAAGTTAATCACTTTAAATGTGATACTTGTTTTATCTATTTTCAAAGTAAGTGTTGAAAACATTTTGTTTGATTTTCGTTTCGGTTGTTGGATTCGTTTGGATACACGTTTGATGTAGTAGCTAAGCCGATCGAGTTCTTATAATATTTTTCGATTAAAGTAAAAAGTTAATATCGAGAAAGTAACGTTACGTGTGAAATTGTGTTAGTGAAAAAAAAAAACAAGTGCAAAATCGATTCTAGGTAAGGCGTTTAATGTCGCACAACGCATCAGACGATCCAAAATCGCTCAATCCTGCCTTCAGCAATTCTCCAAGAAGCCATTCCACGCCAGTGACGGAAGATCAATGTTAGTATCCGTTTTATGTTATGAGTTCCGCTCAAAGGAAATTCTGGAAGAAAATCAATTCTTTTTCCTTCGATAACATCAGCCCGTCTGTTATTACAGAGGAAACTAGCTCAGGAACTGATTGTGGAACTTCGGGAACAGCAGAGGATAAGTTAATTTTGCCAGAACTGGACGAGTATAAACCAGTTATCCACAAACCAATAGAGGAGAAATGTATCGTTACGGAAACTAAAGAGGATAGCAGGCCCATTATCGAGAAAGTGGATGAGGAGACTCAGACCAGGGAGACAACAACGGAATTGATGCCCTTAAGATCAGGACGGAAGTATCGAGATTCCTTGGACGCTCTGCCATCAATCCAAGAAGAAGAACAACAACAAAATTAATCTTCAAATAGCAGTGAACAGCTAGAAGGTAAAACAACAACAGAGCCAATCTTCAGATAGTTCTGTGCAGCCAGACGAGTTAACCAGTGGAAACAGATCATCGGAACACTCAATTTGAGAAATGGAACCACCAGTGGATATAATTAAAATTAACCAATTAATATTTAATAGTGTACCAATTTTAATGTGTGAAAAAGGTTCCAACTTAATCCCAGAAATAAATATATTTATCAATTGTTGTAAGTATGTTATAAATTGTCTAGCCGAAACTGAAATCCCTGTATTTCTAAACTCCTTCCAACGCGCTTCAGAGGAAGAGTAGCAAGTGCCATCGAAGGTACGGGTTTCAATAACTTTCAGCAATTGGAGACACATATCCAAAATAAGTTAGTAAACACGAAAAGTTATGTGGCTCTTGTAAATGAACTTAGGGTGTTGTTTCAATTACCAGCGGAAACTTTGATAAACTATGCTCAAAGAATAAAATCTTTATTTAAAACCTGCGTTTCTAAAATTCCTGATCGACACACTGGCGCAACAGCAGAGGCAGTGAAAAAGGATTTAGAGGAAACAGCCATATATGTATTTAAGACAGGTATAATTAACCCAAACCACAGAATGTTTCTCCTACAGGAGTCTGGTGAGAGTTTAGCATCAGTAGTCGAGAAAGCGGAGAAACTAGAAGAAGCCGAGAGACAAACTATCGATTTTACAAAATCCTTTAGGTATATCATTGGCCCAACCAATAATTGATAGTTATCCAGTCAATACTACTTGGATGCCTAGGGAAAGGTTAGGTAATATCAGAGATCCACCAATTCACAAGCCACCCCAAAATAGTTATCAGAATTCTGCGTATGCTTCTCGAAGCAATAATAGAGATAGTAATGCTCAAAATCGGCAGATAAACCTAGTACAAAATAGCAGGTCTTCTGAAGGTGGCCGAAAAAACACAGTTGGCGCAATAAAATGTGATTTTTTGTTAAAGAAGAGATCACACTACAAACCAGTGCCGATCAAAGCAAGACTGGGAAAATAGGTCGACTCAAAATAACCAGCAGTTTTCGGAAACTAAATAAGGACTTGCGAGGACACCGCGGAAGGCCAACGTTAGGAAAGAAAAACGATGTCAGCCCTCCCAAGTTCCTAAATGTTCAGTTAAATTACCCTACTTGGATATAGCAGCTAAGTCCTCGGTAGAACTAGTAGTCGACACGGGAACTGACGTGAACCTATTAAAAAAACATGCTAAGCATCTCAACGTCTACATACGTATAGACTAGCTTATATGGATAAAATTTTAACTGTGCAAAAATGGTCGAAGCAGTAGACCACACATGCTTGCGAAGCTGTAGAATACATACTTACACACAACAAAAGCAACAACAACATTTAAAAGTAGACTTAAAATCAACATTAGTAAAAATAATAAAAAAAAATAAAATAGTACAAATATGTTAGAACATGTGTCGATTAACAAACTTTAAGTGCGTTGAGTAAAACAATTGCTCAAAGATAAAAAAAGGTTAAATACTGTCAAGATTAACATTATTGCAATAATATAAGTGATAATAATTTTTTTGTCACAGCTAACCTCAAAATATTTTTGAGTTGTTGTTTGCTTATTAATCAGTTCGGCTTTCTCGACACCTTATTAGTTCGTTCCAGTTCCAAATGAAGGAGAGTATTAATAAATTTGAAATTCATTTTTCCCTTCAAGTTGTATAAAAAAGAAAGTTAAACTTTAAAAATATATATAAATAAAACAAAACGCGTGCGTGAAACTATCGTAGACGTCGTAATAGACTTGTTTATTATTGCCTCAACGCACATGAAAACAGCAGCTAAGTCAACTCAAATTTCGAAAATTTGTTTTTACAAACTTGTATTTTAAGAAAAATTCTATGACAGAAAATTTAAATTTGTACAAATGAAACAAATTCCATATAAAAGACTCGACACAGATCATATTATCCAGTAAGGTGTCTTTAGATAAAATGTTTAATATCTTCGTCGGAATTTGTTTATCACTGATTCTTTCAATTGGGAACTCAAGTCCTATCATAGGAGGCTCAGATGTTGGAAAAATAGTAATGGAAGGCAATAACATTCGTGTAACCGGTCAGAATAAGTACCCTTTCATGGTGTATATACTGATTTTCGAACCAATCAAGAGTGACAGTAAAGGGAAGCAAGATATGACAGATTGTGGAGGTGTTATTATTTCCGAAACTGCTGTCTTAACTGCTGCTCACTGCTTAACTGATATTATAGCTGAACCAGAAGTATTCGTCAAAGCTGGAATTGTTCATATAAAATACGAAAAGAATTTAGGTCAAACATCGGAGTTAGACCGTTACGTTATACATCAAGATTACATAGATGAATGCAAAATAACAGACAAATTTTCAGAATTTTGTCTTAACGACATTGCAGTTTTGTTCCTAAAGAAGCATTTTGTTTTTGAAATAAATGTAAACAAAGCTAACATAATTGGACCCGAAGACAATCCTTCACAGAAAATTGGCACTATTATTGGATGGGGCATAAATGATAAGAAGACGGAAGTACAAATGTTGCAAAAAGCAAAAATTAATATAATATCACATTCCACATGTCAACGATATCTTTCTGATGTCAAGATCACATCTAATATGATTTGCATTTTATCAGATACTAAAACTGAAGGTATATGTCAAGGTGACTCTGGAGGACCGTTGATTATTGACGGAAAAGTTTATGCAATAGCTTCGTTTGGTAGAGTTATAAAAGTAGGTAAACGTATTAAATGTGATCCCACTGAACCAGCAGTTTACACCAATCTTGGTGTCTATAAAAAATGGATTGAAAAATGTTCACAAACACCTTTAGCAAAATGTAGAGCAACACCTTTATTAAGTTCACAGCGTTCATCAAGCTCCCAGCGTGTGCCTTCCACTTCAGCCAGCTCATCAGTTGAAGGGAGTAGCAATAAAAGGAAATCATCAAAATCGAAATCGTTTTTCACAGTTTTGAAATAATCAATACCACGCTTGAAGAAAAAAGCGTCCAAGAATAAATAGTTCTGTTCAGTTTAATTTTTTGTGTAATTAGTTTCAATAATTTATTAAAAAAAAACACATTTTTGCAAATGAAATTCACAGGATTTATTTTCATTATCCAATCCTCGTAATATATTGCGTAGCACAATGCGACTCTTTATCAAACGCTGTTCTGTGCTACATCTTTGAATTCAAACCCAATCGTTGCTATTTTTCCCTCTCAATGTTCTCCGCAGTCATTTGTGTTAAGTCTTCCTATTCATCGAGTCCTTCAAGCTCCAAATCAAGGTTTTGGTTTGCAATGTCAGTCACTTGTTTGTTTTTTTTTATTATAATTTTCATGCTATTCAGGCCCTTGTCGCGGTATAATCAAGATCGACCATTAGCCTTTGCTGTTTTTGAATGTCACAGACGTTACATGGTTATAGTAAGTGAACAGTAAGTTATCCTTATTTACATATTGTTATAGCCTGGCGGAAGCCTTAGAAAGGCCAGTCTCAAAAAATAACCAAAATTAAAAGCATTCAGCCATGCATACTTCACTTCTACCTCCGTAGTCTTATATTATGTAAATGTATACCTGTCTAAAGTACATACATACTGATTAGGCCAAACCACATATAAAAACGTTTTTGCTTCAAAAACCGAATGATAAGATTCAATCTAATTGGAATGAATAAAAGGTGTTTTAAAACCGATATTTCATGAGTTACCATTCATCAGAAGGGTATAATACAGAATAATGTAAGCAATCTTATTCTTTTGTCGTTTACTCTAAGCGTTCTAAACGTATAGTACCCACATACTTACGTATGCATGAGAATATACACACATATATATATCAAGCCAACTAAATACAATGTTAGCTTCAGGTTACCGTGTATTCGTAAATGGAAATTCAACAAAATTTTCGTCTTAATGCTTTAGATTGAACAAGATAACTAGTTTTATGATAAGGCGTAATAAGCGAAATTCGTTTTTTTAATTGCCACTACAATCACCATGGGTAAATACGCAACCATTATGGATAGAAGTAAAAATGTTGATCATAAGATTCGCAGACTATTTAAATTTGAACAAATGGTCCAAAAGATTCGTGCGAAAGTAAAATTTATTGGAGCCCTATATATATAAAAGACTGCATCAATCACAAATTGTCCACAGTTAAAATGCTTTATATTATCGTGACAATATGCTTCATAGCAATATTACTCTCAACTGGAAACTCAAGTCCCATTATGGGTGGAAGGGACGTTGCAGAAATATCAAAGGAAGGAGAGCATGTAAGAGTAATAGGCCAGAATAAATATCCTTATATGGCAGAATTAATTATTTTCGAAACCAGTGATAAAAAACAAACTATATCGAATTGTGGTGGTGTTATAATCTCTACATATGCTGTATTAACTGCTGCTCATTGCCTTGCCGATTGCCTTACTGATCCTGATGTGTTTGTTAAAGCTGGATTTGTTCATTCCGAATATCAAAAGAAACTAGCTCAGGCATCGCAGATGCAGAGTTACATAATACATGAAGGATACGTAGATGAATGCAAAATAATAACAGATTTTTCGGAATTTTGTCTAAACGATATTGCAATTTTATTCCTAAAGAAGCCTTTTATTTTTGGAAACACTATAAGTAAAGCTAACATGGCTGGACTTACAGATAGTCATTCCAATAAAAAAGGTTTTATTATTGGATGGGGCATAAACGAGAAAGGAGAATCAATGAAAATGTTACAGGAAGCAGAAATGAGGACTGTACCTCTACCGAATTGTCAAAAACTACATCCAAATGTTATGATCACTTCTAATATGATATGCGTTCAGTCTGATAATAAAGCAGCAGGAGCATGTGAAGGCGACTCTGGAGGACCATTTATTATCGATGGAAAAGTATATGGGATTTCGTCATTCAATACTGTAATAGAAGAAGATGATCATGATGACAGTCATGAAATATGTGATCCAACTGTACCGATGGTGTACACCAATGTTGCTCTCTACATAAACTGGATTACTGAAACCTTGCGCAAATATCCAAAATTGACGAAAAGTGCGACACATTTTCGTTCTACTTCACCCACGTTTTCACGAACGGGAACAGGTGTATTTTCAGTATTGAAAACTCCTAAGACTGCCCAAAAAGGTTTATCAAAAAAAACCATCAAGAAAAATGTTGGTTAAATTTTTTTGTGTCATAAAACTATATCAATCAAATCAAAAAATTGTTGTTCAGTTTAATTTTTTATGTAATTAGATTCGATAATTTTATTAAAAATAAAAATAAAAATAAAAAAATACCACTACAAATCGAATTCACAGGTTTTATACCTAATTACAACTTTGTTCTTTGGTGCATCCTTTCAATTCAGGCAATCTCCTCTAATCATGGTTACAGCTATATAATAACGTCCTAATGAGAGAATAATTAAGTGCAGATGATAATCAAATTGCGAAATTTTTTATATAACCGAACTAGTTAAGAAATATCAGTCTAATGCGTAACTACTGATCTGTGTCCAAATTCCAACCGGTGTGTTTAGGATTTAATGTTTAAGATTTTGAATACAAATACTCGAAGAGCAAACAGTTCTTCATTAGATAAGTGTACAAAAAAAGGAATATTATCCGGAATAGCCACCCCCCCCCCTCCCCACAAGTCAGATGAATATAGTCGGTATTTAGTTCCAAGAATATTCAATCACTCTGATCAAGTTGCTAATCTCTAGAATTTCATTATCCTATTCTTACAAGGTGTCTTCCTAACATTTTAGAAGGTTCAAGCATGAATGCCTTTCATCTCTGAATCAGATAAGTAATAAAATTCTTGCGTGCTGAATGAAAAATACATCTGAAATTTGAATAAGTAGCTTACTGGACAGTGTCAAAGATAACACCACTCCGGCCGCCCAAAAGATATGAGTGCAATATCTAATTAGGAGGAATGTTTAGTTCCTCAACTGTAAGACATTTTAAACCAAAATTTCATGAGTTAACATACATATAAGTAAACATAAGAAGTGTATCGTACAGAATAGTGTAAGCAATCTAGTCTCATATAACATAAGAAACTTACTCTTTTGTCGTTAGTCTAAACAATGATCGTTCTTATCGCTCTAAACGTAGTACATATGTATGAATGTCCATATGTATATCACGCTAATTAAATAGAATGACAATTCAGCAAAATTCTTCTACTAAATGCCAGTTTTGTGATAAGGCGTAGTGAGCTAAAACTCGGATTTTGTTTTTTTCTTCTTTTTTTTGCTACAATCACAAAGATGGAGTAAACAAAAATATGGAACGTAACCATTGTATTGGCCATGAGCTTTGTAGACTATTTAAATTTGAACAAATGGTTCAATAAATTCATGTGAAAGAGAAATTTCTCCGAATCCTATATATATAAAAGACTAAGGAATAGTCTTCGATTAAAAAAATGCTTTATATTAACGTGACAATATGCTTCATAGCAATATTACTCTCAACTGGAAACTCAAGTCCTATTATGGGTGGAAGGGACGTTGCAGAAATATCAAAGGAAGGAGAGCATGTAAGAGTAATAGGCCAGAATAGATATCCTTATATGGCAGAATTAATTATTTTCGAAACCAGTGAGAAAAAACAAACTATATCGAATTGTGGTGGTGTTATAATCTCTACATATGCTGTATTAACTGCTGCTCATTGCCTTGCCGATTGCCTTACTGATCCTGATGTGTTTGTTAAAGCTGGATTTATTCATTCCGAATATCAAAAGAAACTAGCTCAGGCATCGCAGATGGAGAGTTACGTAATCCACGGCGGATACGTAGATGAATGTAAAATATTAACAGATTTTTGGAAATTTTGTCTAAACGATATTGCAATTTTGTTTCTAAAGAAGCCTTTTATTTTTGGAAACACTATAAGTAAAGCTGACCTGGCTGGACTTACAGATAGTCATTCCAATAAAAATGGTTTTATTATTGGATGGGGCATAAACGAGAAAGGAGAATCAATGAAAATGTTACAGGAAGCAGAAATGAGGACTGTACCTCTACCGAAATGTCAACAACGATATCCAAAAATTATGATCACTTCTAATATGATATGTATTCAGTCTGATAATAAAGCAGCAGGATCATGTGAAGGCGACTCTGGAGGACCATTTGTTATCAATGGAAAAGTATATGGGATTTCGTCATTCAATACTGTAATAGAAGAAGATGATCATGATGATAATCATGAAATATGTGATCCAACAGTACCGATGGTGTACACCAATGTTGCTCTCTACACAATCTGGATTACTGAAACTTTGCGAAAGTATCCAAAATTGACGAAGAGTGCAATACATTTTGATTCTAGTTCAGCAACGTCTTCACAAACTGGTACAAGTGGATTTTCTTTAGGATCGGAAAGTTCTAAAACAGGATGACAATAAATCGCTAACCAAAAGATGCTGGTTAATAATTATCGGCGTATAGGTACATAAAGAGGGTGTGTTTATTATTTTATTATTAATATGAATATCGTTTTTTGACACATAAGTTCTAATTTTATCAGGTATACGTACCAACCTACATAAATGCGCAAAAATAAAATGAATTAAAATCGTTTTTTACTAGGATTACTTCAACTTTCTGATAATCAATTAATCTAGTAGCAGGTACCTTGCGGTACATAGGCCTTCAAATCTGATGCCTATACCATAATCAGTCAATACATTTATATGAATACTTGAAGTATACTTCAAGTAGAGATCAAGTAATCAAAATATCATGTAAACGCGCATTGACTTCAAGTCTACTTGAATCAAGTAAATCACAATTTTGTTCCATTTACATGGAAAAATTCATGTAAACGCAACTTCAGTACTTGAAAAATTTTCATTTGTACGAGAAGAGGAACAAGAAGAAGATTATTGTTGATAATTCAGGCTGTGATTTTTAGCACTTTTCTCAAGATATTTATCTAAAAATCCGCAATTATGTATTGAACTTAATGCAAAGTTGTCAAAGATAAAGTGTAATTTCAATTAAATTTCAAGAAAATTTCAAGTCAAGTAATTGGAATTAATTCAACCAAAAACCCTACTTGAGTTTCAAGTGGATTTCAAGTCAAGTACTGAAGTATTCATGTAAACGTACTGTATCTTGAGCGATGATTTATCTTCATCTAATTCTATGATTACTTCAGTTATCTTTGCTCAACATTATTGGTATTTACAAATATTGTATTATTTTAAGTGGACTTAACGAGCCAACCCTGAGAACTCTAGTGTCTATTCTCACTGGGCACTCTTTTCTCAGGCGTCACCTTTACAGGATGATACTTTTTAATGATTCTATATGCAGGGGTTGCGGAGAGGAATCCGAAACGTTGACTCAGGCACTCTCAGAAAAGCGATATAGAATACTTTGCTCAGACCTCCTGGACGAGCTGCACGAAGCCCGCAAAGAGAGCTGGAGACCAATACTTAGCTTGGGAAGAGCGTCCGGTTGGGACCTATGAACGATTGCTCAAGGGTCCGGAGTGTAAACAATGGGCTTTGGTTTGGCCTACGTTCGGAGGACCTTTTGAAGTTCCAACCTCTTTTCAAACTAACTAACTAAGTGTTGATAGGACGATTAACTCTTATAGAAAATAGAATTAGAAAATGTCAGAAGTTTTCTTCTTAAACTGGACGATAGCGGAGGTTATTTCTATAATGGATAATAAACTCATTAGTCGATGAACAATGACTAAAAATCAAACTTCTTCTCTCTACACATACCCATAAATACAACCCTTTTTGTTTTTACAGAAACACTCCTTATTTGCTTTATAAAGGATCGCATTGGCATATGCAACATTTCTCAGGTAAACAAAGCCGACTTTCCTTACACGCAAACTGAAGTATGTGTATATAAAGCCGGTTGTCATATCAACTATATTATTCCTTCTCATATCATTGTACTGCTATATTGAGATAGAAAATTTGCTAACTTCTTAGCTACCCTGTTTAAAAAACACTTCGAAGTGTATAATCTTTAATTTAAAGGGATTGTAACAGTTTAAAAACCGACAGAAAATTTTCCGCAGGGATTTGTCAACAGCGATTTGATGTTCTCTTAAAGTCTGGATGGAATACTTCCACCGTTAATGGTAGGGTGATACTCAGGATAAAACCGCGTTGACTGATTCGAGAAATCTCGTACGGTATATACAAAAATGACCATGACAGCATTATCATTAAACTAATTAAAGATCTCTGAGTCCCAGTTGAACTTATACTAAGCCTATAGTGCTTGCAACTGAATGTGGTAGGAGTAATGACACAAGGTCCTAGTAGTCGCGCTGACTAGATAAGATGCGGGTGCTTTGTCTCCCGATCGCCTAAAAATAATAACAGGCAGAGCTGGGTAATACTTAAGTACTTACTACTTTAAGTACATTTTCGTTACTTAAGACTTATTACTCAATACTTTTGAAATGCCCTACTTAGTACTTGAACGTAAGTACTTGCTTCTATTTACTTGTACTTAAGACTTAGTTTTGTACTTAAGTACCAAGATTTTTACTTAAGTATTTCTGAGTCTATTAAGTAGTTACAAATATCTAACTCTTCGTACAAAAGCAAACACAATGTTTAGCGTAACTCCTTTTTTGTTGAGTTTGAAAGCACGCAAAGAACTGTCAAGGCATGTGCTGCACTCACGCGTTCAGGCAGAACCTTAGACAAACTTATAATATACAAACAAGACTGGGCAAGTAGAACAAAATCCAGTAACGTCTCGCGCGAATATAAAATCGACGATGCCCCGACTTGATGACATAACCAAGGGTAAGCAAACAATGCCGCGCTTCAATATGAAATCAGCGATTCCTCGACCTGATGTAAGGAAGGCCTCACTTTTTTTTAAAAATTTAGTGGACATTTTTTCCTTAGAATTTTTATGTATTATTTGAGGCAAAAATGGGTGCTTGGGCGGACCTCTAATAGTTTTTATGAGTGTAGCAATGGGAGGTGAAAGTTTTACTCTACGTGCAATGCTGAAAACTATAAAAAACTATAAATAGTATCCACTGGCTACATATCATAACTTTCAAAAGGTATTTATTTATTAATATCTATTAACTGAACTCTACAAACTTCATTATATTACTGCCAACGTACAAAGATTCTAAAAAAGTACTTCAAAAAGTATTCAGTACTTTTTATAGACTTAGTACTTAGTTACAAGTACTTTTCATACATGCGGTACTTGTACTTACGCTGAAGTACTCAGGCCTTCGGTACTTGTACTTAAGTACTTTTACTTTGGTACTTGCCCAGCTCTGATAACGGGTATATACCTATTTGGTAGTCCTTAGCACATTAAAAATGGCTGGGACTGATCGTTTTTTTATCTCATTCAAGAAATCCTAATTCCGTGTATGACAACTTTATGAAGGTCTTGTCGGATTTTGTAAATTTTTGAAATTATTAATAGTAATTACCTATAATTACTTTATCCAAAATTTAAGGTTTATTAGTTCAAAATCGGCTATTTTGGAATTTAAATCTAGAATTTTATTGTCGTGCATCTACCGGCAATATTTCAACTAGGTTTACGCATTCACATGTAGTAAAAATTGTAATTATATGGCAACCCTACGAAGGATTTGTCCAATTTCGCTCATTTTAAAGTTTAGGTCTACAGACTATTATTAAAAATGTATATGTACCAAATTTCTTTCAAAATGCATCTTAATATTATGCGTGATTGACAAAAACTTATTAAATTATTAAATACATAACTACGCTATAAAAACCGTGAAGTGAACGAACATTGGCTGTCCTAATTTCAGGCATAGCATAACCGCAGCAGTAGGGAAAGGTAATAAATAAGTACAAAACGAATGAATCAGAAATTTAGACAAAAAAAAACTAAGAAATTATCAGGCATGGCGGCTTTTTTGTCATGCACCTTCTATAATCGCACATTTTTTCAGGCGCAGCTTCCCAAACTATTCTAGAGGTTCATGTAAAAGGAATAGTAAAGGCAAAACTTACAAAAAATTGTGATTTATCAGAGATTTATTAAAAACAAAGAACTTCAATTTAGCAAAACAAAAACACAAATACCTAGGTATGTAATAGAATGAAAAATAATAAAAACGAAATAGCTTCAATTCAAGCTAAAACTAAAAAAAAACTTCTTGACTTCAGAGAAAAAAAAAATAATCTTGTTTGGCGATACGCCTCCTTGAGATATAGTTACCCAGACCAGAAGATCTTGCAGCTCATCATCGCCATGAACAGCTAAAAAGATATGCCGAGGCGAGACTTGCTTCTTCTTCTTATGCTGTTTGCAACAGTTTCCAACTAATTCAGATATTTCGGCCACTAAATATTCAAGTACGGCAGCCAAGTAAATGGCTCCACCGACACCAATTCTCTTAAAATAGCGTCCTTCTTTTAATTTGCAGTAGGTCCTTGACACTGGAAATACAAGGTCTGCCCTCGAAGATTTCGATCTTTTTGGAGTACGAATGTTTTCTTTACAAATATAAAAATTGTCTAAACTAATATTATAAAATAAACTTACTTCCCATTTTGGATAATTACTATTATAGAATATAGCGTACTCACACTGATCACTTAACAGCTTCTTTTACAAAAGAAAAGAAAAGTGGAATGATTTCAACAGCACAAAGGATTACGCAGCTCTACCAAAAATTCGTTACACTGGGCTACCCGAGGAGTACTACTACCAATCAAGTCGCACACATAAACAATGCTACCACCTACCGCCTAGGAATAAAAAAAAAGGCGAATTCGTAAATGATCAATTTTTTTGCATTAAAATTGCAAATTAAAAATATTCAAATAATATGATGCATTCGGTTCACACCACCAATGTCATATCTTAATGTCTTTCGCTCTTTATTGCTACATGCATGATCAACGTTCCGATGATATATTTAATCCGATCCCTTGTAGATTAATTCCTGCACGCAATACTCTCGCTCCAAGCCGCGCAAATCCTCTCTCTTCAAAATACTTTCGGCCATACAGTAAAATTCCGTGATGCCTTCTTATCCTGAACTTTGGGAATGTGGAACAGTCTACCATATTCTGCTTTTGCTCGAACTTACAATCTGCGAAGGTTCAAGGGTGACATACATCAGCACCTCCGCCACTTTACTCACGTCCCCTAATCCCTCCCTTATCTTTTTCCTGTCATGCTGTGCTTTGCATCATAGGGTATCCTCTTAGCTTGGCTTAATAATATAAAAAAAAATAAACGCGTGAAACTATCGTGGACGTCGTAATAGACTTGTTTATCCTTGCCTTAACACGCGTGAAAAACAGCAGCTAAGTCAACTCAAATTTCGAAAAATTCTATGACAGACAATTTAAATTTGCACAAATGAAACCAATTTTTTGTGTTAAGGTGATCCAGCTAATTCCATATAAAAGACTCGACACAGATCATATTCTCCAGTAAGTTGTCTTTAGATAAAATGTTTAATATCATCGTCGGAATATGTTTACCACTGATTCTTTCAATTGGGAACTCAAGTCCTATCCTAGGAGGCTCAGATGTTGGCAAAATAGTAAAGGATGCCAATAATATATATGTAACCGGTCAGCATAAGTACCCTTTTATGGTGTATATACTGATTTTCGAACCAATCAATAAAAACAATAAAGGGAAGCAAGATATGACGGATTGTGGAGGTGTTATTATTTCCGAAACTGCTGTCTTAACTGCCGCTCACTGCTTAACTGAATCTATAGGTGAACCAGAAGTATTCGTCAAAGCTGGAATTATTCACATAAAGTACGAAAAGAATTTAGGTCAAACATCGGAGGTAGAACGTTACGTTATACATCAAGATTACATAGAAGAATGCAAAATAACAGAAGAATTTTCAGAATTTTGTCTTAACGACATTGCGGTTTTGTTCCTAAAAAAGCATTTTGTTTTTGGAATAAATGTAAACAAAGCTAACATAATTGGACCCGAAGACAATCCTTCACAGAAAATTGGCACTATTATTGGATGGGGCATAAATGATAAGGGAAAGGCAGTAAAAATGTTACAAGAAGCTGAAATTAGTACAATATCACATTCCACATGTCAACGATATCTTTCTGAAGTCAAGATCACATCTAATATGATCTGCCTTTTATCAGATACTAAAACTGCAAGTATATGCCAAGGTGACTCTGGAGGACCGTTGATTATTGACGGAAAAGTTTATGCAATAGCTTCGTTTGGTAGAATTATACAAGTAGGTAAACGTATTAAATGTGATCCCACTGAACCAGCAGTTTACACCAATCTTGGTGTCTATAAAGAATGGATTGAAAAATGTTCACAAACACCTTTAGCAAAATGTAGAGCAACACCTTTATTAAGTTCACAGCCTTCATCAAGCTCCCAGCATGTGCCTTCCACTTCAGGTAGCTCATCAATTCAAGCAAGTAGCAATAAAGGAAAATCATCAAAATCGAAACTGTTTTTCACAGTTTTGAAAGATTCAATACCACGCTCAAGAAAAAAAGCGTCCAAGAATAAATAATTTTGTTCAGTTTAATTTTTGTGTAATCAGTTTCAATAATTTATTTAAAAAAAAATCATTTTTGCAAATGAAATTCACAGGATTTATTTCTAAATATTTTCATTATCCAATCCCCGTAATATATGTAGATATATATATTGCGTAGCACAATGCGACTCTTTATCAAAGTTGTTCAGTGCTGCATCTTTTAATTCACACCCAATCGTTGCTATTTTTCCCTCTCAATGTTCTCCGCAGTCATTTGGGTTAAGTCTTCCTATTCATCGAGTCCTTCAAGCTCCAAATCAAGGATTTGGTTTGCAATGTCAGTCACTTGTTTGTTTTTTTTTTTATAATTCGTGGTATGTTTCTAGATCTTTTCTTGGCCATAGATCTTTATATAAACATTCGCATAAGTTATTCAGTTGGAATGGGCTCCTGTGGAGGAGCGGAAAATTCTCATGCTATTCAGGCCCTTGTCGCGGTATAATCAAGATCGACCATTATTCTTTGCTGTTTGAATGTCACAACCGTTACATGGTTATAGTAAGTGAACAGTAAGTTCTATCCTTACTTACATATTGCTATAGCCTGGCGGAAACCTTAGAAAGGCCAGTCTCAAAAACTAACCAAAATTAAAAGCAGTCAGCCATGCATACTTCACTTCTACCTCCGTATTCTTATATCATGTAAATGTGTATATGCCTATAGTTTCCTAATGGCCGATACATACATACTGGATTAGGCCAAACCACATAAAAATGTTTTTGCTTCAAAAACCGAATGGTGAGATTCTAATTGGAATGAATAAAAGGTGTTTTACCATATACATAAACCGAAATTTCATGAGTTACCATTCATCAGAAGGGTATAATACAGAATGTTGTCGTTTACTCTAAACCCTGATCGTATTTTTAAACGTATAGTACCCACATACTTACGTATGCATGAGAATATACACATATATATATATCAAGCCAACTAAATACAATGTTAGCATCAGGTTACCGTGTATTCTTAAATGAAAATTCAGCAAAATTTGCTTCTTAATGCTTTAGATTGAACAAGATAACTAGTTTTATGACAAGTCGTAATAAGCGAAATACGTTTTTAATTGGCACTACAATCACCATGGGTAAATACGCAACCATCATGGATAGAAGTAAGAATATTGATCATAAGATTCGCAGACTATTTAAATTTGAACAAATGGTCCGAAAGACTCGTGCGAAAGTGTAATTTCTGAGAATCCTATATATATAAAAGACTGTATATATATCACTTTTCTAAGAAATAGTCTTCGGTTTAAAAAAAAATGCTTTATATTATCGTGACACATATGCTTCACAGCAATATTACTCTCAATTGGAAACTCAAATACTATTATGGGTGGAAGGGAAGTTGCAGAAATATCAAGGAAGGAGGGCATGTCAGAGTAATAGGCCAGAATAAATATCCTTATGTGGCAGAATTAATTTCGAAACTAGTGAAAAAAAAAACTAACAAATATGAAATACTAAATACTAAAATAAGCCTTAATTTAAATTAAAGATTAAAAATTGGATAAAAATTAAAATTTAGAATTTATTTTCAATTTAAATTACTACTTTTCTTATGATCACTTAACACATACGATGTTGGTAGACCGCGCCGCCTATAATTTAAAAAAACAGGTCGCCCGTAGCGATCAAAAGTTTGGTCACCCCTGTGTACACCAATGTTGCTCTCTACACTATCTGGATTACTGAAACTTTGCGAAAGTTCCCAAAATTGGCGAAAAGTGCAATACATTTTGTTGCTCGTTCAACAACGTCTTCACAAACTGGAATAAGTGGATTTTCTTTAGGATCGGAAAGTTCAAAACAGGATGATAAAAAATCGCTAACTGGTTAATAATTATCGGCATATAGGTACATAAAGAGGGTGTGTTTATTATTAAGATGAATATCGTCTTTTGACACATAAGTTCTAATTTTATCAAGAATAGCTACCAACCTACATAAATGAGTTAAAATCGTTTTTTAGTAGGATTACCTACTTCAACTTTCTGATAATTATTAATCTCGTAGTTCCTTGCGGTACATAGGCCTTTAAATGTGATGCTTATATCATAATCTATCTTGAGCGGTTGTTTATCTTCAACTAATTCTATGAACAGTTCGGTTATTTTTACTCAAGTTAGGTATTTAAAAATCATGTGTTATTTAAGTATTGACATGGCCATTAACTCTCATAGAAAATAGAATTAGAAAACGTCAGAAGTTTTCTTCTTGAACTGGACGATAGCCGAAGTTATTTCTATAATGAATAATAAAAATAAACTTTTGAGTCGATTTACAATGACTAAAAACCAAACTTCTTCTCTCTACACATACGCATAAAAACAAAAACTTCCTTTCTATTTGTTTTATATAAATGGCTATTTGTGTCGGATGATGAAGATGGCATTGGCATATGAAACATTTGTTGTGTAAACATAACTGACTTTTCTCACAAGCAAACAAGTACGTGTGTGTGCCAAGCTAATTTTCACATCCTATATTATTCCTTCTAATACATTGTACTACTATATTGAGCTAGAAAATTTGTTAACTCCTGCTATTAGCTATCCTGTTTTAAAAAAAACTTCGAATTGTATAATCTTTACGGCATTGTAACAGTTTAAAAACCATCAGAAAATTTTGCGCAAGGATTTGTCAACAGCGCTTTGATGATCTCTTAAAGTGTGGATGGGATACTCCCACCGTTAACAAGTAGGGCGATACTCAGGATAAAATCGGGTTGACTGATTCGATAATTCTCATATTGTATAAACAAAAATGACCATGACAGCATTATCATTAAACTAATTAAAGATCTCTTAAGAGTCCCGTAGTCGCGATGACTAGATAAAATGCCGATGCTTTGTCTGCCGATCGCCTGAAAATAATAAGAGGTATATACCTATTCGGAAGTAGTCCTTAGTATATTAAAAATGTCTGCGACCGACCGTTTTTTATCTCATGCAACAGATCCTAATTCCGTGTAAGTCAACCGAAGGTGTTGTCCGATTTAGTCTATTCTTGAAATTATAATGTAGAGGTAGGTATCTAGCTATAGTTACTTTATCCAAAATTTGATGTTTATTAGTTCAAAATCGTAATTGTCCGAAGGAGTTAACCGATGTGCTATATATTTTGTAATTTAAATCTAGAATTTTAAGTCTTGCATCTACCTGCAATATTTGAACTATGTTTACGCGTCCAATTTCGGCGCCCATTTTGAAGTTTAGGTCTACAAACTATTATCCAAAAAGCTGTACATGTACCAAATTCCTTTCAAAATGCATCTTAATATTATTCGTGGGGTGTCAAACATTTTTTATAAAAGTTACCTAAATACATATCTACGCTACAAAAATTAAAAATCGAACAAACACATTTTTCAAGCGCAGCTCCTAGATATTCCACGCAAAGCATGCGATAAACATATCTAGCTTTTTTTTTAAATAATGCTACTCTAAAATCCAAAGGAATAGTGAGGGCAAAACTTACAAAAAATTGTGATTATTCAGATTTATTAAAAACAAAAAACTTCAATTTAACAAAACAAAAACACAAATACCTAGGTATGTAATAGAATGAAAAAATAAAAACGAAATAGCTTCAAGCTAAAACAAAAAAAACTTATTGACTTCAAACTTAAAGGAAAAAACTAATCTTGGATGGAAGATGAAACCCGGATCCAGAGCGAAAATAAGACTCATTTGGAATTCCTTGCTTGTGATTTTCTTTTACTCTTTTTCAAAAGAGATGAATGTATGTTTGGCGCTACGCCTCCTCGAGATATAGTAACCCGGGCCAGTAGATCTTGCAGCTCATCATCGCCATGAACAGCTAAAAAAATATGCCGAGGCGTCACTTGCTTCTTTTTATGCTGTTTGCAACAGTTTCCAGCTAATTCAGATATTTCGGCCACTAAATATTCAAGTACGGCCGCCAAGTAAATGGCTCCACCGACACCAATTCTCTTACAATAGCGTCCTTCTTTTAATTTGCGGTACGTCCTTGACACAGGAAATACAAGGTCTGCCCTCGAAGATTTCGATCTTTTTGGAGTACGAATGTTTTCTTTATAAACAAAAATTTAATATAATAAAAACTGTCTAAAATAATATTGTAAAATACACTTACTCCCCATTTTGAATAATTAGATTCTAGCTCTAGCGCACTCACACTGATAACTTAACAGCTTCTTTTACAAAAGAAAAGACACGAAGTGGACTGGAATGATTTCAACAGAACAAAGGATTACGCAGCTCTACCAAAAATTCGTTACACTGGGCTACCCGACAAGGCTACCAATCATTTCGCACACAGAAACAATGCTACCACCTACCGCCTAGGAAGGAATAAAAAAAAGTCGGATTCGTATATGAAAATACAGGGTGGTCAGTTTTTTCGCATTAAAATTGCAAATTAAAAATTTTCAAAATATTAAAATAATAACTCTACTTTTTTCACTTTAAGTTTTGCGGTAGATATGTAATATCACTCGTTCGGTTCACACTACCAATGCCATATCTTAAAAATATTCAAAAATATGCACTGTCCACTGAAATTGTATACAAATTGGACGCTCGTCGTAATAAACCGCAAGATATATAGAATACTAGCTATTCCCATTACGAACCATGTTCCACCATTAGGTGACATAATATCATGAAATGTATAGGAAAATACAGTACATAGAACACAATACTCTCTCCTCTCTCTGTCTTTCCTATAAAAATGTATATACATTAGTCACAAAATTACATCATCAGCTATCAGCTGCAATGTGTCAAAATTTTAATGGGAATACTTTTCTTCTATATACTTTGTATTCAATAAATAATGATACCTTGGCATAAACGTAACTGGCCCTTATCTAAAGCCCGGGATTGTGTTCATTTAGCGGATAAATTTAGTTGCGAAAATTTAGCTAAATCGCTGAAGAAAGTGGTATGGTGGTATATGTTTTATGTGTTATCAGCTAAAAGTTTGTTTAGTTTTGACAAGTAGATGGCAGTAATTACAAACATCTATTAGCATCAGATTTATCCGCTCAATATTTTTTTCCACGCTAAAATGTTGACGTTTGAAGTTGAAGAAATTGAAATACAAGAGTGGCAGTGTATTTTTATTATCTTTTTCTGACAAAAAAAATTCCGTCTTCATTTAGACAATTCTTTTGAAAAGAAATTAAAGTAGTAAGTATAAATATAATTTTCCTTGCTATTGCGAGATTGGGTGATTGCAATAGCAGTCTAAAAGAGCACGAAATAATATCACAAATGCACGACAGCTGATTGTCAAAAGCAGCCACCTATAGTTCAAAACAATGAAGAATTTTAGCCGTAAAAAAGTTCTAATTCCTGCAACAGTTCCTATAATCTTTTCTCCCTCGCACATCTCAAATTTTGTTCACTTAAACCACAAGAATGCCGCACTTAAAAAGCCAAATATTTGACACAGCCATACTTTTCAACACATGTAATTTCTAGCGAAGTTTTGTTGTTGAGTTTTTCGTGTTATATTGACTGACTGACGTTTTGAATATACAGAAATATTTAATAAAAATATTAGTTTCTTCATAGCAATTATGTGCAGGTGAGAAATCCAATTGACAGATGAATCGATTATACTTGGGGTTTGTGTCAAGCTACTTTGGCTTCATCTCCAGAATGCATACCAATTTGACTATAGCCGGCTATAGCCAAAAGTTGAACACGGACTTGTTAATCTCTGATGATCCAGGTATAAAATGTTCGTGCCATTTTATTTTTTGAAGCTGGCTGCAAATCATTATTAACAAAAAAGAATAAAATGAAGAGAGTGTGTTAGAAGTGAACATGATTAAACCTTTGAATATTTCTATCAAATTTATTGGTTCTGTTGTTATAATGCATTATTTAATTTTCAATAATTTTTTATAACGATATGCGTTTTGCTACACTTTTGCCCAGACATGTCATCACAACAATTTTGCTACGCTGTAGTTCCTTATATGAACGAGGTTAATTGTGTGTGCGTCTTTAATCAGGTTACAATTGATATAAATAAGAATATCAATTGTATCATAATGCCTTAGACACACAGCACTCTTAATGAAGAAATAACTAACGACTCATTAGTCTATAATGATTCATTATAAACTGCGGACACACAGCCATTTCTTTAATTAAGTTGAGCTGTCAAACTGGTTTTGATAAACTTATCACCTTAAAGAAGCAATATGAATCGAATTAACGCGATAAACTTTGTTTTCATTTATTTTATTTTCGAATTTAACAATTAACAAATGAGAAAAACATTATATTAAAAAAAATATTAATAATATAATTTGTGATTTGCATTTCTTTGCATTTCTTCTTCTTATTTTTCAAATCGGCAGATGCACAGCGGAGCTCCAGATTTACATTATATGTCAAATCTAGCACATTTTTCCTCATTATAGCTATAATGAAGGAGGAAAACACTTCATTAATGCACTTCATTATCATCTGATTTTCGAGCTATAATGACATATACAATTTGACACACGGCATTTTAATGAATAGTTAGTACAAATGATTCATTAGTTCGTGCTGTGTGTCTAGGGTATAAGTTCACAGCATTTAATGATTACTACTATTAACCAAATTGCTGCAGAGCCATTCGATCAGAAATTTCACAAATTCAAAATGGCCGCAACAATTTGCTTGCAGAAGAATTGGTATGCTGCTCGTGCTGCAGCATAGAAAAGTGCAGGACGGAGTTTGTCCTCCCTCCAAATATCTCTTATCAACGAAAAATGTAGCACGCTGTAGGGTCTTATTCCTCGCTTTGTGTTGAACAATATATTTTTGTAGGTTCTATTAAATTGTGCAATTCTATGTATGGCTAGAGCTTAGAATATAGAGAGCGGGACAACAAAATATATGGATGAAAATACTGCAGTTGCTCCCACCGAAAATGCTCTTACTCGTTAGGAGTTTCTCAGCTGTCACAAACGTATACAAATCTTCGATATTTCATCGTTTTTGTTATTAATTTCAATTTAATTTACTATACAAATGTGTGTAAAGTACACAAAATGATATTTTATAAATATACTTGCCTAAAAAAAGATTTCCCACGTTGATATTTTCAAAAGATTTATGTAAATCCTTTCTTGGCTCTATACTCTAGGGTCTAGAGGCCTTATGCCTTAGACACACAGCACTCTTAATGAAGAAATAACTAACGACTCATTAGTCTATAATGATTCATTATAAACTGCGGACACACAGCCATTTCTTTAATTAAGTTGAGCTGTCAAACTGGTTTTGATAAACTTATCACCTTAAAGAAGCAATATGAATCGAATTAACGCGATAAACTTTGTTTTCATTTGTTTATTTTTCGAATTTAACAATTAACAAATGAGAAAAACATTATATTTAAAAAAATATTAATAATATAATTTGTGATTTGCATTTCTTTGCATTTCTTCTTCTTATTTTTCAAATCGGCAGATGCACAGCGGAGCTCCAGCTTTACATTATATGCCAAATCTAGCACATTTTTCCTCATTATAGCTATAGTGAAGGAGGAAAACACTTCATTAGTGTACTTCATTATCATCTGATTTTCGAGCTATAATGACATATACTATTTGACACACAGCATTTTAATGAATAGTTAGTGCAAATGATTCATTAGTTCGTGCTGTGTGTCTAGGGTATTACCTCTTTACAATAACGATGAGCGAATTCACAAATTTAAAAGAGTATTGAGTTGCAATTTTGGTATGTATTATGGGTAAATAGAACTTATAGCTGTGTTAAAGCTAGAAAGTTGAGCGAAAAATGAAGTTCTGTTTCAACTTCAAAAATCTAAATGATTCTCAATTCAAAACCATGGAAATTACTGTATTTAATGTACTTACCCATAATCTTTGCAATGCTGCCAACTGTAGCATTTCATTTAGGTCAATTTATAGGTTTTTCAATTGTTACCAACTGACACCACTGAGAGAACAATTTGTATTCGAACAAAAGCTGGTTGGACCAGTAAATGAAAGGAGTTCTTTAAAAGATTGTAAACCCGCCAAAATTTATTTTTACAGCTTTAGTGTATTTTCAGTAGTTTTTTTGTTGCTTGTCCACCAATCTGAGATAATGTCAAGTAAGCGAATTTATATTTATTTATTTCGTGTAGATTATTTATTTTTATCATAGAGTCCTCAAAAGTTGTAAAACCACCAGTGAACAAAACAAAATCCGTAAGAGCGGGTCTTACATTTCCCGTTGGACGAATCCACAGAATTCTAAAATCTGATGGGAATGGAGCTACTAGAGTAGGAACAGGGGCTGCCGTCTATTTTTCTGCTGTTTTGGAATACTTGGCAGCTGAAGTGTTAGAATTGGCTGGGAATGCATGCAAGGATAATAAGAGGACTCGAATTGCTCCACGACATATTACATTGGCCGTGCGCAATGATGAAGAATTATGCCGTTTAATGGACCAAGTTATCATAGCTGAAGGTGGTGTTGTGCCACATATTGAGAAAGTATTGTTACCCAAATCATCTAAAAAAAAGCCAGCAGTAAATGTCGATGGGCAGTCAGGTCAAATGTTGAGCCAAGAGTATTAGGGTGATGAGATTTAAGAATTATATATTTCTAAATGCCTGTACAGAGTACAAACACATTTTGAGTAACTTGTATGTAATGTTATTTTCTTATTATTGTTATTGGAATTGTGAAATTTTGTATTGTATGTGATTTTTAATAGAAGCTAGCAATTAAATGAGTTTTTCATGAATCTGTCACCGCAAAGGGCAGCCTTAAGCTTCCTGATAGTTCGTCTGTAAAGTTTTTAATCGGTCAACGCAAGATTTCTTTAATTTTCGGAAGCATTTGATCATTTTTAACTACGTGACATTGTTTATGGACGCCTATCGGATCTTTCTCTGGCTTTCTATCCCAATGCTAAGATTTGGGAATACGCTCAACACAACTTGAGTGATATTAGTTCGACGAAAATTAGTAATATACATAGGCATTAGATTCAAAGTTGAAACAAACAAAATCTTTTTAAAACATTAAAGGTCACATATTAACAAATATAAGTAGAAAGAAATTGCTGAAATACTTGAAAGCATATACACGGTTCAAGATTTACCTAAAACAAAATTTAATCAATATTGTAAAAAGGATTTATTTCTTATCATAATTATTAGCTTTACTTCCTTCTATAACTTTTGCTAAATCTTTAAGAGAAACTTCACCTGAGCCTCTCTCTAGCGGTTTTGGCTGATTTGGAGAAGGCTTCCAAGCGACCAAATAAATTATTTGAAAAGTTGCAGGAACACCATTATCCTAATAAAAATATATTTTTAATAATTATCCACATTAATGCCCGTCAACTCAAAGCGATTTGAGGAGACTTAGTTCAATACCTTTCCATAAAGCTCTTTATATATTGCAGATGCAGAGACTAAAACATCCTTACCCAAATTCAATGGTCTATTAAAAGCGGCATTGTTTTCACCCATCCCTGAAAAAATTATTTTTTGTCGCAAAAAATTCCTTATTGAAAACAAATATACCTTTCAAATCCCACATTAGTTCAAACATAGTTGGGTAGCCCACAACAATTTCATCTGTGTCTATAGTCAACATAGTAAATCCTGCTCTGTTGAGAAGTGCCCCAATATCCCTAATCTAAAGTTGGTTTTCGATGTAAGTAAAAATTTTGTTTAACAAAAACCTTTTTTTTCAGCTTAACCTGAGCAAACGGTGAAATATGTGGAGAAATTCCGCTCTTTCTTTCCAGTTCGGCAAGTTGCAATGAAGATCGCAATTCGTAAAGCGTATCTCCACCGAAGAGAGAAGCCATAAAAACACCGTCAGCCTTTAAACTTTTTAAAATTGAACTAAAACATCCAGGCAGATCATTGACCCAATGTAAACTTAGGCTTGATATAACTAAATCCATAGAATTTTCTTCAAACTATAAATAAAATGGAAAAAGTAAAATAAGTACATCGATTTTACTACTCATCTACATCTAACTTTTCCTCATCCATTTCTAGCTTAGTGATATTAAGGCCAGGCGTTCCTTCAGCGTGTTTCAGCATAGATGGGCTTGTAT
This sequence comes from Dioctria linearis, assembly GCA_963930735.1. Classification (NCBI taxonomy): domain Eukaryota; kingdom Metazoa; phylum Arthropoda; class Insecta; order Diptera; family Asilidae; genus Dioctria; species Dioctria linearis. Next base: position 7,339,942 of record OZ005740.1, on the reverse strand, counting down.
CACAAAGTGTCAAGTGCTGAACAGTTTCAGCTAGAATATGTTTCGAGATGAATCCACGATTGCATCCTAAATCTGCGGCTTTTTTAAATTCTCGCTTAACATCGAATATTCGATCAGATAGTCGAAACCCAACTTCTTCCTTAAGGTAGTCGAATAGACCAACGTCGGTTCTGTAAGTGAAATAGACAAAAACAAATAGGAAAGTTGTGTTGTAATCTTCGTGCCTACTATATGTAAAATTGATTATATATCTACCTCGTAGCAGCACGTTCCTTTTGAAGACGTTTTGCGTTTCTGTCGAATATATTCATAGTAGATTGGCTAGTCGTATTCTTTTGAATTGCAGTTGAGAATTTTCTCGCGGATGTTATTAATACAAGTTGACATTCCACTTGTCTGTGAGAAGAGTTAAGTAGTTTCCTCAAAGAGAGAGATAAACAACGATTGGTCATATTTAACACAAATATCTTTCTGAATTTTGTATTTAAAGCGAAGAAAAATCAAGAATCTCCACAGGTTACAACTTTCTTAAGTAAATATCTGACATTTCTGAAGACCCAAATCAGCTGCACTGTCCGTATCTACGTTTATAATGAAGAACAAAAACGTATTGAAATTATTTTAGACGGGGTTGGTCTTAAATCTTATTTAAAATAGTTATACCTCAGATTAGATATATACATATATTATATATTAGATACATATCTAATCTGTGCCTTGAGTGTCTTAAATCTTATTTAAAATAGTTATACCTCAGATTAGATATATACATATATTATATATTAGATACATATCTAATCTGGGGCCCTATTCTTGAATAACGAAGACAGATTCCGTATTCGTTATACTGTCAAAACCATTCGGAATCGTATTCTTGAAATCCGCATTCGTTATATACCGAACGCAAACCCTTCGTTATTTAACGAATGGGTTCAACCATTCGCTATGCCAAACAAAGAGTGAATCAGTTGCTACTTTACGAGTGATAATGGGAGATAGAAGATGTGCGAAAATTTCATATGCTCAAAAAATTAAACTAATTGAGTTTTAAGAGGAAAACCTGAAACTGAAATTTGGTAAATCCGATAACTTTTTTAGTTTAAAAGATGCCACGGAATTGTGGCAAAATAAAATCAGTATTAAATTCCATACCCGGAGCGCAAAAGAACCAGAAAAGTTTTATTATGATATTATATTAAACAAAGCTAATAGAAAATTTCCAGAGTTGGCAGGATTTAAAATGTGTGGTGAAAGGAAAATCTGTGGCGGATAAAAAACATTTGCATGGCACTGGTGGAGATCCTCCTGCAACATTTTTCTATTTAGCGTTGAATTAAGGGTGCAGGAATTGATTAACGATCGACGTAATTGATAGTCCATAGATTCTTTAACGATTTCAGACGTAAACAATAAACATTTTTTACAAATTATACTTTAAAACATGAAACAGCTGACATTATTCAATTTGTAAATTGACAGATCTAATCTTACCACACTCGTTATGTTGAAAAACTTTTTCACCACTTCGAATTTATAACGATGAGGTTCAAGAATACGAACGGTGTATACGATTCGTTATCAACCATTCGTTATATAACGAATACGTTAAAACCATTCGTTTTTCAAGAATAGGCCCCCTGTGCCTTGAGTGTGTTCAACTTTGTGCTCTGGAGGTGAAACCAAAGTACTTAACGTTTGTTTGTTTAATTTTTGCCGTCAAATAACCAAAAAAATATCGGCCTTTATTCATTTAATAAATAACTATTAGTTATTTATTCACTGACATATATAATATGGACTGCCTAACTTTCTATTGCATGTGGGCTCGCAGTTGCGTATGCCAAAAAAAGCTCTTACGCCGGTGCCAACATTGAAAAAATCATTGGCGGGAAGTTAAATAATGAGGACGTAGCTCGAAAAGAGATTATAATAAAACTTTTCGAATTTCGTCTGCACATCTTATCAATATATTGCCTTTGGTAAAACAATTTTATCAGTAATAACCCCAAATAATTAATTTAAAAATATTTATTTCGACGGACCCACTTATTTCAGTTGGTACTTGGAGCTTAGGCCGAAAGAGTCAGCAATATAGCGTGAGCCCACTTCGCAGTGCATTCTATTAATGTAGTCTTATATCTTAGATCATATAAGGTCTATATTATACATGTCAGTGCCTTTATTACTTATTTTTATATATATGTATGTATACATCTTCAACAAAAAAGAAATGTCAAATGTGTGTCATTTCATCTCACCATCATGGAAGGGATTATTTTGGCGGCTTAATTGAAAACGATTCATTTTAATGTAGAAACAATCAAATTTGGTAAATTTACGTTTTAAAATTCTTTCATGACATGGAACCTGGTGTTATAAGAAAACTCGATGAAGCTGTGGTTAATAGAATTGCTGCAGGAGAGATTATTCAAAGACCGGCAAATGCTTTGAAGGAAATGATTGAGAATAGGTTGCGATTATTTTTATTTCTATTTGAAAATTTAATTAAAGAGCAACAATTTCATTATATTATTTTATAGCCTAGATGCAAAATCATCTTACATTCAAATTACCGTAAAGAACGGTGGACTAAAATTGCTACAAATTCAAGACAATGGCACTGGAATACGTAAAGAAGACTTGGAAATTATTTGTGAACGTTTCACGACTTCGAAACTTGAAAAATTTGAAGACCTTTCAAATATTGCAACCTTTGGATTTAGGGGTGAGGCTCTGGCAAGTATAAGTCATGTAGCCCATTTAATTATACAAACGAAAACAGTTATGGAAAAATGCGGTTTCAGGTAAGGTTTATTCAGAATAGAATAGAAAAGAAAAGCATTTATTAAAGAATCTCAGCTTACGCTACGTTACATCGTTAGGTACATCGAGTATACAATAGATATTGATAATATGTCGAATGAATATTTTTTCAAAGAATAATGTTTCCACCTATTAAAAGCTTTATTGTATGAATTAATTTATAAATTTAAGTATATACCGTGTGATTCAACATACTCTTAGGTTAGGTGAGGTGAGGTTAGAGTTGCGCCATAGTAAGGAGGTGTACGATTAGCCACACTTAGATCATCAATGGTCCATTGTGTCTTAGGGGTTGCGATAAAACCGGCCACAAGAGTTAATTAAGCTTACAAGGTCCTTCAACTCCTGGTCTGATAGTTTTCCAAATTCAGAGAAAAAGTAGCTACCAAGCCTATTTTTCGTACGCTTAGCAAGGTTAGGGCATTCGCACAGTAGGTGTTGACCGCTCTCATCCTCGCCAATACAGTTTCTGCGGAAGTCCTTGTATGGAGCTTGCATGTTTGCCAAAGAGGCAGTATCCCATAATAAGAAGAAGTAAGTAGTAAGAATACGCACATCATTCCGGTTACTCCTTAGTAGAGGTTCAGTCTTCACAGGACAAATCGCGGGGCAAAGCTGTCTTGAAATCGCGAATGAAGTCAATACATCTAGAATCCTCTTCACTGATTCTAGAGACTGACCTACGGGTTCCTCTGCGGAACATATATCTATAACATTAGTTTTTCTTACCCGGTTTCCTTCGAGGTATCCAGCATACTCTTCATATTGATTTGTTTAGAAGGTTGAAAAGTATAGGTGGTGGATATGCATTCAAAACTATGCCATACTAGTCACTGTCATAATAGGTCAGGTCTTATTATAAAGAAATGTGAATATGAAAAAAAACCGGCGCTGATATTTTCTATTATTCCGGTAGAATTTGTAATCTTGATGGTCTTTTATAATACATGAATTCTCCTTCTAGAGCTTGTTATGAAGATGGAAAACTTAAAGGTCCACCTAAACCATGTGCTGGAAATCAGGGCACTATGATTACAGTGGAAGATTTATTTTACAATATTCCACAAAGACGGCAAGCATTAAAATTTTGTGAAGAATTCCAGAAGATTTCCGATATTGTGAGCAAATATTCGATTCATAATTCTTCTGTTGGTTTTTTGCTAAAAAAGGGTGGAGAGAATGTTTCAATAAGAACTGCTCCTAGAAGTACAAAAGTTGAGAATATTAAGATTATCTACGGATCTCAAATTGCTAAAGAATTGCTAGAGATTTCACATCAGGACGAAGTACACAAATTTAAAATACATGGGTGGTTGACGAATGTCAATTATTCAGCCCGGAGAGGTATTTTCTTACTGTTTATAAATCATCGGCTTGTAGAGTCAACAGGTATAATTTGCTATAGAAAATAAATTAAAATTTTTAACACATTTTTTTTTATATAGCAATTAAAGCAGCTATTGAATCTGCTTATAGTGTTTACTTGCCCAAGGGAAACTATCCATTTATTTACATAAGTCTCGAATTGGAACCATCAAATGTCGATGTCAATGTTCATCCTACTAAGCATGAGGTTCATTTTCTTTATGAAGATGAAATTGTTGAAAAAATTAAATTGCATGTGGAAACAATATTATTAGGAAGCAATAGTGCTCGCACGTTTTATAAGCAAACTAGACTTCCAGGGGCTTCGGAAGTATTAGAAAAATCTAAAGACGATACTGAACGAATTTATGCCAAACATTTCGTAAGAACTGATGCTAAAGAACAGAAATTAGAAAAGTTTCTGCTTTCTTCACCAGTAAAAAAAAAATTCAAATCAGATCCAGATGCTTTACAATCTTCATGTAGTAATATAACGATTTCAAAGCATCAAAGTTCTCTATCAAGTAGGACAAAAGAAACAAAATTGTCAAGCATTTTGAATATGAGGAGGAAGGTTGAGAATGCCTGCAGTTCAATGTTAAAGAGAACGTTCAAGGAATCTGTATTTGTAGGAGTGGTTGATAAGAATTTTTTTTTGATACAGTACGACACAAGATTATACTTGTGTAATATTAAGAATTTAAGGTAAGTTTTACGATCTCTACTTACAATTGCTATGTAACTCTGTGAAATAAATATTTTCAGTCATAAACTTTTCTATCAACGTATGATTTACAATTTTGAGAATTTCAAAGAAATAAAATTTAATCCTGCACTTTCATTAAAAGATCTTGTATTAATTGCTCTCGATGATCCTGAGAATGGATGGACTGAAGAAGATGGTCCAAAAGATGAGTTAGCATTGCAAGCAGCAAAAATTCTAATTGAAAAATCACCGATAATGCAAGAATATTTTGGACTGAGAATATCTAATGATGGACTTCTTGAGTCAATACCGATTTTGTTGGAAAATCATATGCCGTTAATGTGTTTCTTACCGCTGTACATTTTGAGGCTGGCGACTGAAGTTGAATGGGATACAGAGGAACAGTGTTTTCATACATTTTGTGAGGAGACTGCACATTTTTATTGTAAAGTCGCCCATTCAGAGGATGGTAGTAAAAAGCATAAATGGATAGTGGAACATGTAATATATCCTAATCTTAAGCAGTATTTAATTCCAAGTGTTGATCTGAAAACAAGTCTATTCGAATTGGCAAATTTGCCAAATTTATATAAAGTTTTTGAAAGATGTTAATTTTGTTAACTAGTTTATTATTCTAAATTGAAAAGTATTATAAATAAAATAACATGAAAACATTAAGAACCTGAAAATTTTCAAGGTATATCGGGTTGTCGCAATCTTTTTTCTTTTTTTGCATTTTGTACATGCTCTTTGAACATTTCCATTATTTCATTATCATACTCTTCTGGAGTTGGTTTAGCACCGATTCCCCAGTAGAAGATGTCCCAATCATTTGTTGGTCCATTTATTAATTTATCGTAGAGAGCCGTCTGTTCGGCGCTTAGAGATTTTAGATATTTTGCAGCAAATGTGCTTAATAGAAGATCATTTTCTAACATACCACGTTTACGGGACTGATAGAGAAGTCTAGAAATTTGATTATAAGAGAATGTAAATGATAAAACTAAGTAAATTTTTTATGAAATTATTTCACCTTTGCTTTCTATGTTCGAGTGTTTCATTTATCTTCTCTGGATATACTGGAAGCGGTAGGTGCTCGGGATCTTCGAAATCTATAATTGGGATATTTTCAGGTGTTTGTGTTTTGTTTGGTGGGCGTCCTTCGAATTCTGAAGCAAGCTGACGCAAGATATTTACTTGGACTCTTTGAATAGATCTTAATGTCTGAATAGAAAAAAAAAACTTAAATAAATTCATAATAAAAATATAAACAAACATTAAGGTTATGAAAATCGATGAATAATTATTTCAAAATATTGTTTAATTTTCTGTAACTGCATTTATCGAATTCGACATATTTCTAACGTAGCATTAAGCTGGGTTTATGAATAAATAATAATTCTAAAAATAAAAAATAAAATAAATGGAATTTGTGACATCTAGGCATTATGCAATAGTTGTTTACTTCTTATATTATATTAGAAACTTACCGCGATTCTACGCAGCATATTGAGAGATAATTATTATATTTATATTTTAATATTTAACAGGGTTTTAAATGAGATAAATTAGAAAAAAACAAAAGACAGCACACTACAGTTGTCAAACGATAGCAACAATGTATCTTCTTCTTTTTTTTTAAATGAATTCCAAATATAAAAGCTCTCAGCAGCACGTAAAATCGACACTAGCGCCAATACCTTTGATACTACTCGTAATCGCGCCATCTAAGTTCGGCGGAGTTTTGATATTAAAATACCCGGACAATTACGGAGTGCTAAATTTTTCAGTGACAATTTTTTTTTCTATTTTGGATAATTATCACAAATTGGCGCCAGTATCGAAAGAACCACGCCTAAACTCACCATGAAACATGGAGGGCGCCAGCTCCGGAATTCGTCCGAATGAGGTCGCCAGCGTATTGTATAATCAAAACTCCACTTAGATGGCGCCATCTATTAGATTGTAAAATATGACTACTATTTTTGTTCCGTCGGGCGCTAGTGTCGTCGTTCGTTGTTCCTAGTTCCTATTAGTGCAGGCGCAAAAGAGACTTCCGAATGAGGGCGCCACGCGCCACTGGACTTATTGTTAGTATTGAAACTCAGCCGAGCTTAGATGGCGCCAGTAGACTTAGTATCGAACTAGAGTGGTGGCGCTAGTGTCGCAGATTTTTCCAGCGCTCTTCGTTCCGTAATCAGCTGTCAGCTGTCATTCTTAAACTTAAAATTGAAAATTTTTGTTATAGTCTGTAAAAAATTAAAAGAATGCTTTTGTTTGTGTCAATTGTCAATTTTTCTATACAAACGGAGGACAAAAAACAAAAAACTTATTAAAATAGGTTTTTATTGAATAAATTTATTTTCTTTTAAGGCTAAATAAATACTAATTACTTTTTTTTTAGTTTTACTTACAGAAAGAGGGCCTCTGATAGAAGGATGAAGCGTTACAGACAAGCCGGTTAGTTTTTCCTATTAGGTATAGTTATAGTAAATGCATCCTGCGGCGTCCTTTAATAGATAGACTATATGAAAAATTACAAGTAAAAGTCAATGATGTGGAGATTATCAAGGAACTCAGGTCCAACAATACTGGCAAAAGAATTGCATCTGTAGTATAAGCTCAATTATTAAGATATCTCTATTTTCCCGAATAGATGAGTACCGGTACCGATCTATACGTTGCTTGCAAAATAAAAAATTCATGGTGTTTTTAAGGAATTAATTTGCGGATAATCGCACTTACTTTCCGTGATGATAGATTAAGAAATTTTTGTTTCTTTGTTAGGATTTTACATACAAATTAATAAAGTAAAAAATTAACAGCACATACTTAACCGATTTTTAAACTCTATGGTTTCAAATAAAATAAATTTAATAAATCTAAATTGCAAGTTTGTCTGCTATCCCTCATCCTGTCTACACGCTTGGGATAGCAATCTTTTATTGTTTAATGCCGGAAATTCGTAGTACATTGCTTTCTATCACAGAGCAGTTGAGTATCTGATCTTCCTGTATTGTTAAATAACACAATTCGTATAAAAAATCTTGCCATCTTCCTCAATTCTAGAATGCAATGCTGCGATATATGAGTGGTAGTATTTATGGTGGACTTCGTCGGCTATGGTTGTCTTCGGGAACCTTGTCTACGAACACTCGTTTGATGCTAATTAAATATTTGATTCTGCCGGATGCCGGACCTTTTCCCTAACTTGTGCTCCTCCTGTTCTACCAAAATATATGGGGGGGCTTTCAGCGACTGTACAAGTTTCGTCTTCTGCTTAAAGGGAGAGATTCGAATTTAATTTTCTAATTTATTTTATTTTTAGTTTCGTATCTCGAACTTTTTATTATATTTGCTTTTTTTGATTTATTCTTTTTACACTTTTCTCGTACTAAAAAAAGAACATTTACATGTTTGTAGTACTTACCATAATTATTTATTTATTATGAAATTTGAGTCAATATACATATTGCATTAAATTATGACTTTTGACTTGTACATCTTTGCAATATTCTTCTTGAATTTGAATCTTATTATTACAGTTTATTTGAGTCGAACTACGTAATCTAAATTGTGCCTCAATGCTCAAGGTAGCCACTTAGGTCCTCTGCGCTTCTTGCTTTTTATTAATGATATACTAGAAAGAAAGTTTCAAATTTCAAATTTACTAGATGTTTGTTGTTTGCTGATGACTCGAAATTGTTTTTAAAAGTCAATTCTGTGGATGATTGCGCACTCATTCAACGTGATCTTAATGGTCTCTCTGATTGGTGTTCTATAAACAATTTTCACTTAAACATTGGTAAATGTAAAACTATGACATTTCATCGTTTATCCAATCCAATAATTTTTAATTATCTTATAAATAACAGTCTTCCTAGGGTTTTTGAAGTTAATGACTTAGGTACACATGATTGAGCTACGTAGGCTCGTAGATGCCTAGGTTTCGTTAAGCGTAATTCTAAAGACTTCAGAGATGTTCACACTCTTAAAGCTCTCTACTTCGCTTTGGTAAGGTCTATTTTAGAATATTCAAGTGTCGTTTGGTGCCCCTATTACAAAGTTCATATTGATCGCCTTGAATCAATACAGAAAAGCTTCACTAGATTTGCGCTTTACAAATGTAACTACCGATATGATAACCTTCATATTCTGTAAGATGTTTACTGTTGGGTTTTTATAGAAGTGTTAACTCATCATAGAATTAATTTATACATAAACTGCAGGTCTGTAAATATTGTAATCTGTAGAATTAAAATAAATAAATAAAAATATAATATAAGAGTTGAGAGTTGGGGGAATTTGTATTAAAAAAAAAATAAAATATATATATACAATATATGAGTTGAAAGAAGAAAGAAATTCGAGTAATTCAAGAAGATACAATTTCAAATTCAAATTCATGTAAGCGCACTAAGCAGCAGTAATTTAAAACAATCAGTTTCAGTCCTCAGTCCTTACTTCTAGTTACTAGTTAAGAAGAAAGAAAACCAGCCAGTGTTTAAACAAATTAAAATAGAAAATTATCCAAATAGCTCAAAACGCTACCGTCAAGTGCTAGTGTCGAAAACACTTTTTTTTTGAGAAGTTGAAAAAAAATTGGCCATCTGTTGATAAGTTGAAAAACTGCCAGAAAATATACGTTTGTGTTGTAGCTCGTTTATATGAAATTTGCACGCAGTAAAATTTTTGTTATGCATTGCATTTAGAGAAAAAAATTTATGAGTTCACAAATAATTGCAGACGTATTACCTAAAAATTAAAAACTAATACTAAATACTAATCAAAATTAATTATATATTTTTATAAATTCAAAGGGAGCACGTCAGATATCAAATTGCAACTACCAACTGCACTCTGGCTCGTTGTAGACACTTAGCAATCTTTAGGCAACGATTGTAACAAAACTGGTGGAGTACAATTTGAACTTCATATTTCTGGAAAGTTTGTTTTCAGTTAGTCCGACTAGCAGAGCAAAGAGAATTGGGACGTTAGCGCAGTAAGTATTTTTTTTTTATTTATGAATGATGATGTGATATTCGTTAGTAGTACTGTCTCAGGTAATATATAGCGCATATCCCATGACTATCATCCACAAGAAAATAGCATTTTCCCACACTGGCGTCCAGACGGTCATTTGAATGTACTTTTGTCCGATTTCTCCTGTATATCCAGTCTGATCTGTAAAATAGGCATCGCACAAACTATGTAAAGTAGGTGGGATACAATTATAAATTTTAATATCCATCACTAAATTCTCGGATTTCTTTCCTCTTTCATTTATTGAGCCAACCTACACGTATCAGCACAATGCAGGCGCATTTTGCTCATTTGTGTCCACAGCGTCATCAGGCTGTAATTCCTTCCCAGCATGCAAGATGATACGCGGATGATTTGAGCATCATATTCCGGCGAAGATAATCATCTTATTGCGGACGTCACGTCCTTCGGAAATGCAATACTTCTTGATAAACTGCTTTCGAATCATTTAGGGAACACAAAAGCAATACGCGTAGAAGATAAAAAAAGATATCGCCGAAGAATCACATGAACATTGCCTGGAGGCAAAAAAATAGGACAATCCTTTTTTTGTGAATGTAAATACTCATAAATAAATTTAAATAAATATCAGCACAAAAAAAAACAAAATACATTAAAAAAAAGTATTGATTTTATTTAAAAAAAAATCTTCTTCAAAATCTTATAGGGCCTATAGTCGTTATTAACCTCAAGCCTTATTTTGAGTATTTAAATTATCTTTTTTAATCTCAGACATATAACAATAGAAATAACTATGAAAACTGAATATTTTACACAATTCCTTACATATTTTGTTCTCCTTCGAGATGCTTTATACTCGTTGAAATCGATTAAAAGCGGTGGCTTATCAGGACTAAACTCACTCAGCTGAAAATTGTTAGGTATCAAAATAACTCCACAAGTCGCTTTTTTTATTTTATAATAAAACTTACATATTTCACTGTTTTCTTCAGTCGTACTACACAAGTCTTATAATCCACCAGAAGGTTCTTCATATTTTTGACATCCTCTTTTCTAATTTGTCCGCATATGTCTTGTTTAAGATTTTGTTGGATATAACGCAGAGAACTATGTATTGTTACTAAATTTTGTACATGATTTGCAGAAAGCATTAAAATATCATAAAATCTGAAATATAATTAATCGTAAATTTCATAAACAAAGTGTCTAAATATTTTTACAAATTTTATACTACTTACGTCTCTGAGTCCTGTCTTGTCACTCGGGCTATGGAGCTTTTACACCAATGATCCAAATGATAACTAACAAAAAACAAATTATGAAATTTTTTGTCTACAGATATAATTCAGAAATAATACTTCAAAAGTCCAAGTTTAAGTTTTCCTCTATGGAAAGGGTATTCCATTCCAATTGCTTTAAGTTCATCTTCAGTTATTGTAAGGAAACGAGTCAAATCCATTTTACTGTTAGCAAAATTTATCAGGAATCTCTCCAAATGTAAGGTGGAAAGAATTAAGCTGATTTCTTGAAAGTATTCAGGTGTATCAGATTTAAGAAACAGCCTAGGTATATAATCTTGTATATTGTTATATGATAAGTAATTCATCGGAACTAAAGCCTTGTATTCCTCTAATGGGAAGAGGTCGAGAATATCATGGAATCCATGAAATTGTGCAACTTGTCTTGGAGTGTATCCTCTACAATTTGCAATGTCAACATTTACTCCTTTAGCTACAAGAATTTTAACAACTTCTGCGTGATTATTTTCAATTGCATGAAATAGAGCTGTATATCCTTGATTATCGCATGCCTCTAATGAAACTTTACAGATGAGCATAGCGACTACATCTGCATAACCATTAATGCAAGCGAACATAAATGGTGTCATACCATATTTATCTGATACATTCACAACAGCCCCATATTCTAGCAAAAGTTTAACTATATTCTTCGGAGATTGTCCATCTTTAATGCAGGAGCAAGCTTCCATTAAGGGTGTGGTGGAATCTACTTGTCGATTTGCTTTTGCTTTTCTTTCAAGCAAGTATTTGACAATTTCATAATGACCAAACTTGCAGGCATGATGCAAAAGAGTTAGTCCACCCTTTATCGGTTCATTTAGATCGAAATTAATAGAATCTATCTGTTTAATTAATTCTTCCAAGTTGCCACTACATACAGCATCGTACAAATCTTGATCAGGATCTGCTACCCAAAACGAACGAGAGCGAGGTCTCTTGGGACTCTTTAACCAAAAATACAAAATACAATTTTATTGATTTCTTTCCTCTAGTTTTTTGTTTGTAAAACAACTTACATCAATTCTTGAACCTCCGTAGGAAAACCCTTCATAGTCATCATCGTCGGAAGAATCCGTATCTGCTGGCCTGTATCTTACGTTCATGGTAATAAAAAACTAATAATAATAAATTCTACACAAAATTGTTTTTGAACGAACCACAGCGGGAAAACGTTTCAATCTTATTTATTTCCATCAGCTTTACGATTGTCACATTTGACAGTATATAAATCAGCTGCTCAATTCAAAAGTAGATCGAGAATCGAAGTTATTTAGGCACCGTCCGCTCTGCAACAAAATTATTGCCGTGAACAGAAGTACTATCGATATATGACGTCATAATAGGTGTGTAAAATTATGAAATGTAATGTCGTTTTTGTATGAAAGTTGGTTGGGGAGCTGGAGTCGAACCCCGCTTAAACCTTAGAATATATAGCAAACAGGAATGGTGATAAGGCAGATTTCGCGTAATGAGTAATGAGTAATGAGCGCCGTAAGTAAACAAAGGCTTTGTGCTGTAAAAAATGTTCTTTTTCTACTTTATTTTGAAATAATTCACATTATTAATTTATATAAATCTTTGCTTCTATTAACAAAAAAGATAATTTAGATAGTGCAGTTGCCTTAAACATGATTTCCCTAGTTTATAACTCAATTTATATTTGCAAGCACTGACCGAGCACTTCATTTCTGTTTTTTAAATGATATGAAGATTTTAAAAGACATTAGTGGCACTATAAAACTTTGCACTAATTAAACTTCAAAGATAGGTAAATAGTTTTGAAAAAAAAACTGATTCCATACTATTCTTAAATTTCGCAAAAGAATTTTAGATTGCATAAACCTGTTCATAAAACAAAAGCACATTTGACAATCATGTTTTGACAATTGTTCCTTCCTGCATCTCACTTACTCCTATGTATTGTATAATGTCCTGCTCTTAAAATAATTACTCTCATGTACAAGATTCATACACGATTCAGCCATTCCTGTTGCTATATATGTATTCTAAGGTTTAAACAAACGCTTGTACGCGGAAGTTTTTAGGCAGTTTTTGCGGGTGAGAAGTATTCGGGGGTAGGAAATATTCCGTGCTGTTTCGATCGGAAGTACACAGGAGTACGGGTAGCATACTAATACTACTGTATACCAATTAGCTCCGGCCATTTTGAAATTGCGAAATTTCTGATCGGCCGGTTGTACCGTAACCCCCGGAATATAATACAAGCCATGAAGTTGCCGAAGGCACCGATACATTAAAAGGAATTAACGTGTCGGGTACAGGTGGCAGTAAGAGTTGTTGCCAAATATGTTTTCTTTCTAATAGTTAAAAAAAAATAGCATGTACATAGAACAAATTGATGGTAATTATAGCGTTTGAACAAAATACAAGCAACTTTTATATGAAAAACTCCTGCAGTAAGACAGTTGGATGTTGGAGAATGAACTGTAAACAACAAATAAATAAGTGGGTTCGTCTAAATAAATGTTTTTAAATAAATTATTTAGGGTTATTACTAATAAAATGTGTTCTATCAAAGCCAATATATTCATTAGATATTATATTAAAATCACTTTTTAGCTGCGCTCTCATTATTTCAACTTCCCGCTAATGATTTTTTCAATGTTGGAACCAAAGTAAGAATTCTTTTCGACAGACAAAATTGTGGCCATGTGAAATAGAAAGTTAAACAGTCCATATTATATATGTCAGTGGCTGGCACGTCTTAGCAAAAAGGAAGGACATTCCTTCCTTCCCTAAAAAGCTCGGGGAACGTCAAAATCAATTGATGATTTTGTAACGTCGCGGCTGATCTTCCCAAGGTAGATCAACGTTAGTGTCACTATTTTATTTGGAGGTCCTATATTTTGCCACGTTGGGACTAAAAAAAAATTGTTTCAATCACAGGTCGGTTCCATATAAACTCCACAAATTGATGAGGCTCGACGAAGTTCCACGTAGTTGATCCCAGACACCTGTATATTTGCGTATCTTAAAAGGAATGACAATAACCTGCACAAACGGAATCCCCGTTCCATCACTAGTACTACACACCGTACATTACCTCTTAATTAACCACAACGACATGTACCACCAATTCAATTTATTCAATCATTTTGGGTTTTTCTTTCTTCTAATTTTTTCCTTGTACGTTACAATTCGGCTCAATCTCCAAGTTGTTACGCTATTAGCTACTACATACATAGATTTCTAAATGACCAAATTCCAGCAATAAAAAAAAATTCAAGCAATAGGACTGCTAATAATTCAACAATGCGAACTTACACATTAGGAAATCTATTTTATCACAGGCCGAGGAAGGCAAAGTTATTTTTAAAATCTAATAATTTTATGAGAAGGAAAAGAATTCTGAAAAAAAACAAAAAAATTACTATCCCCTCTTTTTCTTCTTTCAATTCAGGCGCAGGGGAAGATTCTACTTCTTATTCCTACTTGACCTACGGAACTATTTTATCATGACCTGGAAATTGTATACCTACAAACAAACTACTTATCATCATGCTTGCCTGGTGACCTTGAGATTCGTCACCGATATACACATTAATATTAATTAAATGCCAACCTTTTTTTTCTCTTTTGAGGCCACTGACGGTGACTGTAGATCTCATGTTAGCATGCGTTTAGACCCTTCCAAAATATAAAACTGCACCACGGTGCTACTAGATTTGCTCCCGCTTTAAGCTGGCTTGTTTGTGTTTTCTATACGCGCGCACGGTAATTCACGAATTCGTCACAATGCCGGGAAGCTCACTAGTGTTTCTAGGGACTACCCAGAGGTTTTTTATTGTCCTACGCGTTTCCTAGATGAACATGACTAAATGAGAAATGGAATCTTTTTCTACAAGGATTTTTTTTTCTTTTGAAGGGATCTTTACTTACTCGAAATCGGGGCGCCGCGCTTGCGATGCGGTGAAGGTCCGGTAAGTTGGGGTTCTACTATTAATAACTTCCCTCAGGACTCCAGTTGGTCACCTATGTCTTGACACCTCCTAAGAACTAGATTGCCAATAACTTATCACTTTTTTTTTCTTTTAAATTCTCTTTCTCACCACTATATTCTTTCTACAGGGCGAGAAACATCATATTTTTGGATTACAGACATAAAACTGATAAAAAAAGTTTTAGTTTCTGGGCTACGTTACCATTAACTTCAAAATTGGATTTTGCTACTCTATACAGTTACGCGGTTAGAATATTGACACCATCGCGGCTATGCAGTATCACCGACGATATGCAGATTGCAGAAAAATTTTGAAAATAAATTATTTGGTTACAGCTTTGAAGAATTACAATGGATAATATCATAATAAAAAATTTCAATATTTAAGAAAATGACCTGGCAGCTAAATGTATCCAAGAAAAGTAATACTTTTTACAATCAGGTAAGCAATTACAGAAATCTTAATCTGTACGTTAAAGTGTTGCAAGAGCCAGTCCAGTACTCATTCTGACAGTAATTTTTCCATATCTTATAACTTCTTTTTGTCATACACATTTCATATAAAATTTGTATACTACTCTGTTCTGGTATTGCATGAAACACTTAAATCTTGTGCGATCTATTATAATATATGGTCTGCTGTGGGGCAAATTCTTCATCTTATTGTCTGCTGTTAGAAATAATTTGAAACTAACTTTATTAAAGTACCTATATACAGTATATTTGTATTATTTTCAATTGTGATTCTAGGTAGGTACTATATGGGGAAAGATATCACTTCAAAATTTGTACCCTTATTTTTGACAGGAAAATGTCCATGTTGTGCTTTTCAGTATAGTAGGTATACTTTATTGCTCAGCAGAGTAAATTTGAATTCGGAGACCGGTCAATCTATTTTAACTGCTTCTAACTACTTCTATTACAGATTTTAGTCAACTTATTTATCTAGTTGATGCAATTTCAAAATACCTTGCCTCCCATCCTACAATTAAAAGCATTCCATTTCTTTGTCCAGCGTGTATACATACATATATGCTTTATAAGATATGCCCGAAGTGGTTATACATAGTAGTAATTTAGAATGCTTTTAAAACATAAAATAATGTAAATAAAGTAGGTTTAAATTCTAATTTAAAATGTCTATTCTCAAAGATTTTCTAAATATCAAACTACTCTGAATAGCAGGTACAAGTCGATTACCAGATGGTAAAAGCAACCTTATTGAATTGTGATATTCTTTAGCATTCTGTTCTAGGGCCATTTTCGCTTTTAGGTATTTATTTATCCTCGATTGTGGAACATTAATGGATTGCAACACTGCCATGAAAACTGGACAAATGTGGAAATTTAATTTCGGAGTAGATCATATCTTTAGGTCTGTTGTAATTGGAATGTGATTCCAATTCCACAATCCCAGAAGAATTTTTGTTCAAAAAGGAAAAGTAGCTGAAATTTGATTTCCTTATACTATACTCATATTTCGTTTGTTAAATAACTTCTTGGTTGTCCAAATATTATGTTGTAAAATTGCTTTAACTATAAAAACCTTATTTGTGGAAAATCAAAAAGATTCTAAAATTTGATTTATGTATGTTGCTACCTAAAATCAAACAAGTACACACCCAAGAGCGACCTTCGTATAATTCTATACCCAAGGATATAACAAGTAGGTATGCATATGTACCTAATATGTATGTAAATATTTATGTACACAAAAACTTTTTTAATTGATTTAAACTTTCGAATTCGAAAACTATAAGTTCCCTAGCATTTCATAAGCTTTCACTCACTCCTTGTTGATAGGAGGTATACTTTCTCAGCAATTTGATTTTTGCTTTCCTGGGATATTCGTTTTTTTTTCAATAAAGCGCAAGAACAGCAAGAAAGATTTTTGCAACTTCCAAAGAGGGGAAAGACTTTTATCCAGGACTCAACAGGGATGTCATTCATGAAATGAACATAGAACCATGTTTTAGATCTATACTCTGGCCATGAGGTGATAAGGTGGGTGACAATTCAGGGGTTAGGTTAGGTCGGAAATTTTACTTATTTCAGTAGCAGGAGTTCAAGGACGGAATTTAAAACACGAATTTAATGGGATTTCTAGTATAGGCACGTGTAATGCTTTATACTAATGGATTTATATCCTGATAAATAAATTTGTTCATTAAAACAAAAATTTTCAAAGCAGACGAACCAACTAGGTACATAAATATAGGTATATGTAGTATAGTCTTCGAAAAATGAGAGAAAAATTTAGCTCAGACGTTAAATTGAACAATCATGGAAAACTCCCTTGGAAATTGGTTTAACACTATTTTCCTAATTAAACTCAATTAACATGTGTATTCCCTTCTGCACATGGGGAACATGAACAACGTTTAATCCCGATATTTCAAGGCCATGAATATGTGGGTATATCCCTCAGCTTTAACACCCAAAGACTTTTAAGCACAAATTTTATTGATCCAGAAAACGGCAATGGCTTTCAAGGGAAGATAACAAAAGGCATCGTAGCCAGGCAACAGGATGTGTACCACCAGTTCACCAGCTTTTACATTATGTATAAGTATAACTGGAATAAAGTTATATATGTATATGAATGTAGTTATGTGCAGAGAAATCAGCTGATAGAAAATAAAGAGGACGTTGCTGCTGGTGGTGGTTGGATGTTCACCATTATGTCTTATTTAATATAAAGTACCTAGATATAGGTTCGGAGATATTTCGATATACTTACTTAGCATTACATATATGTAGCAAAGTACTTAGAGCTTTCGAAGGCTACAATCGGCGAGCTGTAGAGCTTTTAATTCTCACGATGATGTTTGGTTTGATGGTTCATTTTCATTCAGAAAATGTGTGAAAATATTTTCAAGAGAAGAGGATGATGTGATAAGATGAGAGTTGTGCCAGCATTCAACATGTTGTACGACTCTAAGATATCCTACATGACGCTTATGGTTTTTTATAAATTTTCAGACTTATGATATTTGATTGAACTAGTTTCTTATAGCAGAGGACGTTAAATTTAGAAAATTGTTATAAAGATTATTTAATTTTTTTAAGACTATTGGACCAAAACTGCCATGTTTTTATCCCACATATGTATTTCAGTATAGATAGAATGCGCCTATCACTTAAACGAGCCTCTTTAAAGCGTCCAGGAATTTCCATCTTTTTTTTATACAAGTAGAGGATATCAAGGGTTTAATAATATATAAGACTTAGGTCTTTTAATGAACTTGAACTTACTTAACGACTAGTAACCCAACCACAACATGCATTGATTATCGATATGACTAAATGACTTAACTGCTATGTTATATGCTGCGTTCCTTTTCTCGTTCTGAATGAATCTGTATGAATCGACAGAACGATGTCATAATTTAGTTCTGTGTTAATAGAAAAGGAACGAAACAGAACCATTTCAAGTGTTTGACATTTCTTCCATTTGATAAAAGAAAGTATATTTTGGTAGACATTTTTGTTTATGAAAAACAAAACCATTTTCCAACAAAGGTAACTTAAACTCAACTATTACCACCTCGTCCAAATTGTAAACAACACTTTCACGAATACAAGTGCATTCAGAATCATTCGGAGTCCGAAAAAAGCGATGACAGATAGAAATTAAATCGTTCGGCCCGAGAAAAAGAACGACATGGATTGAAAAAATTCATTCTGAACGAGAAAAGAAACGCAGCAATAATGATATTGTTACTAGCGTGCGTTTGGTTCGTATTCAAACAACTTTTTATTTCACTCTACTTTTCCTTTTATAAAATTGACAAACAATTATCAATCAACTCTACTTTAATTATCACTAGTAATGTACTGCAACTTATTGCAATCCAACACTTTCTTCTATTTATTCACTTTCATTTGTATTCACTGCACTGTCTAAGATAAGACTCGCCTCCTGGCGGTGACAAGCGCTGTATTTATACTCTACAAATTGTCCTAGAAACTTCCCGAATATTTCGTTCTCGATACATCGAAACTCCGCGCTTAAAGCTGTTTATGTCCGTACCTCATAGATGTCGCCTTCCCTTTCTGCGATACGATTCTCCGAAAGCTGTTTATGTCAGCACTTAATTAGTCACTCTACGCGAAGTATGTAGATGCCGCTTGTCCTTTTCAATTGCTCGCAATAGTCTGTAGATATTCTCTTCTAGAATGCGTGTTCTGGATGCATGTGCACGTGCTTACAGAGCCGTTATAACGAAGTTTTTAAAATTGGTGACCATGATAACTCGAGAACGAAATGTCCGATTTAGCTGTCGTTTGTTTCATTGGTATATTTTAAACTATTTCGTGGCTTTTTCATGTCAAAAACTCGATTTTTCATAGCCGATCCAACGTAAATTTTGTTTGAGTTTAAAATGAGGACTTGAAGTTTACAAAGTTACCATTTGGTTTTTTGCCAAAAGTCACGATCAAGAACTGCTTTTGGGGGTTATTAATGGAATCCCGTGCGTCGTCAGGAATTGTTACCACAAGTCGCTTTGTTACAACATCGTCTTCAAAGTGCTGGAGCCATAGGCATAAAGTTGATATAATATATATAAATTAGATTTTTCTAATCCACTGAACAATAAATAAATCCTATAAAAAAAAAAATTGAAAAAAATATTATTCATTTCATGAAAAAAAAGAAAGGAAAAGAAAAGGAAATTTCATCGAACAACATAAAAATAAGATGAACAATATTATTTAATTGTCCCCAAACCACTTTTCCCTCACAATTAAATCCTCCATATTAAATTGAATTGAGGATATCAATTATAAAAGGGATGGTGGAAGGTGTTAAATGATGCTGTTTTATTTATTTTTAGGTTGTCCGGCGACATTTCTATCCTCTTAATAGAACAATGCAATCCGGATGAAATTTTCCAGATTCTTTGCTTAATCTAGAACGGGATCCGGATCCACATAATTTCGGAAACTAAGATCCGGATTATATCTGGATAGATTTAACGAAAATGATCCCAATTATTCCGTATACCAAATTATCCGGATATTCTCAGCCTTATAGTAGACAATTTTTACTCTCTTAGCTAACTTTTGTTGAAGTCTTGTGTATTTTTGAAATTCTAGTACAGAATCGAATAGCGTTCAACTTAACGTGTAAGTTCAAGCACCTCCTTAAATGCCTAGGCTCTGAGTTGAAAAGATAGAGCTGTAGGCGGAAAACTTCTATAAATCACCCCTCCTCAAACCTCGAATGTAATAATTGATATACGGGTCTTACTCTGCTATAGGGTATTCTCACGTTATGTGGCTTCTAATTCAGAAGTACTATATAGAAATAGAAAATACTACAGAACGTAAATAATTGATTAGGGTAGTGTTTTTGGAAAACTATGTAGTGCTCCTTTTTCTTTGGTGTGGGCAGGGGTTGCGCCACTGCATCAATGCAGTGACTCATCTTAAGGCTGTTTGCAAATACGATGCCGATGCTGTTGTTGTTGGTCGTTGCAATATCGTACCTTTGTGCATATATATAAAATATTTAGAAACAAATCAGCTGATTATATACATGCCGGCAACGGAACCGGCATGGAACCGGTTCTGCCGTTCTGTGTACAAACAGCTTAAATCAAATACTTTTCAACTATGAAATGTATTCCATCAACAGTGACATGACAACTATAATTTTATTAATAGTTCATAAAGTAACATATTAGAAATAAAATTTAAAACGGTAAATGTACATAATAATTGTATTAATATTTGTATTGGATAAATTTAAATGACACACAGAGAAAATTATCACTAATTGCTTGAAGGTTTTTTGATGTTAATTCATCCAAAATGTAGCCTTCAAATGATTAGAACTTTTCTATACCAAGTTGAAATAAAGAAGTCATATTACGTCACCTATTTGATAATTCAAAAGGAATCCTTTTCGTTCCTTTTATGATAAAAGTTATCTCCAATTTCATGATGTTTTCTCAACTGATATACTCCAAATCATAGAGACAAATAACTTTCTAACTATTTTGAGGGGGGCACAGCACAGTACTCGTATAAAAGAAGATTCCTTTAGTAACCCCAAAATTCTTTGCTAGCCGAAAAGAATTATAGCAATTGGAGGACTTGACGAATTTAGTTATTGAATGGGGGAGGAGAATGGCAATGGTAGTGCGTATTATATTTAATTAAAATAAAAATTATTTTAGAATTTGTCTCTTTAGAAATTTATATTCTATACACGGTTTTAAGAGAATTTCTTAGATCCTTTCAAATTATAGAAATCATATGCTCTACTCTAACGGATTCTTGTCTTATCATTGCCTAGAGACAATAAATTTCTGAACACTGTTGAACTTATAGTTGTGGTGAATGCCAATCCGAATCCTCACACATACATATATATGTATACCTATCATATACCATTCAATTGAGTGTGGGGGTGGAAAATGCATTCAGAAAAGCGCGCTATTAATCATAAAGCTTTTTCCCATCCTTTCATAATATGCGTGGAAAGCTTTTCAATTTACAAATTTCGCGTGAATTGGGCCCACTATATATAATGGGGCGTACAAGTATAGTGTTAGAGCAAGGAATCTGTTTTCTATTCCTGATTTTCCCTTATTCCATCCTGCTTGCAAAATTCATCTCTCTCAGATTTGTAGCAAATGCTTTGATCAGCTCCAAAGCTGAAATAAAAACAGCCACTTTTGGGAGCTGATGGTGGATGCTGCTAAAATTCTGAGCATCGCTTTGTCAATCTAGTTTTGTCCAGTCTCGATTGAAATGGTATCGAACTCAGTCGGTACTCTGTTGCTGGAGTGTTCCTTCTGTTTCCAACAGTTTTTATAAAAAAATCAAAATCCATATGTAATCGGTTCAATAGAGAATTCATCATCTATGAAAAGCGCGGTTTAAAAAAAGAAAAAATTTACAACAACTTTGTTTTTTTTCTGAGTGTTTTTCTCTTCATAATTTTGGTGATCAAGTGGAAAAAGGTTTTGTTTAAACTCTATTCGGAACTTTGAGTTTAAGGGTGCTTTAGAGTGCGATGTGTATGTAGACAGTGAAATATTTGATTTTTTTGGTTGATCGTTTTTGTTTGTTGCAGAAATTTATTTTCATTATATTTTTTTTTTTGAAAAAGTTTTAATTAAAATCAAAAGTTTGTGAAAAGCTTAAATTTGTTTTCACTGAACCCTAAAAAAGTTTGTTATATAACAACGGTAGCAGTAAATTTGTGGTAAGTTCTTTTATTTAATATTTAATATATTTTTTGTTTTGTTTTCTTAATTCATTGGAAATTTTATGTGATTTTGAGCTGATACTTTATAATTTTGTTTCCCATTCTTTCAGTGTATAATTTAAGTTTATTTTTTATTTTTTTCTTCTTTGCTTAGCTAATAATATAATTTATAAGATCACCAAATACATAATTCCCTTGCGTAATTAGTTATTTTGATTTTGTAAAATTGTTTTATAAAATAGTTTTTAACTAGCAGTGGATAGATAGAAAGAAAGTCTAATGATCACAAAATGTAAACAGAATAAACACAATTATTACACTGCGACGAACAATGTTTAAATTATTGCAATCGACAAGATATTTTTTTTTTTGTATGTAGCATCTGCGGACTTTGTGTTTGTATTGATAATTAATTTTTGTAATTATATATGTTTGAAATGTTACCAAATACAAGAAACTCAAGACTACGCACAATATATTAATCTTAATTTCGTTTTAAGAAGATTGATCCAATATAGAATTAACGAAGTGGTTTGACAAATTTGATAACCATTTAAGTGGCCTTCATTCAGTTTTGTTCGGGTTTCGAAAAAATATGAGAACAGAAGATGGTCTAAAGGGAATTTTTAGGTCGTTTTATGTATATCTCAACATATCGATGATGGAGCTAAAGCAAATGTTGAAACCTTATGTATTATAATCTTTCCAAACACTGCAATATGATCAATCACACTCGACGAGAGTATTGAGACAAGGGGAATTTCTATATTTATTGGATACGATTCAATTAAAATCCTGATTTTAAAAATCCCGAACAAGAAAAGTGTGTTATTTGACACACAATGTATCAAAGTCTCAATTTTGAAAATTCCTTAATGAAAAATACCGAAAAAAGCTAGAATTGGTCTTACCAATTCTTATGATAACCTAGATGAATATAGTCGTATGTAATTTTGTGGTCGGCCACCCATCACTGCAAATTTTGCATATATTTCTAAAACGGTTCGTCGGACAGTAAAAATGATTATACCAATATCATAAGATTTCATATTCTGAAGAACTTTTCAGTACAATAAAAACGTCTAGGACTGATCGTTTTCAGATGTATACGTAAAAAACTTAAATTTTTATATGGCAACACCAAGAAGGGATTGCCCAATTTAACCGATTCTTGGAATTGTATTTACTATTTTTATGAAAACACCGTGTACAAGATTTCAATTATTTACGTTGACGCGATCTCAAGCAGTGTTCAAATATATAATGAAAAATGAAATTTTTGTATGGCAACCCCACGAAGGAGTTACCTGATATTTTTTAAAAGTCTGTGTGCAAAATTTCAGCTCTCTAATTATACGCGTTCTCGAGTTATCGGGAGGATGGACAGACGGACGGCTAATGTAGTAAAACACCATGTACGAAATTTCAGCTCTCTACGTCGATGCGTTCTCAGGCAGTGTCCAAATATATTGCGGAAAACGGAATTTTTATATGGCAACCCCACGAAGGAGTTGCCCGATTTGTCTCATTTTCGAACTTAATTTTACTTTTTTTTTTTTAGTCCGTGTACAAACAAAATTTCTGCTCTCTTAGTATACGCGTTCTCGAGTTATCGTGCGCAAAGACGGACGGAGAGACCGACATGGAAAAACCAAAATAACTTTTAATATTATGCGTGGGTGTCCAATCCATTTTGCTCTACCATCATTATTTCGAGGTGTTACAAACGGAATGACAAACTCAGTATACCCTATAGATTTCATCTAGGGTATAAAAACGATACGGAATACGGTATTCGAAATTAAAAACTGGATTTTCAAAACGGAATTTTAAAAACGAGATTTGCTTAACCCAGATCTGCCTGGTTTTCCTAACTATTACCGATCGCCTTCATTTTTTTAATATGTTTTCAGTTTAGTTCGCTTAGTATATTATTATAGGTATCTTGTTTTTGCCAAATATGCGTAGAGTGTGGTACCGTACGGTACCGCTAGGCATTTGAATATACAAAAGTCATTATGTTCTGGAAAATTTATTATGAAGCTTCCAATAGGTTTAAACGCAGTAAAAAGACATTTTATAAATAGAAATATTATATTATTATTAAATAGTTTTACATAAATGAGGGCTTATAAATAAATTCCTCCTAAGTTTTTTGTGAAATTGTTAAAAGCAATTTAGACAAAGCCCTACTTCGCACACAGCGTCAGCGTTTCTTGCATGGAATAATTAGATGATTTATGCCATCGTACCTCAAGTAATCCGATGCACTGTGTTAATTTATTCAGGTATATAAAATTTAGTCTAGGGACATTTCCACATAAGTATTCTTAAATGTATAAGTTGCAAACTGGTTTAACATCTGTCGTCGTCTCTGCACGGATATTCTTAATGCAGTCTTCACTTTCATATACGAATAAAATTCTATGAATATGTGGGTGTACTGCATTAGAAATTTCTACCCATGCACAACAAACATTTTATTAGTATCTGACAACACGTGTTTAGTGTTTCCTCTATGGTTCGTTTACCTGTCATCTAGAAAACCGGTTTTCATACTGCATGAAGAATATACATATGGTAAGGCTTAATGGCTGTATTACACTCACCGACTGTCAGTGCTGCTTCCTGCAGAGGTTGGTGTTCGGCCAGGCCCTTTTGGTGGACTCCTCTGCTTGATAAGAATTGTCTGTGTTGTAGATCTTCGAAAAGTCAAAAGTCGCAACGAACCTCCGGATTTTCTGTGTAAAATCCATGGATTTTGCACTGCTGTATCGAGAAGCCACGAAAAACTGCACCACCCCCATTTCTTTCCGCTTATTCCAATCCTGTATAGGGACAAATTCTGGTCCATTCTGTCAGTCCCACCCATGGATCGGTTATATTCTTTAATTAAAGATGGACATGGTACAGCAGGTACTCTCTTTTTTTCAGTGATCACGTGTTTTTGTACATTACCAATTGGTTGGACTGAATGGCACGAAGATGCAAAAGGTTACAACAGCATTATCAACCCAACGCACTGTTGAGATAACTTCTTCTACACTTTTTTCACTTCATAAGAACCCATTTTAATTTTTTTCATGCATTTAGAGTTGGTAAGTCCACATTACCTGGGTACATGATTTTCTCTTATTGTACCTGTTGTACTATATCCTCGGTGCTTCAAATGACGGATAAGCCCGAAACTTGTAAATAAATTATGGCAATACAAGCAGAAAGGAAGCTTCTTTATTTCACTGGGAAAGTTGTCGAGCAGCGCATTTTCCAAAATCACATTCATACTATACTGTTCATTGGGAGTTGCTTTCTTTTCTTGGTAAATTTCAAATGAGGTTAGGTATCTAGACGGAGTGTTTAGGCACCAAGACTTAAGCCGAATCGTAGCAGCCATTATGGCGTAGGTATAATTTAGTGTATCTCATCGCTAGCTTTCTATATACAGCCATTCCACACGAAAACGACCAAATTGTGCATGTTTGGACACGACCATCTCTGATTTGGATGAAACTTTCACGGTTTGTATGGATATTAATCATATCTCGAGAACGGAGTAACAGATTTTTCTGATTAAAATGCCAAATGAAACTAATTGCTTTATTTAAAAAAAAAAATCGTATTTTTTACTATTGAAATTAAGAATCTGTAAAAGTTTTGTTTTGTATTTATATTTCAGAGCCAAAATCCTTATCTGTCTATATGCCATTAATTGCGGTGGTGTTCGGCCTCCTTTTGAAGATAACCATTTTTTTAAAGTCACCATATACACTAAGTAATATAGTAGTGCTCCCTTATTGCGTTACCTTGTGTATGTGGTCATTTAAAAAAAAATGTCGGTACGCTATTTTTGTATTCTATACAAATTGCGGAAGTTTTATCCAAATGGGAGAAGGTTGGCTTCCAAGGTGATCGGTTTCGTGTGGAAA
Source organism: Dioctria linearis (assembly GCA_963930735.1). Lineage (NCBI taxonomy): Eukaryota > Metazoa > Arthropoda > Insecta > Diptera > Asilidae > Dioctria > Dioctria linearis. The sequence continues at coordinate 7,313,634 of OZ005740.1, read as the reverse complement.
GGCTGTATATACATAGATCGTATATCGCTCGTCGAAATGCTATCTTTTTCCGTATCAGCAACATTATTCAATGTAAAACGACGAGCTATTCATATTCAGATATATTGCGCGTTCTTTTATCATATAGTTATAGTTATGAATCAAAAATTGCGTTTTTTTCACTTTTTCTTGAACATATCCAGCGAAAATTTTCGCTGAATATGCTTAAGAAAAAGCACAAAAAAACGCAGAAATGTTACATTTGGGGTACAAAGTGTGAAAAGTAAAGCGAAGCTTTTGGGTTTCTTAAATTCTATATAAAAAAATGGTTTAGATGACGTATTTTTTGATAAAAATATGAAAGTTAAATAAAATAACCGAATTAAAATTCCAAATTTTTATTTTTTTTCAGCCATATCATAAAAACGGAGGGAGCAGCGAAAAAGTTTATAGACCATTAAATGTTCCTATTTAAAATATTGCATGGCTGTATTAATTCTTCTCAGTTATTCTCCAAATTAAAAATCAACTTTCCTAGCCGTTTAACTCGACAATTACTTACGTTTCACTAGATCCGCCCCGCACGCACTTGCGGTTCAAGTCTCCTTTGGTTAAGATTCAATGGGCCCAGAATGCCTTATATACCATAATGATCTTGATATACTCACTGACAGTTTCGAGTCTTTTAAAAGCAATGTCTTGGCTGAAGTTATGTCTTAAATAATTTCTCCATTCTAAACTGATATGCCTAACTTTTACTTTTTTCTGCTTCCTTCCTTTTAGGGTTTCCAAATATCCGACATTAATGATTATCCGGATATCGAATACTGAAAACTCAAAATATCCGGATAATCCGGATATCCGGATAACAAAAAACAAAATAAATAAATAGCTTGAATCCAATATTTGTTTTATAATATTTTTTATTCAAATATTTTAATTATGTACATTAATAATTAATAAATAGTAAAAAAACATTATATGATTTAAATTTATTTTGTTTTTAAAAAAGAACATTTTAAAAAGTTACTGCATTGAAAATTTCAAAATTCAGACGAGCTCTAAATTTTGTCTTAGTCAGGGCTACAATTGAAACTGTAAATGCTGGCCTTATTGTAAGAAATGCATCGAATAATATGTTAAATAAACTATCCTTGTTTTTTTGCGTTGCTCTGCTCATTAACATACATAGGTAATTGAAGAAATTGCCACTTTCAGTTATCGTTGCAGACTGGCAATGTAATGGGAGCACCTTTTGAATTATAATCAAAATATTTATGGAATGTGGTATATTGCCTGCTTCTAAGAACATTTACTTTCATAAGCATTTTATCTCGACGTTCATCCATTCGTTTTTTATTCTGTTTCGATAAATTTTAATCTAAGTTCGTTCTAAACTCGTCTAAGCTTTCAAATAGAAATTTATAAGCACATTGAGCGGTCAAAAGTGTCGCTGAATTTTTATTTCATTCCTTTGCTGCAGTCTCTAGTGGTAATAGGACATCTAACAATTCTTTTAAACTTGATTGCCCTTAAATGGTTAAAAATTAAATGCCGCATCGTTGACTGCTGGCTTGCTCGTTGGTTACGTCAACAAGTCGAACCATCGACGATTTTATATAGATAATCACGTCATATATGGATAATGCCTTATACCCTAGACACACAGCACGAACTAATGAATCATTTGTACTAACTATTCATTAAAATGCCGTGTGTCAAATTGTATATGTCATTATAGCTCGAAAATCAGATGATAATGAAGTGCATTAATGAAGTGTTTTCCTCCTTCATTATAGCTATAATGAGGAAAAATGTGCTAGATTTGACATATAATGTAAATCTGGAGCTCCGCTGTGCATCTGCCGATTTGAAAAATAAGAAGAAGAAATGCAAAGAAATGCAAATCACAAATTATATTATTAATATTTTTTTTAATATAATGTTTTTCTCATTTGTTAATTGTTAAATTCGAAAATAAAATAAATGAAAACAAAGTTTATCGCGTTTAATTCGATCCATATTGCTTCTTTAAGGTGATAAGTTCATCAAAACCAGTTTGACAGCAGAACTTAATTAAAGAAATGGCTGTGTGTCCGCAGTTTATAATGAATCATTATAGACTGTGTCTAAGGCATTAGACACACAGCACTCTTAATGAAGAAATAACTAACGACTCATTAGTCTATAATGATTCATTATAAACTGCGGACACACAGCCATTTCTTTAATTAAGTTCTGCTGTCAAACTGGTTTTGATGAACTTATCACCTTAAAGAAGCAATATGGATCGAATTAAACGCGATAAACTTTATTTTCATTTATTTTGTTTTCAATTTAACAACTTCCAAATGAGAAAAACATTATATTTAAAAAAATATTAATAATATAATTTGTGATTTGCATTTCTTTGCATTTCTTCTTCTTATTTTTCAAATCGGCAGATGCACAGCGGAGCTCCAGATTTACATTATATGTCAAATCTAGCACATTTTTCCTCATTATAGCTATAATGAAGGAGGAAAACACTTCATTAATGCACTTCATTATCATCTGATTTTCGAGCTATAATGACATATACTATTTGACACACGGCATTTTAATGAATAGTTAGTACAAATGATTCATTAGTTCGTGCTGTGTGTCTAGGGTATAACGCCATACGGCTAACAGAAAACTCCTACACCGGAATCTGGAGACATCTATTTACTCCATAATCAATGTACATATATACTACCTTTTTGGGCGATTAACTCAATATTTTATTTATAAATATATTTAATTTTTAACCACACTGTTATCATATAATTTCAGTGCTTAGTAGGTTTCGTTATACCCTAGAAGAAATCTGTAGGGCAAGGATGTCAAACTCAAAGGCTAAGTTGGGCCAAACAAACAAGTTTTATCTTTAGGTGGGCCACAAAAGAAAAATCAATATTTAGAAAAACGTAGGTTTATTTCGAATAATACATTATAATAAACATATATAAAAAAAAAACAAGAAAAATTTAATGTTTACGTCCTGACACTTGACATCTCTTCTCTGCTACTATCTTTCCTATTTCGGGAGAAATTTTGTTCGCAGTGATTACCTTCAACACAGACCCAAGATGGGCGTCATTAATACTGTTTCTAACAGGAGACTTATTTCCTTTCATAACTGAAAATAACTGCTCGCACCGATAAGTACTTCCAAACATGGAAATAATTTCATATACGAATTTTCAAGTATTTTCACATCTGGCTGGTAAATATTTGTAAAATTCAGGCACACCGACTTCAATAAATTTTGCCGTCAAATTTGAGTCGCACTGAATCTCGATCACCTCCATTTGCATATCACTGGGTTTAGTCTATATTTATTGAGAAAATCGAAGAAAACAAACAAAATTTGTCTTCCAAAGAATTAAAATCTTTAAATCTTGTTTCAAACTCAGTTCTAAGATTTGAAATTTTTTCTGCGTATTTTTGATACGATGCAGTATCATCTAAATTTGATTTGTTCATGTTGCACGTCGGGAAGTGCGATAAATCTTCATTTTTCAGTTGCTTTTCCCAAAGAACTAGCTTACATTTGAATGCTTTAATTATGTCAAATATGTTCGTAATGATCTGATCTTTTCCTTGTAACGATAAATTAAAATTGGTTAAGTGTTTGGTTATATCAACTATGAAAGATAAATCTTGCAACCATATTGGATCGGAAAACAAGCTTGTGTCTTGATTTTTAGTTTTT
>OZ005740.1:6635488-6709719 GCA_963930735.1 Dioctria linearis | reverse complement strand
AAACTGCAATTTGACATATTTAGAAAAAATACATTCTGTGATAACGTAATTCCCTTTGACTCAGCACACCCTTGGAACACGAAGATGGCGGCATTCCACTCTATGCTAAATAGATTGTTGAATGTTCCATTGAACTCCGAAAAATTTAAAATTGAACTTCAAACCATTAAGAAAATAGCCATCAATAACGGATATAAACCTAAAATAATTCATAACTTACTAAAGGTGAAATTACGTAAAGGTGCTGTAAAGTCTGTCTTTCCTGATAAAAGAGCTGGTACTGACATGGCCAATACTTGGAAGAAAATACCATATATCAACAAATCTGTTGAACTCTTGCGAAAACCCATGGCAAGATGCAATATATCTCCAGCTTTATTTAATAAAAATAATATAAAAAATTTTATCTTTAAGAACAAAATAAGGCCCAAACTAGATAAATACGAAAGTAGTGGGATATATAAAATAAATTGTGGTAATTGTGATGCGATGTACATAGGTAAAACCAGAAGATCTTTTAATACGCGTTTTAGTGAGCACATCAAATCTTCTAAGTCCGCTAACCCTGCTTCGGGTCTCTCTAAGCATCTTAAAGAAACAGGACACAGTTGTTCTCTAAACGACCTTGAGATTATGCACAGATTAAATTCTGACCCGACTTTGGACAAATTTGAAATCTTGGAAATTAGAAAAGCGAAAGACGATGGTTGTTTTTTGGTCAATGATCAAATAGACTTTACGGATAGAAGCCCTCTCCTTAATCCCCAATTTATATGTAGCCTCTCAGTTTAATTGTGAATTTTTCTCTCTATGCTTTTACTCTCTGTAATTTAGTTAGGTACTTCAGAACATATTTATATGCATGTAAACCAGTAAGATCAGTTCGGCCTTTGATAATGTCCTAGTCAGACGAAACGCGTCGGAATGGAATCATTATTTCGAAATATGTATATAAGTTCCAAAAATCGAATCTATCAAAATTTCTAGAGCAATTTTTATGCAGACACTTGAAATTTTGAATTTGTTTGGGCTGTTTCCGGATCGATTAGAATGTCAAGCATTACCCCTGCCAATACTTCATAAATTAGATTTTTAGCTATACTAAAAAAGGCAAATTTACTTTTTTTTTGTCGAAATCTATAGTTAAATAAAAATGTTCACTGTTTATATCCATTTTGTTCATATCTGTTTTTTTCCATTTCAAAACAACGAAAAAAAAGCCCACCACGTCCCCCATTTACCTTGGTAGGCATATAATTTTCTTTACAACAAGACTGCGGTGTCAGCGATAAATGAACTGAAAAATCCAGGGAGACATGCCATGCGAGGAAGTAAAAAATTTATTGCAAATTGAAGCAGCCCCATATCGAATTGATTTTAGCTTAAAAAGTCATCAGCGCACCTAATACGGAGGGTATTGCTTTGGAACGATCAGATGACGTTTAACGACTTCTGGTTATACCTAGTCCTTTTTTTTTTTTTATAAAAGAATAACTTAGGTGAAAAGTGTGCAGCAATTTTTGCAGGTTGCAGACTCTTATCGATATTTGCATTTCTGAACGCGTGTTTTATCAACTTAAAAAAAAAAAAAACTCCTTATATATGGGACACATCCTGGTTGAAAAGTGAGATATGGAAAAATGCGAGACAAAAATTGTGTGTTTTTTTTTAAGCATAATGATGAGGTGGGACCTAAGTGTCAGAGATTTCTAATAAAAGATATCATTCTCGTAGATAGTCTTCATTCTAATATAGACCCGGATTCAAATTTGTTTACATTTTTTTTTTGAAAACTAGAGGGGTTAGAGGGATATACTAAATCTTGTACATATACCGATTTTGTGTGGATAAGATGATGCTGTTCGCAAGAGCCCTAAAAATTGCTTTGGTTACGACAGAAAAAAAAAAATAATATTTGCATAGAAATCAGAAAAAGAAATCAAAACTTCTGCGCATGTCCTATTCACATTATGTTAATTTTTATTAATATGTATAATCTGAAAAGACTCAGTACGCGCCACATAAGGTAACTTGTGATGAGTTTGTCGTTTTACTTCATAAAATGTTGCCATGATACATTCGGTACCGGGTTTTGAACCTTTTGGATGCATTCATATCCTACACTTACCCGAAATTGAATAGCATTAAACACAGATGTGGAGGGGGTGGGGAGGGGGAGAAGTGCAGGAAATACAAATTTTTATGGTTTTGTTGGTGTAGAATTTTTGAAAGAAAGTTCGTAAATGTTTGCTTTGGCGGGTCACTGAATGGTGTGGAGGGCTCTTTAGTGATAATCAATGAAAAGGAGAGAGTGCCCTTGTTCCGGGATTTTCAAGTAACACCGAATAGAAATTTTAGGAGAAATATGTAATTATGTAGGATATTTTATAGAAACCAACCAAAAGACGTTCAGAGCGCCGTTAAAGCTTGGATTGTATTGAAGCGAGGATGAGTCCCTGGCGACAAAGAAATGTAGGCCACAACAAGGCTCATTGTTCACCCCCCAGACTTATTAGCAATTGCTCATAGGTCCCAACCTTAGCACATATAAAAAGCAAGAATGCCTATACAGAGTGTTTCCCCTTAGAAGGTCAATAGAGCAGGATGGAGCTAATAGCTCTTTAACGGCCTAAGTTAGCACATAGGGTGTAGTAGGTCATATTACAGAGGAAAGTCTACAGTTTACACTTTCAAAAAAAAAAACTTATGTTAAACGACCTTTTTGCAAAAATAATAGAGGTCAAATTAAAAAAAAGGTAAGAAAATCCGAAAGTTTTAGTTTAGATAACCATAATTCTTGATGGTGAAGGGTGTGGTGCTGATTGAGCAGTCGTTGGAAAGGCCATGAAGTTCTGCATACAATGAGCTCTTAACTGTGACCGTACGCCTTGCCGTTTTTAAGATACAGGGGTTTTCTGAAAAACCATTTTGTTTTCTTAATCGGTTTGTAACTCCTAAACGGTTGATATAACCCCCCCCCCCCCCCCCCCCCAGGCATAATATTTTTGGTTTGTCTACTATCACCTTCTGCTCTATTGAAAAAAACCTTGTATAAGCCAAATTAAGTGAAGCTTCTCCATGTTCGTGTTAAGCTCAAGTTTTCTAGTGTGGGAGCTCAGTGTAAGTATAAACAGCTAGCAGAACTCATGATGGAGGAGCAGTCAAGTTATTCTAATAACAGTGCAAGTTTGCTGCCATTTCTACGCGCTGCCATTGCTTTATAATCATTGGTCTCACTTGTTACTTGTCATTTTTGTGCTTGCAACTCATTTGCTCTGCATTTTCCGTCCTTCGTTAATATCTTTCCCTTCGAGATTTTATGTATACGAGTTTTATACGATACCCGCAATCCTGTTTGATATATATTCTGAGGTCCCAACCGGACGCTTTTACAAATTTAAATATTGACTCACCGTTTCGGATTCCTCTCAGCATCCACTGCAGGGGATCATCAAGAATTTCTATCCCGTGAAAGTGATCCCTGATAGCTTATTCGTTGAGTATGTGTTAGGTTTACCCCACAGTTCCTTTGTAGCTCTCCCCGAAGGGTCATCTAACCAAAGACGACTGTGTTGGCAGTCGGCCCGAACCGAGATATTAGAGGCAAGGTGTTTTGGTGCAATCCCGATTGTGGAGGAGGATGCCTTCGAGGCTACACTATGACGACCAAGCTTGTCTGGTTTTTGATTCCCGCTGATATCGCTGTAACCTGGCACCCAAACAACGAGTACCCTGTTATTACGAGAAAGGGAGTTCAGGATGGTTTTACACACCAATATCAATAGTTTGGATGTTGTAAAAGGTTTTGGCGAAGTTTTGACAGCTGCTGTCCGAGCAGATGGCAATCTCCTTGTTCTGAGTGGCTGAGTTGTGGAGATGTCTTCCCGCTTCCAGGATGGCTTTGACTACCGCCTGGAAAACCATGACCTGGCTTTGAAGGTGTATGGCAATATATGAGGCACATCGCAAAAAACGTCTGCTCCTGTGTTTTCTTCAGATTTGGAGCCATCTGTGTAGATAATAGGATTTGTCAAAGGCTGTGCTTCCCTTTCTGTCCTAGATGGAATTTTCCATTTATAGTTGCTTTTCAGCATAGTCGCGACGAGGTGGTCGTTGTCCCTGTCGATGTCAGCTGCGATAGACTGCACACATCCAAGGTGGACAGATGAAAAACGTTTTTATGGATACCTTTCAAAACCATTTGTGCATGTCTCTTGCCTAATTTGAGTTCTTTCTATAGCCTTAATAGTCCTTATATATCTAAAATCTTAGCTTTTTTATGTATTATTATTGGCAATTTTAATTTTTCTTTTTATTTCAGGTAAGATTCTCATCAGATTATTATCACTGTTCTACTAAGGTAAAAAACCAAAGCATATTGTTTGCGGGATCTAAGAATATAAATCTTTTAAGAAAAATTCTTGTGTGAAATTAAAATTTGGATTTGCTCGAATTTTACTGTAGGTGCTTCACGTGCATGTTTGACTATCGCGAAAAGGTTGTTTTGATCTTCATAAAATCAAAACGAATTAAAATTTTTTCATTATTACGATGATATCAAACTTTGACAAAAACTTCTTATTGTGTACAGTTCCAAAATTTTGGACGATGTCTATGTATAATTTCCCTTTTTATTTTGTACCGAAAAATCACATTCATAAAATCAATTAAACATGTACAAAACGAACTTTGCTGGTTCGAAATAAATCAATTTTTCTCAAAATTATATTCTATCTCAAAAGAGAAACATTTCACTGAATTAACTCAAGCTTCCTCGAAATAAGGACATCTCTCATCAAAAGAGAGCAAAAACAAAAAACGTCCATTATCTGACACCATCAGGAGGAAGATGAATTACAGGCCATAATTCGCAGACATGCCGAAATATAGAATTCATGAGGAACATATTCGGCAGTTTGGCTTTTGAATTTTTTATAGATTTCAATCATTCTCCTCTCTGGGGAAAGTTGAAGGTTTCGTCCATTACTACATGGCATCAGTCGGAAGGATTTAGGAGAAGTGAAAGGAATGTGTCCTATCAAGTCTTAGATTTCAACCTATTCGTATAAAACGTGGAGTAAAAGTTTTTACTTTTTAGTATATATGTAGAAGGCTTTTGAAGAAAACATGTTTTGTAGATTCAATTATTTATGAGCCAATTTAAAGGATTTTTGTTGAATGAAAAAATATATTTACAGCATCGAGGAATATGCGCCACAAATGAAACCTTTAATGTCAGCTGTGCTGAGGATTAGCTATTCATTTCTGCAAAGAAGTATCTGTTACAAGCTTTATTCAATATATTATTACTATTTTATTATTATTATTTTATTATCTGTTATTGCTTTTTGTAGAAAGGCATAAGTCGAACAATGAAACGAGAGGTGAATCGACACAATACCTTGGTTGTGAAATTTATGGAGTCAAGATATATCCCATATTCTGGACATTGACTAAGCTATATTCAAAAATTTCGAATTAAGACAGAGATCAACAAGTGTAATGGTCTGTAATTATTCCTTCATTAAAATAATTGAATGGTCCAAAGGCATGGATTGAATGTGGTTTGTTTCAAGGATCTATAAATTATAAAAACGAACCATATCTGGTTAGACAGAATTTGTATTTCGTTCACTCTCAGGTACGGGAAGAGTTCTTGAATTGCTTAAATTTTTAAAGACAAATACTTCGTAGCATAAAGAAAATCATTTTTTTTAATTTCAATAAGATATCAAAAACAATTCCTAGGACAATTTATCTTAATACGTAAGTGAAGCTCTGTAAATATTTAATTAAATTCAGTTCCACACAGATTTTCAACACGCTCGCTATAACCAACCTAAAAGCATTCATCATGAAAAGAATTTTTTTGTAAAAAGATCACAAAAGTTAAAAAAGCAACGTAGGAAATAAATCTGAAAAAGGGCATTCTGACAAGGATATTGCTGGCAATAAAGTCTGAGGGTTTAATTCCTATTCGCCACTACCCATATTTCATGAAGGTTTGAAAAGTGCCCACATTCCATCCATAGCCATATAGGTACTAACCCTTTCAGGTTAAATCATTTTCTGGACTCTTACATCTTCCGAATTCCGCAATTATTGTTCCTGTTGAAATGAAATAAACTAACAAAGGATCAAGAAAACCACGATGTGGTTACCTACGCTTTTACATATATCTATTGAAATATATTATATGTAGGTACCTACGTAGGTAGAGAAAGATGAAAGAACCTTCCACCTTCTAATTCAGCGGATCCTTCTATATATGTACAAAAACTTCAGGAATGTTAATTGAAATACCAAAATCGATTGCGTTCTCATCTTCATTACGTGTAAAGGTATCCTTTATCTGAGAGTTAATCTGATCCTATTCAGGAATTTTTATTTTTCTAAATTTCTTTGAATTTTATGGTCCGTTAAATAGTTGTTTTTTGATTTCCATTTATTTTATTTTATCATAATGTCGAAGTGGTTCAGCATCATAATTTGTAGGGCCCACACTCGTATTTCTTCAGCCGCTTCTTTCAATCTCTCTACTCTTACCCTTTGAGAACCAATTAAATACTTTCACTGTTGTTGAGACCGCGATGGGTCCCAAAAGTGTAGAATGCCGGATGCTTGTAAGACAAATGGGCCCAACGCGACCGTACAAGCTTACGCAAGAAACAATAACATTGTCTTGAAACTGAACGGATTCACTTCATTCTTCATAATTGATATGTACATCCCTGTACCACCCCTTTATTATGGAAAATAATATTCCTTTAATGAACCTTTATTAAGCTGCCAACTATTGATAAGCTTTTTGCAAATTTTATGCCTTAAAACTTCAAAATCCATTAAAAATCCTCCAAATTCCTCCTGCCTGCTTTCTAATGATATCGTCGCATTTCTTATACATTTCCCATTTACTACTCCACTCGGGTGGAGAAATTTCATCCTTAATGGAGATATTAAATTGAAAATCAGATAGAATTAGGGATAACACCGTTAACATCAAAGAGTCCTTCTCTTTTCCATTTATATCTAATTCGTAATGACGACCGTCCGTCCGTTGTCGAGATTAAAGGAGGCTAAGATCAAAACGCCCACACCTACCTATTCGCACCTAAACATAGGAAACAGCGGTATTGGCTTCAAACTCCACAAGCTCTTCCTTTTAGCTTATATGCTGGAGCTATGTATCTTAGTGCTATATTTAGCACAGTACTTAAACTTTAAGCTTTTCGAGGAGATTTTCATTTATTTTAAATGCATCGCATTTCTTTGGCTTTGATAACTCGTGTGTATATTTAAAATTTTAAAACAGGATTAAAACTAAGTTGTTCGCAAATTTTTACTGTTTTTTTTTCGTAGAGAAGTGATTACGGGTACAACATAAATATGTGTTACCTTTTAGAGAATGCAATGCTGACCAAGATGGTTATCCGGTTTGATTCTGTCATTTTCTCGTACGGGTTAAAGGTTCAATTCATTTGGGAAAAGTTAACAAGGACCAAAAACTAACTTTCTGAAGGACATTCTTGGGATTTTCGATATGTACATAATACTTTTATGGGATATCAAATTCTATGTAAAGTAGAAGCGTTCCGACAGCTTTAGCTTTAGTGGGGTCTATATGACCTATATTACCATCGCCGGTTTACAAATGTTCACTGATTTTCTATCGTATTAATCGTGTCAGATAAACCTTCTGCCTTGCCAATCCTTCTTTTCTTCGACTCTCCCCATATTGGAGGTTATCATAAAGGTACACGCACTAATTTTGAGCTTAATTTTATTAATTAATTTTAATTTAAAAATTTTCTATTTGACAGATCTTCTGGAAACAAAATGTTTAATCTTAAAAATAAAACTTATCTTGCGATTTAAGCGCCATCTTTTAGCAAATACACTTAATTATCAAACAGTTTCCTCATTGACCACATTCTAAATCTATTTTATAAAATGTTGGGCTATAGAATTGAATGATGCCTGTGCAACGAAATATTTAATTACAAACCCCGATCGATTCATTTTACAATACGCGCCCATCCTGTTAGGTATCCAATAAAAAATAAAAAATTCTGTCAGCATTAAATAAAATACAAAAAAAAAAAAAAACCCCTCAACGAAATAAGGGATTCAAGTCAATTTAAATAAAATTTACGAAAACGGGGTGAACATTTCTTAAAAATATTCTCTAAAACCGTAGTGATTTAAAGGGGTTAACTTAGAGCTAAATGAATGCTGATCAGTTGATTTATTTTCTAAATATGTATATACCTAGCTATACCTAATGCTTCCTTGTGGCTAGAATTTCATCGAATTACGTAAGCAAATTAACATGGATTTTGTCTTGCACGTTCCTTCTTGCATGGTCACGGCCAAAGAAAATTGCTTTTCAATAAGGCGCAAAGAAAAAGAAAAAGATTTGCAAAATATCGTTAAAATAAATATTCCAAAGGATAATAAAACCCAAAGGGCATATTTCTCCATTGTCCTTATCATTTTAAATGAATACCAGTTTTATCCTTTTAAATCCGTTTAACATTGACAAGGGGCGACATATCAGTCTAGAGTTTAGAACGAAATTGAAAAATCGATTGTGATAGGAAAAATTCTATCCTCCTGGAAGGAAGCAAGATGACGGGGTTAATCCTCCTTGAAGTCCCTATTTCCCAAATGAAGTAATGAAGGTAATAAGAAAAAAACACAAAAACAAACAAAAACACACGCTATTAGAAGCAAGAAAAGTTTCCATATAAAGGGCTCTAAGTATTTTAATTAAGTTTTTTTTTTGTTCCTTCCTCTTTTCCGAAATTAACAACAAACTCAGAAGAATTTTTCGATTTTCGAAGCAACTTTTTAGTGGCACTTGAGTTTTATTTAACAGTCTTCAAAGAGATATTTTTCCTTGCCTTACGATGCAAAATGGGTTAAACTGCATTCAAAACTTTTCAAAAGTGAAGGATAACAACAGAACGGCGAAGGAATGGGGGGAAAAAAGTTAAGAAAATAGTTTTCAAAACTTCTCTTCATTATACGAATCGTAAAATTGTTTGAACAATTTAAAGTAGAAAAATATTAAAGAAAATTTCATTCTGGTAACTATCATTATTCTTAATTTGATGAACTTATTTCCTAGCATTGTGAAGTGAAATGAAGCTTTAGCAGAGATTTAGAGAATAACAAGAGAATAACAGTATATTAAGGAAAGTGCGTAGACCATAGAGGAGTTTCTAACCTTAGGTTAAGAGAAGTTAAGACAAACGTTTCACAGTCTAAAGGAGGATTTACATTATGATGACATGCATTTTTTACAGAAATTGTGAGGGAGATAGCTTATTGAAATTTAAATGCTGCTGAAGCAATCATCGCAATACCTCACACGTACAGTCCCCTCCAGTTTTTATGGTACAAATTGCAAACCGTCACATTGTCAAGTTTTTAATCGTTTGTAATAATAATTGTTGTTAAAAATTGGGCGAAAAACAATGTCCGAAATAACTTGAATCTTTATATAAACAAATATGTAAAAACTTTCGATTTCGCAATATTTAATTACAAATTAAAAACTTATTTTTATTTTGATAATTTAATTTAATAAACATTTTCTATAAAATTATGGTAACAACAACAATATGGCAGCACAACTAGACGAAATTGACAAATTAGGGTTGCCAGTAACAATGTTTTAGTTTCAGTAACTATAAAAACTCCTTATGCTTGAGGTCTTTTTATGGTTCCGGATACGCATACAGTGACAAATCGTCGTTCGGAAAAATCTCAGGACGCGTTTGCTTCTCTCGTCACTCATCAATAAATTTCCGTATACGATGTACTATCTCCCTCAAAATTTCACTCAAGTGCTCACATGAAAAGAATTCCACTCCACTACCGAACTAACGCCGCGGTGAAGATAATTGCAGCCCGGTTCCTGTTCACATGACGGATTATCGCAAAGACGGAATAATTCTAGCAAATTATAAAGGAAAAGGACCACTGCAGTCAATCTCTGAACACACTACTCTCTGCTTGTGGACAGAACACTACCTCAGAAATAACTTCAATATTTTCTATAAAGAAATATTTAATAACTTTAAATTTCCCAATATTTAATTACGAACTCTAAACTTACTTTTGTTTATATCGGCAAATAATTTTACTTGACAGATATGTATATGCCATAAAATTATAGTAACAAAACAGCAATATGGCAGCTCCAGTAGTCGAAATTGACAAATTAGGGTTGCCAATAACAATGTTTTAGTTTCAGTAACTATAAAAACTCCCTATGCTTGAGGTCTTTTTATGGTTCCGGACACGCACACAGTGACACATCGACGTCCGGAAAAAATTCAGGACGCGTTTGCTTCTCTCGTCACTCGTAAATAAATTTCCGTATAGGATGTGCTATCTCCCTCACAATTTCTGTAAAAATTTGATGTCATCATAATGTAAATCCTGCTTTAAGGAGGATATAAATTATGATAGCATTCATTTTTTGCAGATATTTTGAGGGAGATAGACATCTTCTACGGAAATTTATTTATGAGTGACGAGACAAGCAAACGCGTTCTGAATTTTTTTCAGACCTTGTTTTGTCAATATGTACGTGTCCGGAAAATCTCATTCCCATAAAATGTTTTCAAGCATACAAAGTTTTTATGGGTTGGAACTAAACAAAACTAAAACATTGTTACTAATAACCATAATTTTGGAAATACTTTGACATTTTTGGCAACACGTTTTAGTATAATTTTATAGCAAAAATTTATTAAATTATTTGTCAAAATGGTAGACAATTAAAATACGTTTTCTAGCGGGACTAGCTCAATAAATCACAAAAAGACTCTAAATTTATAGTTTATTGTAAGTTCACCTAATTATTCTTAAATGATAAAATCAGTAAAGACCCTTGGGGTGCATGTCCAGTGAAAGACATTAAAAGAATGACTTGCTATTGGCGACGAATCCGTTTTATATTTTTGTATGATACACTGTGTTGTGTTGTGTTGTGATGCGGCGTTGCCAGGTATTAAGTTTTGACTATTTCGGAGGTAGTTTTTCGCGCAAAAGCAGGGAGCAGTGAATCCATAGATTCACTGCATTGTGGTCCTTTTCGGAAATCATTGGAGATGATTTGGCATTTAAACTTTTCACGATTGTACTATGAGCGCCCAACTGACACCTTTGCTTATAAAAATCACACACCCACAGTATTCGTTTTCGTTTCTTTTGCAGGGGTTAAACCTTTTCTTCTTCTTTCGACTTACTGCTACTAAATATTATGTCGATAAACAAAATACCTTCTTCGACCATTTTCATTTTTAACAACATTTACACTGGTCAATACAGTTTTGTCTCCGAAATAAGAACAAAGGAATCAAATAGCTCTGATACTATAATATTCGCTCCTAATATTAAAAATTTCCGGTTGGTTCGTATTTCGCAGGAATTTTCAAAAACAGGTGTTTCATTTACAACTCTCAGAAATGCTGTCGGCTTCTCAGTGATCCTTTTACGGAAATTTTGAGCTTAGTCATCTCAGTTGTAATTACAAGAGATACGTCTATATATGTATAGCGAATCTTAAAAATTGTGTGTTTGTTTAATTTTCAAGTAAATTCTGTACAACAAATTATTTTAACCACTATTTGATACATTTTTACTGCTTATAAAAATACTGATAATTTCTAGGCGCTGTAATAGCAGTCCTGATAATTTTTGTTATGTTTGTGGATCAATTTACTCCATTAGATAAGGGGAAAACTATAACTCCTGCACTTTCTGAACTATACAAAATGTATTTCGTGATACCTGTAAGGCACCAAGACAAGCCATGGGTTCAATACGTATTTTGTAGAAGTTGTGCTAAATACTTACATGACTTGAAAGCGCATCAACGATCAAGGATGCCATTTGGTGTACCAATGATATGGACAGAACAACTAGATCATGACAAAGACTGTTATTTTTGCAATAAAAAAAAACACGAGGATTAACTGTGCATAAAAGAAGAAGCAATGAATACGTGGTGAAACCTGCAGCACGAAGACCTAGATCGTATGACGAAACTAATCCAGTTCCTCCCTTATTTCAAGTGGAACTTTTTACGGAAATGAATAAAAAAATTAGCTCTCCGGAGATCATAATAAAAAAAGTTTCTACAGACACTTCTCAAAAGTGTATACACGAAATTTTACAGGATAAATGATAATACAACAAATTTGTGTGAATCTTTTTCAAATATAACCAAAACTCTATTGACGAAACAAATTTGTTGCCCTAAATCCATTATATTAATTTTTTTATTAATTTCTTTGTAATAATTTGTCAAACTTACTTCACTTTATTCTTTTTCCTTTCCGAGTAGACCTACACTCAACTCACCAGAATACATAAATAGTCTCCAGGCACCTGGAGAGGACAAATGAACAAAACTTCGGTGAACGGAGAGCGAGCCTGGAGACTTGTTTGTTTTAAAATGCACGACGTAGAAGACCTAAGACCAAAAAAGTATCTTTAGAGATTTTTTTCGTCTCCGAAGTGGGTCTCAAGAGACCGAAAAATTGGTCTCTGGAGGCCAAAGTATTACGCTGTGCAGCTTTACCTTCAAAACAAACACGGGATTTTGTTATAGAGGTATTTGTAAAAGAGGAAATTCATTTTGGCAATTAAGAAATTTTTGAAATGGGCGCGATCTTTAACATAGGGATTTGTTGAAAGAATTTGTGGAGGATATTTTTTTTTTATATTATTAAGGTAACCTCAGAGGATACCCTATGATGCAAAGCACAGCATAGCAGGAAGGAGATAGGGAAAGGATTAGGGGACATGAGGAAATTGGCGGAGGTGTATGTCACTCTCGCACAGTTCGGGATAAGAAAGCATCACGGAATTTTACTGTATTTTTAAAGTATTTTGAAGGATGAGAGGATGTCCGCGACTTGCAGCGCGAGTATTGCGTTCAGGAATTAATCTACAAGGGATCAGACTAGATATTTCGTCTGAACATTGGCCATGCGTGTAGCGATAAAGGAGCGAAAGACATCCAATATTGCGGCGGTGCTCGAGTGAGTCGATGTGACAAGTAATTGCCACGAAGACCTGCCGCTGCCACCAGCCATATACAAAATTTTTCGTGCCTACAATTTAAAAGGCCGTAACACACATTCAGTCCTTAAGAGACTTTTACACCACTTACCCACATCCATTGGGAAGGCACAGATGTTCGGCCTCTTCTACTTGCCCCATCCACCCAAATATCTCTGAGAGCAGATAACTTTCAGAGTTCCTGTGCTGGCCTGAAATTTTAGAGGAGGAGCGGACCTAGTCAACCATCACCTCAAAAGAGGGCTCCGGGAGAGTGATAGAGAACCTGTGAAAAACTCAGACCTCATCGCTATAAAGATTTCACTGGTACCAAACGACAGATGAAAAAATGAAATTAAATAGAGTACTTCCAAGCTATATGCTATACCAGTATATTCATTCAATGTCACAGCAAACTAATTCAATATGAGGAGGTTAAATATATTTAGTAACTCTAAGCTGTCCGATATACTCAGATATTTATACATATACATATACATATACATATATACATTAATATATCAAAATAATTCACTATACGAAAATTAAACAAATAATTCTAGGCTATGCGGTATATAAACATATGTCTATTATAGCAAAACAATTCATTATGAGAAAATTGTATAAGTTATACGCCATATTAACGTATTGATTCGACGTATTATAATAAATAAGTGTAGCTAGACTGCCTCTACGTTGTTGGATATGTGAATGTTTATATAGATACGTACTCTATTTCAATCTTAGCTTAGAACATTCCAAAGTGGAATATTGAGAACCTTAGATCTACATGACATAGTAAATAAACAAGTGTTTTTAAATAAATTATGGCAAAAGAGTTTTAAAATGAAATATCAAACACAAATATTTAAGAAAAACTTACATTCAGACTTCGTTATTTGGAATTCCTCCGAAGAGGCGCCTCCTTGGAAGTTCCGTTTGATGATATCTAGATAATTAAATGTAACACCGTAATATACAAAGGACTACATCTAAATACAGCTACGATTTTGGACGATTCATCAATTGTCTAACGACATGGTATTACTCTTCTTTCATCAGCAATAAAATCATCAATATAGTTTGGTAGCGAGCCTCTCGTGAAGCCTGATGTGATATCCAATACTTCTACGCCTTACCAGGAAGAAGGTGCATACATATGTCAATGCGGAAATTTGGTAGTGAACTCCTCGCAACAACTGACGTACATTCCCAAATGAATGCAAAACTACTTATTCAGTGTGAACATTGATAATGAGTTTCTTGAAAAAAAGGACTGCTACAACTCCAATATTTATAAGCTCTGTGTGCCCTTGCCGGAAAAACTGATGCACATGAATGTAAGATGACGTTAGTTTCATAAACTCTGGGTGCTCGTTTTAGGTGCTGCGCTGTTATAGAGATTTTTATTTAAAAATGGTGTGTCATCCACGAACAGAATGCGGAGCTCCGCCTTATAGCGTCCAGGGAGAACGTGCCCTCTCTGGATAGATTACAAGTATCGTACTTTATATTATTTTAGCTGCGGACAACGAGCCAAATGATTAGGTTATTTTCTAAGTAATTGAAAAAAAAATACAAATTGCGTAACGAATTATAGTCAGACTTTATACCTGACTTTCAGCAGCAGTCAGGTTATCTCGATTCAATAGCAGGGGTATTTACAGCCAAATTTTTCCTTCTCTCGGGGCTCACGCTCGTCTTTCCACCAAAGTGCGAACACTCAGCCACTAACGTGGTACTTGAAGCACAAGTTCATCCATTTCCTGATGTCCTCAGGCTGACCTAAGATTCCCGTGCCACTAGAAACGCGTGGTAAATTTTTAGGTTATGCGTATGTCGATTTATCAATCTCACAGCAGCCAATTTTCTCGTTCTTGGATTTAGCTGTCGCCAACTTTTTACATTAAGCAATCGCTTGTGTCTGAACACACAACTTTTATATCTCTTCAAAAATTTCTTTTTGCAGTACCAAAATTTCTGCCCTCCATTCACTATGTAACGAGACTCTCTTGACAGGAAGTGTCAAACTCTCCTTTTTCGTCTTTATTCACCTCTGTTTTGTTTTCTTCTTTTACCGGTAGATGTCAGCCGAATAACTAGCAATTTTTATGGTGCATTCACATACGACCATAACAACCAACGCGGTTATAGTCTGCTTTTGATGGATAATAAAATAATGACTGTTTGTTGTTGTTGGGGATCTTGCGGCTTGGATATTTTGCATGTGATGATAATTTGTCTTGGAGATTTGATATTTGGAGGCTCTAACTATGAGAATTTTCTACTTGGAAATTTATGGTGTATTGGAGTTTTCAATATTTGCATATGCTTCTATTAAAGGATTAGGCTCGAATGTCTATTAGTAATTAAAGGCTACAGATAATACTCGTATTTACAAACGAGATACCTTTAGCCCTATTGTAGATCCAACAGACAATAATTATTCATAAGCCTCTAATTTCTCTTTTCAAATTCAAAATTAATGGCATTAGGTTTTTTAAGGAATTCGCTTTTTATTTTTTATTTGTACTACTAAAGCCTGACAATACGGAAATTCTAGATTTATTGATTTAATCCGTGTTTATACAATATTTTAAATTTGGCCACATAAAGGGAATAATTTGATTAAAAAACAAAAAAAAAATTGAATGAAATAGCCCCCATCTTGTAAACTTCATCAACTCTCACTATCATTTCATCTCAGATAAAGCAACCAGACAAAAACGGGCGCGAGTATACCTTCGGTGATTTAAAATTTTCACTTAGCGCACAATTTCTTCATAATTTTCAATAGACTTCGCCAAGAGAATCCTAAAGTGCGTTCTATAAGTTCTCTATGAGGAAATTTAGTTACGAACGAGTATGCTTTCATATCCGCAGGAATCAGGGTAGACTTCGCACCCAACTCGAAAAGATTTTTATTCCTGCTGAGTACTCTCTAGAGCATTTATGCCGGGGTGGCATTATGCAAATGGTCACGAAAATATTATCGTTATACTTGGAACAATTTCTTCCGCTTTCAAGGAGAGACCATCATGGAGATGGAACAACTATGTTGTATACACACATACTTATATACATGTATGTATGTATAAGTATAGGTATATTCCTTCCTTTAGTATTTTCCTCAAGATTTGACTGTTTTGCCTATGTTTGCCAACAATGTAATATCACCGAAATTGCCCAACTCACTCCTCACTCCTGGATTGCTCTATTATTATGAGCCAAGAGATGAAATTGGTGACTGGGCGCTTTTATTTTACACACAGAAGCAGATATTGGGAAGGAAAGCTGCATTCAAGAGGATGTTAAGCAAGCGTTTTATCTTCTAGAAGGTTAGTTAAAGTGAAACATTTTTTTTAAAAGCCTTCAACTGTACCTTTTTTATAATTCAGTTGCTGTGGATGGGAATAGTCTGAATTGTACATGCCTTGGGTTTATTTCAGCTTATTGCTTCTCCAAATCTGTGCTCTTCATTTTAAAGCTATTATGGGCTACTATGCTTAGGATTACCCTAGAGGCTGTAAATAAAAAGGGCTACTATTTTTGTTGTTGGATCTTTGAAATTGCAATGGATGTGTGCAGTTTTCAGTTTCAGTATCTTAGGAAAATTTCCATAAAGATCGCTAGGTCAAAAGTTTACTAAAACCTAAAACCAAGTAAATATTCCATTGGTGGGTAGCATATTTGCATTTGACTACTTTTGACCCATGATTTCCACCTAGTACGGTTATTATTATTATTATTATTAATTACGAGGGATGCAGACAGGATTTCTGCCTCTCATCTGGTCACTGCGACCTATTGTGACATTACTCCTGGATGCCCTAGGGCGCCCAATCGAACTTAAGGTCTTTGATGAAGCTTATAATATTCTTTAGGGCCATTTTTTCGACATCCTCTGGCAGTGGTGGAAATGCCTTCCCTAGATGTCTTAGCCTTATGCGGCACAGAGCTTCACAGTCACATAGGACATGTTCATGTTCATCGTCTTCCATACAGAATCGACAGGTCTCATCATTGACCTGACCCATCTTATTGAGATGGTATCTGAGTGGGCAATGCCCAGTAAGTAGTCCCGTTATGAGTGTGAGGAATTCGTTGGTCCTCTGTTGCGAGTATTTTATAAACTTCTTCGCTTGTCTCAGCCCCAGGGGTATTTTTCCAGTATTCCTTCTTAGTTCTGTCCTCCCAAAGCCTGATCTGAGCTGAGAGTTGACCTTTTGGGTGTCCAAAGACAGGCTCAGGGCCAATAAACGGAGATTTGGCTCCTTCCTTTGCAAGGCTGTCTGCAATCTCGCTTCCCATAATGCCTTCATGTCCTGGTACCCAGATCAGTGTCACCCTGTTTGTCTCGGCCAGTTGCTTCAAGACAGTAAGACAGTCCCAAACCAGCTTTATACTCAAAGGTAAACGAGTTTAATGCTTTAAGTGCTGCTTGGCTGTCTGATATTATGTATATTTTTGCTTCACGCATATTTATGTGGATTATTTCGCGAGCGCAGAGTTCTATGGCGTGTATTTCTGCCTGAAAAATGGTTGGTGAGGCCCCCAGTACCTTTGCGAGATGGCACCTTGGCCCATATATGCCCACGCCTACTTTACCTTCTATTTTGGATCCATCCGTGTACCATTTAAGAGATCCTTTTTCAAAGTTTAGGTCCCCAGTGTGCCACTGTTGACGGTTCCCCACGATCACCTTAAATGGTGTTTCAAAGTTCTGGCGTTTCGGCATAACGTCTGAAATTGGGTTAAGCATCGGGTCCTCTATGAAATCCTGGAAGACTTTCAAGTGGCCAACCAGATTATTTGTACTTAGGAGGTTTGCCCTTTGTAGCCTAATTGTACTAAGTATTGCCTGCTCCCTAACATGCAAATGTAAGGGTAGCTGGTCCAACATAGCCTCTAGGGCCGCAGTTGGGCAGGTATGCATGCCACCGGCTACTCCTAGACATGCAAGTCGTTGTAGTTTTTGGAAACTAGCTTGAGCTGTCTTTTGTTTTCTTTTTGGCCACCAAACGAGTGAGGCGTATGTGACCATGGGTTTTATAATAGATGTGTATGGCCATAGAGTCATTTTAGGTTTAAGACCCCAAGTACTGCCAAAAAGCCTGCGGAATGTACATGTTGCGACTGTAGCTTTATACAGTACTCTCTTTAAGTGTGGTTTCCAGGTTAGTCTGTTATCCAGGGTAATATCTAGATATTTGACTTCCTTTGAGAATTCCACTACTGTTCCCTCAAGAGATGGTGCTTTAAGGTAAAGCTTCCTTTTTCTCGTGAAGGGAACAACTGTTGTCTTACCAGAATTGGCTCGAAGTCCCATTAATTGGCACCAGTTGCAAACTATGTTTAGGGCATTTTGCAATAAATCAGAGATTATCTGATCATGTTTGCCCCTAATTGTAATGACCAGGTCATCCGCATATCCCTGATTTTCATAGCCGGAGTTGGTTAGCTTCTGTAGGAGATCATCTACAACTAGGGACCATAGTTGAGGGGACAGGACCCCACCTTGGGGACATCCCTTGGCCGCGACTATGTAATAGAGTCCTCCCCCAGGTTAGCTGTGATTCTCCGGCTTTCAAGCATAGCTTTTATCCATTTTATCAAGGAAGGTTCGATTCCTTTTTTGGTAGCTGCATTCTCAATTGCTTCAAAGGAGGTATTGTAAAATGCTCCTTCGATGTCTAGGAATGCACATAGGCCAGTCTCTTTATCCTCTACTGCCTTTTCTAGTCCTAGGACAAGACTATGTAGGGCAGTTGTGGTAGACTTTCCTGCTTGGTAAGCATGTTGATTTGGGTGCAGCGGTGATCGCTTGAGTGCACCGCTCCTAATATAGTTGTCTAACACTTTCTCCATTGTTTTGAGGAAAAATGAAGTTAGACTGATAGGACGGATTTGGGTAATGCAGGTGAACGCCCTCCCCCTTTAGGTATAAATGTTAATTTAATTTCCCTCCACGTCCTTGGTATATATCCTACACCCCCCTAGTACGGTTACATTTATGGATCGTTTTCCTGCCTGATTTTTGCTCATGAAAATATTGGACGTCCTACAGACTGCTGAACTATGAATATATAATAAATTTCCAAAGTAAAGTAAGTGATTTCATTGAGCTCAAATGTGTTTCGTATTGATTGAAACAAGTTGGTAGGTAACAAAAGATGCGAAGTAGAAGACAAGTTTTGTGAAATATCGTAACCATTAGATAATCGTTATGAGTAGTAGTTTGTTTTTTTTAAACATCGTGTATTCAATTGGACCCTCTTTTTGACACATTCAGCTCATACGAAACGATTTAAAAATATCCTTTACCCTCTAATGTGAAAACTAGACTTTGACGTATTTCGTTACTACGAGTCTTGTTTTAGTTCGAATACAATTTAAATTAACTTCATGGCCACATCTTGATAAAATCAAGACATGGAGCTGCTTTTAATTTAATAGTCAAAATACAGCAGCTGTCCACCTGTGTTATAATATTTCCAAACTTCGACAAGTCAATTTCGGACCACTTTGTCACATGAAATGACTCTATTTGAATTCAATTTGGTTCCTTTATATCATAGAAATTGAGTGCTGAGTAAGAGGATTATTATTATATCAGAGGACGTAAGTTGAAACGCTACTAGTACTTAATTCTATACGGACTTCTACATATGTTACTCTCTCCAATGTCATAATCTATCTTCTAAATGTGGAAGATATAAGTACCAAGAGCCTATACATATCTGACTTCTTTGTTTAAGATATTCCACACTCCTTAAGGAAATAAATATGTGAATGGATAGACTAAAATGAATATCAAAACTTAAGTCTGTTGCAATATCCTTTGAGATGTCTTCAAATATCCAATCAAAATTCATTGCATCGGTCTTTAAGTCATGAGCATATACATATGTGTATGGGTAAGTAGTAAGGTGATTTAAATTCCCGCCGGGACAAAGCTTAATTCACACTTAGCACATACATCTTAATGTATGGATGTGTGTGTAGATACATTATCGCTTTAGTTGTGAAAGCTTGCTATAGTCCCATTAGGGCTATAAGAAACTCAATTTGATTAATAGCATAATCTGCATATGATAACTGCTAGCAGATATACTCCTCATTATTTATACACTCCTGTTCCCAGAGCAGTTATATGGTAGATATCTAGATAGGTACCTAATTATGTGCATACATATATATCTGTATATGGGTTGAAAATTGGAACTTTGCAAAATAAACGTTTCCATATTTCCTATGGGATTTCCTATGTTCTTTTCACTCCGGAAATTCCATTTTCAGATCATAATCCGTTCATTTCAGTTCGTCACATATATATATATTTACCTATACACATTGTTTATATATCAAACAGCAGGTATACTAACTAACTACATATATAAGTATAAGTAAACCACACAATTCCAACAACCAAAAATCTCAAACAACACGCTGTCGACGTTAAAATTTCGCAAAATGTCAAGAATTTGCATATTTTCCAACGTCCCAAAACACAGATTTAAATGCATATTTCGTGGAAGTTTAGCGCTATCCTGAACCAGTAATTATACTCGCAAAGGGACCCAGGAAATTTGCGTATAAAAACGTCTGTCAGCTCCCATATTATAAATTTAAATGTAAAACTTACACAAGTTTTTTTTGTTTTTTTTTTGTTTTTAGTTTTTATCCTTGTGTTTCTATTCAGACTATCACAGTGTGAATTTGAATAATTTTTAAAGGAAAGAATATGAAGGAAATTTTAAGAGGTAAAATTTTGTTTAGTTTCTAGATTTCTATAGGGAAAATGTACATAGACTTATGCGGTCATGTAAAGGACGACTTAATAAACCTCTCCAAGTCGAAATCGCACTTGTCAGTGAAATCAATTCCAGTTAAGGAGGGTTTGCAGAATTTCGAGTTAAGGATGCCCCATCCTCCGAATTTTCATTAAAGATGCTCTGATTTTGTGAATGAATTATTTATTATTATTAATAGAATTATGTATTGAAAAAATCGGTAGGTAATTTTTGATTATTTCTTTTAAATATATTTTTTTTTTATTGAAAAGAACATTCAGTGTTGTTTAAGAACATTTGAACCTTATCTCGAATACCCGTTGTTGTTTCGATTGCATATTGCAAAGTTTTGATAGCTTCCTCTAATTGATGTTGCGTTGGTACAATCACGTTATTTTCTTTACTTTCCGGTATTTTATCATCAGAAGCTATGTCTTCTTTTGTGTACCTTTTTCTAGAACTTCCACATACTGGAGAGAACAAATTGTTCTGTCGATTGAAGCGAACTATTTGTACTGTTCGCATCATTTATAAATCTTCTATGAAAATGTATGAGGCGTTCTTTTGTGTATCTTTTGTTCTGCCTTGTTCTGTGAACACAAAAAAACACAGGGTTGTAAATGAGCGGACTCATTTATCATATCAACTCATCGCTCAACTCAGGATTTGAGTCCGCTCAATCATTGAGTCCTCTCAACAGTTGAGCGGTGGTTCATCGCTCAAAATTTGAGCGGACTCACTGGTTGAGCGGACTCAATTGTGAGAGGACTCAGTCTTGAGCGGACTCATTGCTTGAATGGACTTGAGCGGACTCACTGCCTGAGCGGACTCATCATTTGAGTTGAGCGGACTCAAATCATATTTTAAATAACATAAAGAGAATCTGATTTAATTAAAATTGAAACTGAAATTTCAATAAAATAAGAAAAGCTCCTAAAAAAGTCATTCATTATATTATATTTTATTAATTTAGCTTTTGCTAATTTTCTTAGCCAACATTTCTTCTTCCTCCTTCCTTCCTTATTTAAAATATGATTTGAGTCCGCTCAACTCAAATGATGAGTCCGCTCAGGCAGTGAGTCCGCTCAAGTCCATTCAAGCAATGAGTCCGCTCAAGACTGAGTCCGCTCACGATTGAGTCCGCTCAACCAGTGAGTCCGCTCAACCAGTGAGTCCGCTCAACCAGTGAGTCTGCTCAACCAGTGAGTCCGCTCAAATTTCGAGCGATGAAACACCGCTCAACTGTTGAGCGGACTCAGTGATTGAGCGGACTCAATGCTTGAGTTGAGCGATGAGTTGAGTCAAAATGTGAGTCCTTTACATCCCTGCAAAAAAACACAGATAGAATCTTCATCATTTATGGATTCAAGAGCATGCTCCTAAAGAAAAGGTTTGTTAACACGTCTTCATCAACTTCAACATAATCCATCCAGTTGCAATTGCCTGCACTGTAGTCATTTTCAATCAGAATTCTCAAAGTTTCTTCAAATTCGTCCTCCACGTTACGTTCTACAAATTTAATGAGCGGCAATTCATCTTCGCCTTCTAGCGGAGTGTCAGGAATTGTAGACGATAAAGTAAGCATCCTTTCACATATTTTGACCGAACTGTTTAATAGACACGTACCTTTACGAACGAGCCGATTTCAGCCGCAGAGATGCCCATGGATCACAGATGAAATACGGAACATATTAACGGAGAGAGATTACCTATTTGGTAAATATAAACTTGTCCGTTCAGCTGATGCGAAAAATACATATAAACGAGCAATGGAAACAAGCATTGGTGGTGCCTATTCCGAAGAAGTCCACTGCCTTCCATCCAATTAGCCTTCTATGCTACTTGGCTAAAGTATTTGAAAAAATAGTATACCAGCAAACCATGAACTACACAAAAAGAAACTGTTTACTGTCAACCTGGCAATCTGGGTATCGTCCTTATCACAGCTGTGAAACCGCTATGCTAAATGTGATATCGGATATTCACATGGCCTTTGATGAAGATCATTTGACTATTTTTGCGCTACTTGATTTTAGTAAAGCGTTCGATTCCATAGATCACTCCAAATTGCTAGCTAAATTGGGTAATAAATTCCTCTTCTCTTCATCGGCATTAACCTTCATTAAAAGTTTTATAAGTGGGCGTAGCCAATTTGTAAAAACAAATAATGTTACCTCGAGAAGTATATCTCCCTCTTGTGGCGTACCATAACTGGTCTGAGCAAAATAACTTTGCTCTTAACCATAATAAATCGAACTGTATGGCGATCTATAGACGTGATATTGATGAGAATTTTTTACCACCGATTTATTTGAACGACAATAGACTAGTATATGTAAATTCTGTGAAGTGTTTAGGGTTTCACCTCAACTCAAAATTTTCATGTTGTGATCATGTCAGTGTTACACTAAGGAAAATATATGGATGCCTGCGGCAGCTTTGGTTGAACTCCGATTGCCTAATGTATCACTTACGAGTAAGACTAGCTAAATCCATTTTGCTACCCTATTTCACATATGGCTGTACGATATTTCCAGTTCTAGATTCAGACTGTCGTAGGAAACTCTTGGTTGCATTCAATGATGTAACCCGATTTGTCTTCAAATTGACGCGATATAGTCACATCTCTCCTTATGTAGCGTCCATGCTTGGTTGTCGAATAGAAACTTATCTAATAAATTACAGACTGAAATTCCTTCATAGACTTATATACAGCGAGAAGCCCTCATATCTATTTGACAGATTGAGTTTCCTACAGTCATCCCGGCACATGAGCCTTTCGATCCCCCGTTGTAAATCACGCTATGGTGAGCGCTCTTACTACGTCCAGGGCATTCGTTTGTGGAATCGTTTGCCAGCTAACATACAGAGAACAGGATCCAACGGAATCTTTTACAAATCAATATTGCCACTAAACTTATCCTAAACATTTGGGGCACATCTTGGATACATATTGTTAAAGCTACTTGATAATTGTTTTTCTTTCTTTTATTTTCTAACTGATATACACGTTTTTTCTTTTCCTATTCCTCTCTCAGCTCTCTAAATTTAGTCCATTTACTCATAATAATACTAGTAAAAATAGAGTCTATTCTTAAACCTATAATTATTTGTTTGCCTAAGCTTAGTTAGTTAAGTTAGTTTTTAGTAAATTAATTATTTCCCCAAATTTAATGTGGCACGATTATTTTAATAATTATATACAATTCCAATTAACTTTGTACGTTTAAGATCTTGTTATCTTTGTACTACTAAAGAAATATATTCTATTTTATTTTATTCTATTCTTCATCCCAATCTAATTCAGGAGCTCTAAAACCACATTTACGAAATCAATTTCTTATAGTCGAGGATCAAACATCTTTTGAGTTGACACTTTGGATTACCTCTCTTACACAATCTAGCAAAGTTAATAAAAATTTTTTCATTTTTAGTTTCCCAGTGATTTAAAATTTTTCTTAAAAATCGCCGGGGATAATTTTGTTTCAAAGTTTGAATAATCCTCATATCTATCGCACTTGCTAGTCACATTAGGTGGAAAATATAGCTTTCAGCTTAGGAGCAATTTCCTTAGGATGACCTGGGTAATTGTCTATAAAAAACTATACCCGCCGTTTTTCAATCAGAAAACTTTTTGTCCATTTTGAGCAACCATTCGCTGAAAATATTTCCGGACATCCAGGCTCGATTATTTGCAGCATATTCAACCGAAAGTGTTTTGATATGACGGAAACATCGAGGCACTCTTCTCAATTACGAATAATTTTAATTTCTCAGAGCCGTTCATATTCGCGCTCCAACTAAACATGTGACTCTTTCTTTACCACCGAAACACTTTTCACCCTTCAATGCTAATGTTTGATTTGTGGTAAACACTTGTAAAAAAGTCCTGTTTCTGTTTGTTGTTGTAATTCGACAGAAGCGGTAACAGTTGTACATTTATCCATTGTTCGCTGAGTGATTCATCTACTGCGACACTTTCTCCACAAAGCACTTTTTCGACTAAATCGTACCTCAGTTTAAATCTATAGAGCCAGCCTTCACTACCTTTGAAGTCCTGGTAATTTTTAATCCTAGAAAATTCCAGTGCTTTTTGTTTTATTAAAGGCCCACTTACAGGTAAGTTGTTTACACGAATAACAGTAAACCCTTCATATACACTATCTTGTTTCAAGCGCACACTAATTGCAACAGATTGGTAGGCTAAATTTAAATGCAATATCCTCTTTTTTCCTCCTTTTTCAATTTCGTCTATCAATTTTATTTTTAGTTGGAGATCTAAAACTTTAAGTTTTCTCTTGGTCATGTTTCTCTAAAAATTGGTAGGTTTTTAGCAGGGTAACCTAGGTATAGATACCTTCGGCCCAATCAGATGTCTTGTGTTGTGGTTGGCAGCATAACTGGAACACGTCGTATAGCGTTAACTGAGAACTTAATTCCGTGGTTCCTAATATCTGGTAAAAGTCCTGATATAGAGGTTTTAATCGATATGCAGTGTTACGAATACCATGCTAAATACAAAAAAGTTATCCCCGTTTTGTCTCGAACTCACAAGGCTGGTATGAGTGCAACGTTACGTGTAGCCGAATTGAAATGGAATGCAGGTCCAGTACAAAAAATGCGTGCGTTCACTTCTCCTTTATTTATTGCGCTAAGGTCAATTATTATAGATTTAAAACTAGGGACCCTCAATTTATGTACTAAATAGCGTTATGTGATAGCATCTACAAATTATTTACAAAAAAAATCAATTTATTTGCGACAAGTTCAAAAAATGATTACCAAAAAATTCAACTTAAACTATTAATATATCCAAATTTACTCTATCTACTTATAACTTCACAATTCTGGAATACAATACAAGCTCCAAATTAAGTGCAAAGATTTCGAATAAAAGAGTAATTCGAGTTAGAGGATCTTCGACTCTGTTTGGGTTTGACTGTACTTAGAAATACTCTATCAAAAGTGTGGAGACAGATAGACCGAGTGCAGTAGGGTTCTGAAAAAAATTTGAAGAAAATACTAAAATCTGTGAATTTACACTAATATCGTGATGCATTTTATTTGTAAGACAAAAATTCGGTTAATATTCGTGAATGTAAAAAAAAATTGGTGTAATCAGCCAAATAATGTAGAAAATATACCGAACTTGCTGGAATGGCAAGTATTTTTGAGTTTGCATAGTATTTATCTATTTTGGTAATGAATTTCAATAATCAATTTATGTAGTAAAAGTAATAACTGCACATAATTTTATCGATAATGAAGGCGTAATTTTATACAGAAAGAGAAAAATTGTCGTATTTTGTTTTGTGGGAGGGCAAAAAGTTTCGGGTAAGCTCATTTTATTTTTAAATGTAAAAAGAAACAAATTTGAATTATATTAAAAATTCAGAAAAAATTTACCTCTTACAGAGATACTAAAAAAAAAAAATTGTATTTTACCAGAAAATTAAGAAAACATTTGCTTTTTACAAAAAGTTAAGAAAATATTTGCCTTTTATAGAAAAAAATTGCTTTTGACAAAAAAGTTGAGAAACAAATTGCCTTTTCCACAGAGTATTGGTATTCGAGGAGGGGGGCTTGACACAAAATTGGTTTTGTTTAAAATTATGCAAGACAACTGTGATTTATTATCGGGTAAACTTTCAAGATGGTTACTTTTTAGGATTATCCAGTACAGCAGCAAAAGAGAAAAAAAATTTATTCGTTATTGCATCAGACAAGTACACGGCGTTTTCATACAAATTGCAATACAAGCTCAAAAATGGAACAATCAGGCAACTTTTTCGTAGGGTTGTCATACAAAAACTTCGTTTTTAACTATATATATTTTGGCACTGCATGAAAACGCGTCGACATGGAGAACTAAAATTTGGTACTTGGTGTTTTCATAGCAATAGTATATAAAATTACAAAAATGATCTGAATCGGGCATCCTCTTCTTGATGTTGGCATACAAAGCTGTGGTTTTGCACTATATATTTGGGAACTGTCCGAGAACGCGTCGACGGGGAGAGCTCACATTTTTGTACACGGCGTTTTCATGAAAATTGCAAATATAAGTTCAAAAATGGACTAAATCGGGCGACGTGTTGCCATACAAAACTTTATGTTTTCAATATATATTTGGACTGCTTCACGCGTTGACGAAGAGAGCTGAAATTTTGTCCACTGGACTTTCTTAAAAAAAAAATTTTAATTAAGTTGAAAAATGAGACCAATCGGGCAACTCCTTCGTAGGGTTGCCATACAAAAAATTTCCTACGTGTTGTTTTCATAGCAATGATAAAAATTGACTAAATTGGATTACCCCTTCTTAGTGATGCCATACAAAACATACTTGGTAGCTGCCTGAGAAGGCTTCGAGGTGGAGAGCTCATATTTTGTACACGGCGTTTACATAAAAATTGCAAATACAGTTCGAAAATGAGACCAATCCGGCAACTCTTTCGCAGGGTTGCCATACCAAAATTTCGGTTTTTTTTTTGTTATTTATTTGGGCACTCCATAATAACTCGTCGGCGCAGAGAGCTACACTCTCCCTCATATACACACATACAGACACAGAGTGAAACCCTAGAGAACGGAATCGCGCGATCGAGTCAGATAATAGCTTAGATATTATTTATCTCTAACCACCCCACCCTTCTAGGCATTTAAGTTATCGCCGGGCAACGCCGATGGCCTCCCCCCCCTAGTAATTAATATAAATATAATTAATTATGATAAATTGGATTTAAATATAAATTTTGGATCATGTTTTTCTGGGGGTGGCACCGAGGTTACTGGGGCCGTCACTGACATATATAACATGGTCTGCCTGATTTTCTATTTCATATGGGTCAACTTTTTTTGGCAAGCTGTGACAATTATCTTAGTTTCAAGTTTTACGTTCGCTTTAATATCCATATTAAAATTTCAACAAATTACAGATACATTCGAAATTATTTCTATTCTTGGAAGTTTATCTCCTACTACATCAAATATTTTTTAAACTTGATTTTTAAAGAAATAAAATTAAGCAATCTGTGTCTGCCTGTCACTAAAAGTAGGTATGGGGACAGAGAAGGGATTACAAATATTATATTGCCATCTACTTCTATTCTATATATTCATTGGTAAAAACCACTGAACTGAAATTGGACTATGGTGGATTTTGTATAGAATTTATTATTTGAAGTTCAGCGGAATAAAGTAGTTAAACCAAAAAGAGACAGCTATAGAAAAGTTATCCCGAAATAATGTCAAATAATGTAAGCAATTTCAGGAGTATCAGCAGTCCATTTTATATATGTCAGTGGGGGCCGTGCCGACCTATGCTCCTATCTGGCTACGACTATGCTTTGACAAGAAAATCAAGAAAAAAAACTGTTTTCTTTAGAAAACATTTTTCGTTTAGTAATAATTTAAGAAATAATGTGCGTTTTACAAAAAAGAAATCCATTAAAGAATTTAAAACCATTTTAAAAAAATTAAAAATTTTTACAATTTTTTATTAAAAAAGTTTTTGAGATTTCAAGAGATTCTTATTTTTGAAATTTTAAAAACAAGATTTTAATGCGAGGGTCAATCATATATCCAACTATGATATCAAGAAGATTGAGAGTGCAAAAATATTCCGTTTCATTTTTAAAAATTCTGTTTTATAATTCTCTTAGTTGTCTAAAATCGGGATGATTTTTACAAAATGGAATATCATACCCATCCCCGGAAGAATATGCGGCAAAATGTGTGATTAACATTTAAAACGAATCAAAACCAAATTAGTTGCAGGGTTTTTGTTATTTCTTGGCTTTTAGTTGAATCGTCATCTTATCGATAGATTGTTAACCAATTCAGCTGACCTATATACATACATACAAATGTCTGAATTTCTGTGTTAATTTCATGGACATTTTATCACGAATTTCTGATTCTATCATGGACGCAATTGAAAATCTGATTACAAATGTGACAATTCCTTTTCCTGTGGATATACGAGTACCTCTACAAGTAGATATGTCATGTAGTATTGTATCCAACTGTTGGTCTGATTGTACATGAACAATGAACATATTCCCTTATCCAGATATACCTGCAAACAGAGTATAGAGGATACCTAAATATTCGATGCTTTTCAGGACTCGGTTAGTCAATTTTCTCGTAATTGAATAATATTACATGCGAGACCACCATATGTTGTCGGTATTTTGTTGGAGGTTTATTGATTCTTCTTCATGATACTGCCAGAGGCGTACAACTCTTAACAGTAATGGAAATAATGAATGAAAGCTTTTTATAGGTAGTAGGTAATTATATAACATAAGTATTAAGTGTATGACAGAAAGTATAAAAGGATCATAATAAAACATTTATCAATCTTTTATCTATATCGAATGTCTAGTTTAATACTGGAACAAATAAAAATGAACTGTTTTGCGATAATTGATATTTAATTTGTACATATAATGGGTTTTTTTCCAAAACAACTTCAGTTCTGTACTGTAATGGGATTTGTATCCTGATTTCATTAGTACTTGTCAAATATATATTCGAATATTGCAATACTTAACTTCAAAACGAATTTTCCGAATTGTTCCTTCAAGTATTAAATTAGACGATCTCCCTTTCTAATGTATGTGTAACTGACGTTATTAACGAAATTTTTTCAATTAAGTCGAATGCTACAGGGTTGGATGGGATCTGTCCACGTTTCTTAAAATGATACTACCTCTCGTTATTCAGGAGCTGACCAATATTTTTAATTCTTGTATAACTTCATCATACTTTCCCCAGATCTGGAAGCAGATTAAACCATACTTGGAGGAGAACGAATTACTACGCAAATGGCAGTCCGGGTTTCGGAATGGCCATAGTACTACCACCGCTATTTTAAAGATAACTGATGACATACGGGAGGGTTTTGATAGGGACTGTCTGACTGTGCTGACTATTCGGGATTTTTCCAAGGCTTCTGATTCCGTAAATTACCAACTTCTTGTGAATAAACTTCGTAACTTCGGTTTTTCGCAAGTTACGGAACGGATAGATTCCAGCAAGTGGAAGTAGATGACCAGTCTCCTTCGTTTCTTTCAGTCTTGGCGGGGGTTCCTCAAGGTTCATTGAATGGCCCCATCCTGTTCTCCATGTTTATTAATGACATCTATGAGTCCATAAATCATTGTCATATTCATATGTATGCAGATCATATACAATTTTATATGTCATTGGGACTAATTGAGGACGCTGTGTTCTGTCTGCTATTTTACACTGGTCTCATGTAAATCAGCCTAAACTGAACCCGCAAAAGTGTAATTGTATTGTTATATATAAGGAAAATCTTGATACCTCCTGTTTTCCCTGTATTGAGATTGGCGATTCCATTATTCCTTATGAGTCTCAAGTTAAAAATCTTTGATTGGTCCGATCATGTTAACATGTTGACAGGAAAGATTTATGGCGGATTGAGAAGACTCTGGGTGACTGCTCATTTTATTTCCCAATCAACCCGCATGAAACTTATCGCGGATTGAGAAGACTCTGGGTGACTGCTCATTTTATTTCCCAATCAACCCGCATGAAACTTATCAGGGCATTGATGGTTCCTATTATAACCTTCAGCGACGTCGTGTATGCCGGCCTGGATTCTAATAGTAAGCGCAAGCTTAATGTGGCTTTTAATGCCTGTGCTCGATACGTTTTTCTTCTTGGGAGATATGACCATATTTCACCATACTCGGAAAGAATTTTGGGAATTAGCTTGGATGTGCATTTTTAATACAAGATTTGTGTGTTTATTAATAAACTGCTTTTCTTCCGCCAACCTCAATATTTGCATGAAAAACTGCGCATGGGAACATCAGAGAGGTCCTTATTTTGCCACGTTTCTCTGTCGAGATTAAGCGGGCGGGCGTTGCGGGCAATTTCAAAAATATAAAGTTCTTTTATTTAATTATTTATCAACGGGGCAAGATTAATATGAACAAAATTTATGATATGTTATGTTTATGTTTTATTAATTTTTCCCGCAGACAGGAATCGAACCTACACTTGTTAGAATCGGTCAATGATGGAGATAGAAGAATTTTTTAAGAACATTTATTTTTAACGATTCTAAATCAAATTTATAAATACAAGAAGAAAAAACAACCGGGACCTTCCGCTTGCCGGGCGTCTGCTCTTACCACTGAGCTAACGAGACAGATGATTTTCCCTCTTGCTTTTATTATTGGTAGGCTTGTTACAAATTTGATAAATGCAAGAGCGAAAATCATCTGTCTCGTTAGCTCAGTGGTAAGAGTAGACGCCCGGCAAGCGGAAGGTCCCGGTTTCAAACCCCGGACGAGGCGGTTGTTTTTTCTTCTTGTATTTATAAATTTGATTTAGACTCGTTAAAAATAAATGTTCATAAAAAATTCTTGTTTTTCCATGTTAATGTTTCCTCAATTGTATACCCTTATCTCTGTTAAATCTCTTATAACATTTTTATTAATTTCTCTTCGGCTGTAGCTTACCGCTTACCTTCTAGTGCTTTAGCTTTCATTTGTATTCTAGCTGTTTTTTTCCCGGTGATGTTTCCTTCTTCTTTTTCTTCTTATTTAATTATTATGTTTTTACTTCTTGTACTTGCTTCTCACAGTTTACATATTTATAGCTAGAATTTCGCTTTTAATTGCGTTGTTTAGTCTTTTCTTTTATATAATCTGCATTTTTATATTTTCATTATTCTCTACCTTTATTAATAACGTACTGTAGTTCTAGTTCTATTTTCCGTTATAATTAAATTAAATGTTATTCCATTAAACTATACTTTCCTTGTGCTAGTTTAAGGATTTATTTCTTGTTGGTTCAATTTAAGATTAAGTAAAAGTTTGAATTCCAAAATGAATTGAGTACAATGAAACCTAAAGTCTAATCTTGTATGATTTAATCTGTAATCAAATGCGTCACTATCAGAAATACTATAAGTAATTGAAGGTATTTAAAAGATTATGAGATAATTAAATTAATTAATTAGTTATCGATTATTTAAAATTACTGTGAGTAGTTATATAAGTAATAATTTTCAGTTATCGACAGTAATCGACAATAATAAATTAATAATTTATTTCCAAAATTTAGTAATGATATTTAAAAATTCAAATTATTATTATCAAATATTCTTAATTATAATCAAGTACTTCTAATTCCTGTGGAATTACATCTACTTGGGACTTAAGGGTTCAGTTATGATCATTCATAGTAAAACGTTTTGATATTAGATTAGATTAGATTTGTGAAGGGGTGTGTAGGCGTTAGCCTCGCAATTTCTGCGACCTAAAAGATCTATTGTAATTCCCATTTCAATTTACTCCCTTTCTAGGTTCAGACTGTTAATAAAGTCTAAAACTATTCTGGGATTGAGATTCCACACGTAGTTTGGTGGAGGAAAAGCATGTTCGAGGTGGAGTAGTGTCCGCCTAGCCAATGCTTCACAGTTGCAGAGCAAGTGCTCCAATGTTTCGTGGCAGGATGAAGTCTAAGCTAAGCCCAGCTTGCTTAGGTGTTTAGGTGATACCTCAAGGGGCAATGGCCTGAGAAGAGCTCAGTAATCTTTTTGAACTCTGTTCTTTTGTTTTTCCGCCAGCGGTTTCGATGAACTTTTTTGGTTCACTAAGTCCGGAAATAAAGCGACGACAGGTGTAGAGAGATGCCACTGCTCTACCCATCATTCTGGACATGGGCAGATGTGAATTCCAGGTAAGTTTCTTATTTAGAGTGACCCCCAGATATTTCACTTCGTCTGAAAATATCAAATCCATGTTATCAAGAAGAGGAGACGTTAATCGTTTTTGTCGTGAACGGAATGATAACCATTTTGCTGGGACTTATGCTAAGGCTTTTGTTTAAACACCACGTGCGTACTTTGGAAATGGCTTTTTGCATGTGGTCGAATATGAATTGATCATGTTTGCACGTTTTGATATTAAGCCGAACAAGTAAGATAAATACTAACTGTACAGCACGCTGAGTGTTACTGACCAGGACTAATCGTTATCACTATTTTCTTAAAAAAAAAAAAAACTCTTCATCTAACAAACTGCCTCTAAATTTTCTGTTCGAAGGAGAATAATGAAGGAACTCGCTGTTTGATATCTGGTGATGCTTTTATAGCTAGTTTCATCTTGATAGATCTCTCTCTGTTGTTTCACATTGAATTCCTTCCATCTGCTCTAGATCTTTCTTGAATTTTGTTAATGAATTTAGTTTTAGGTGCGAAGATGTGAGGTTATATGTCGGAGTCCGTAGACCCGAATGATATTTTATCAATAAGCTTCCACTGCTATGGGTCATATTTGTTGTCATGCATACACACCTTTAGTTTACAGTTTTAACATAGCACAAATATTCTATATCAAAATAGCCCTACTCTTTTTTAGAACAACGTATTTTGTGTTTTTTGTTCAATGTTCTTAAAAAACTCATATATCAACTGAGCTTTCAACAACTGGAATGAGTTTCTTATACAGGTAAATTTGGATATTTACAGCTTCT
The DNA here is from genome assembly GCA_963930735.1 of Dioctria linearis. NCBI lineage: Eukaryota > Metazoa > Arthropoda > Insecta > Diptera > Asilidae > Dioctria > Dioctria linearis. Next base: position 6,676,330 of record OZ005740.1, on the reverse strand, counting down.
TCGATAAGATCACAACATATTACATATCCATTTTAGTACTCTATTAGATTTTATTAAAGTTGATAGATAGTAACAAGCAAAATCCAAATTATCTATTCAAGTATTATTACATCCAAGTATGGTGTTCCGCAGGAGTCCATATTAAACCCACTCCTTTTTTTTCATTATATCTATTAAGGGAAGGTTACCGTCGAGAGACATAAAAAATGCATGAACTTTAGGAATGTTTTTTAAAATAAAATAAACACATTTGGAAATGGGTTTTACTGTATTTTATTCTTCTATCAATGGAGAGTAAATTCCAATTTTATTTATATAAAAAAAAAACGAAATGTCGGCTCGAGCTCCCATCAAACGAAACCGTGCACGGCGTGTTTGGTCTGCGTGGGGCGCTCCACAGCTCTGCCAGTTCATTCGAAACAAATAGGGTTGAAAATTATTAAACTAGATAAAAGTTAGGGGGGCCTTACCGGTTTTCGTTTTCAAAAAAAAACCTCGGAATAACAAAATGCCAGCCGTTTGAAAAACAAAACCTATTTTTGGCCCTGTTTTTTTGGGTTCAACGGACGTAAAAACTATTTCTAAATCAAGTTTTGACAAAAATCGTTTAAAGATGGACCCGCAAATTGAATCTCCTTTCAATTGCGCAGAGATTTATGTGAATCGGTTTATCCGTTGAAGCTGTAGAGCTGAAAAATGTTGTTCCCAGAAAAACTCATATACAGTTTAACGTTATTAAAAGTTTTTGACAACTTACTACAACTACTCCAGCACCGTACAGAGGACCATCTTCATCCTCCAAGAACTGATTGTGCTGAATCTGAAGGTTAACGGTTTCCCGAAATTTCTGAGGGTACCTCAGGTAGCGAGGAAAGGTCTCCCCAGCAAGCGCGTTCCGTGCGCCTCAGCTACCTGTTTTCCAGCTAGCGGACGATTCCGCCCTCACCAGGCTGTGAATTCTAAAATACTTTAGATATGAAAATATCCTATTACCCACATGGGTTCTAAGCACTTTAAAGATGAAAATTATGTAAAAAAAAAAAAAAAAACAAAATCGAATTTTTCATCGTCCTGGCTATCCCGGAATAGACGAGGATTTTAAAATATAATTATTCATAAAAGCAGATAAAATTCATATCTGGTTGGATAGGCCTATTGGTTTGGATGAAGATTTATTGAAAGATTTACATAGCTCGGATCTATTGGACTATCAAACTGAGTAATTAGATGCCGAATCTTTTTTGCTTTAAATTCAAATATGTCTAAATTCATGGTTCTTGCTAAGTAATGGAATTGTTGGCCTCAAGTATATGAATACCGCGTTTTAAGTATATACTAACCCTAACCTTGTAAGCGCAATCTCTTTTTTTGAGACTCAAAAGACTTATTGTCTTCCAATTATCCAATCTTGTCAAATAGCCACTTTCAAAACAAGATACTTCTCTTAAAAACAAAAAACTTAGAAGGATTCTTTCCTATCCGACCCTAATTATATCAGATTTGAAGATTTCCAGTCCTATTATCACCGTTGAAAACTAATTCCGTTTCTACATAATTTAATTTAACTGTAATTTAATTCAAAACTGAAAAGTCTCGATGTCATCCATCCTATACCTGGTGCAACTGGATCGTTTGTTGGCTAATTTCATAACTACTACAGAAAAGTCGAGTCCCATTTGAGTGGGCCATTGTTTTTCCCAAGAGCACTTTACAGAACTCCACTTGAAACCTAATTCTGTAACTAAAATGAAATTTTCCATCTATAGTCGGTAGGTAGGTAGGTGTTAAAATTGTTAAAGTTTCCCTAAACTACAGATATATGTGTATAGGGTGCTGCTGGGTGGGTTGTGGTTTTGTGTTAGATGACACCTAAAAGATGCTCCCTGTAGTTTTCTATATGGCATTTTAGTGTCGTATGTTACATAGGCTTAGGCTAAAGGGATATGATAACGTGAGAAAAGTTGTATGTTACTTAGACATAAAATGTGAAAGATGTTCTTATATGGCAGTACCTAGGGCATAGTTACCTTTTCTTGGAAAGTGAACTAAATGCGAGTGAAATGTAATTTTGTACTTTCTTCGGATATATGTGACGTGTGAAAGGTGAACATCGGGTTTGAAAAGTTGCTCACCACAATGGTGCCAGAGATGGTGATGTATCCTTGGTGGGTATATCTACTCACTGTAGATTAACTTTTCCTTTTACGCAATATGTTTTGGTTTTTAGGGTACAAGGGATGTGAGATAACTTTTGTTGAATGTATGTATGTACGATGAACAAGGGATATATGATTTAAACTTGTGGTCTATACCACTTACAGTAGTTTCGACTATAAAATAGAAAGCCGCAGAGTTGATTAGCTTAAGGTCTACCAATATGAATTAGGGTATGGTAGAAGTTTATAATTTTAAGTAAGTTTAATTCAGCAATTGCGCTGATACTGTGATAACTAGGCCATTGTTTTCGAAGATATTAAGAGGAGTCAGTACCAAGATTTGCAAGTATCATACATTTTTCAATGCGAATTTCTGGCAAACTGTTTGTAGGAGAATAGTGATTTATATCTTAAGTTAAAGGTAATGAAGAAGTCTAGTAAATAACGTCGGGAAAAATAAAAAAAATGTACTGGAATTGGGATATTAGCTCGGAAACTTGTAAAAAATGGTAAAAATTGAAGTTTTTTAAATCAAATTCCTGTTAGTAGGTATTCTCATTTCATTAGATTGTGACTCCTGTAGAAAGATAAAGCCTAGATCTAGCAAATAACGTCGAGTTTTTTCATTCTTAGTGGCTTTTTTTTAATTATTTGACTCTAATAGTACTTGTTTTTTCTCCCGATATTTCACCGACAAGAAATTGCAATATTTCGTTGAAAGTTGTTGAAATACAAAGAAAAATTGTATATTTAACAATTATGTGCAAAAAAAATTTAGGATTAAAAAATTTCAATTTCTTTGAACTGCAAATTTTATTTTTCGTATTAAATTGTCGCATGTTGGGTTACTCTTTTTTACGCTAGATGTCTCTAATGTGACTTATGGTCTAGGTCTAGGCTAATTTTATATGAATTTTCTCACTTTCAGGACACAAACCAACGTATAGTAAATGTTATTGCCTACAGGCTCGCTGGTATCAAAATTGAAATTTTTGCTGAGTACTGACTCCTTTTAATAGCGAAAGAACCACCCCGAGTCGCTATGTGAGGCAGCTCATCGACATGGTGTTGACCGCACTGTAGTGCGGTGGATCGTCCGAATGTTAAGACGACGATACTTAACTGTGGAGTTGGGCGGCCGAACTTCTCTCAATGTGCGGGTGGAGAGAAGTTGCGCGCAGGGTGGCATGCTTTCCCCGGTATTCTGATGTATGTTGGATGACTCACTCATCACGGTGCTGCTTATCTCCAGGCACAGCTTGGGGCACTACTCCAGAAAACGTAACCTTGAGTACTTTGTTCTTCTAAAGCTCTTTGGACACAGTCTGCAGCTCCCTCCATATGTCAAGCACCTCGAAGTCTATTTTGACTGGAAGCTGATGTGGATTGCACTTAGAGGTAAAAGTTAATGCGGCTATTAGGGTCTTCGCTCAATGCAGGAGAATCTTCGGCTGTACATAAGACCGAGGGTTGCGCGCTGAATGTACATTTCGACCGTTAGACCTATACTCATATATGTTTGTGGAGACTGCGATCTGGGAGCTGCCTGCGTTAGATGTACGGGCCCCATGCGATCTCCGGCTGCTGCTTCCCTTGAGGTCCTACTTAATCTGCCTCCCCTGGATCTTGTCATTCAAGCAGATGCCAAAAAGGCTCTGTGGCATGTGGGCTGAATTTGGAAAACCCTGCCAGCATGCCATTTGATGCGATGGTATTAGAGCTTCATTTTGGGCGTCGATTCTCTGTGAGGTTTCTTGTAAGCGAATCGTGGATTGAGGGAAGTGCTTTATCGAGCCTTTCTTCTAAAAATTTTTACCGACAGCTTCTTCACTAATGAGATGGGGTGGGCGCGTTTACATTCCTGAACCTGACATTGGAAAACATGGAGTACTCACTTTGAAGACACACCACTGACTTCCACGCGGAAGTCTGTGCCATCGCAATGGCAGTGAAGATAGCCCTTGATATGGTGATCAAGGGAAGGACATTGCTATCCTTTCGAATAGTCAGGCAGCTTTGATAGCTCTGAGTGGTGCTCGGATGAGTCTGTGGATAAGTTGTGTATCCACAACATGGTGTCAGTGGGTTCCTGGTCACATGGGGAATATGGGGAATGAAAGGGCTGACATTGTAGCTAAGGCTGGCTCTGATTCTCTGTACCTTGGAACAGAACTTCGAGTATCGGGGCTTTCATCTAAAAGTATGTTCATAGGAAGCATCAGCAGAGATGGGAGAACCTGAGTGCTTGCAGGTGCACAAAACTGTTTCGTGATGGGCCTAATAGGAAGATCTCTGATTTTCTCATGGGGCTCGGAAGGAAACAATGTTGAACTGTGATTGGCATCATCACCGGCCAAAGCCCGCTTCACGCTCATCTAACAAGGGTGGAAAATATTGACAGCCCTGAGTGTCTATCCTACCTGGAAGGTGAGCCTGAGATAACCGAACACCTTTTGTGTGCCTGTCTTTGTGATACGGCTTCTAGCAGGACAGCACAATGGGACGCTCTGGCCTCCGTGTTTTGGATCTCTCGTTTCCCTGCATTTGAAATAAAATGTAAGGATGTGTAACAGCCACTGCATCTTCTAACATTAGAAAAGAAGCCGACAGAAGAGAATGGTCTTTGTGTTGGCCTAAAAACAATTCAACCATATTTCAATTCCAGCCGCGGGAGAGTATTTAGTCCAACTACAAAATATAAACCATGGCTACTCTGCTAAATCCCATTTGGATAAATTATTACCTACTTAAAACTGATTAATTCCACTTCCGGAATTCAATTTTTGTTTTCTTGAAAACATAAAGCGCAACGAGAATTAAATATTCCCAACAGTTAACGTGTTTTCTTATTGGTCCTTGTCATCTGTTCCAAGCATTCCGTCGTAAATTCTAGCATCTGCCTATAGATATTAAACTGTCAAGAAATATCATTCCACTTAAAGAATACAATATCGTCCGTCATCACGATGGAAGTGACTGTCTGTGCATATTTTCCAATTTCCTTCAATATAATTTATGGCATCTCATATAATTCCTTAGTACAAAAAAAAAAAACCGAACGAGCATTACCAACGTTGCGCTCCATCGAAGTCGCAGTTGTTGACAGTTTAAGGGGGCTTTAAGGGTGGATGTCCTTTTTGATTTCCTTAAAATTTTCATTTATCCTACGTTCTATTCTGAGATATCTACATATATATGGACATATACCAAATATACAAACAATAAAAATAAAATATGACAACCGAGAAACAAGTGCTGTTCTGGACCGCAACTTGAAAGCTCTACAGATCCTGTTACAGTGTCAAAGCATCTCTCTGAGAAAGACATAAAAGTTCATTGCAAATGAATATATTTTACTTCGAAGGGTTTCCTTATCACACTTAGAACCTGTTGTAGATATACCGTCTACTTGACTTTTGACTAGTTTAAAGATATTTTTGTTGCGATGTTCCATTACATCTTCAGCACCATTTTCCAGCAATTCTTTTGTATAGTTTTAACTTTTTCACAATTTCTGGAAGGCTTCCAAATAAATTGTATTACCGAGGTGTCACTTTGCCTTTTTTTTTTGGGTAGGCAAGTACTTACTTAGGGCAAATGAAAGGAATGTAGCAACAAGAAAAAGGATCAAGTGAAGTTGGCTACGAGTATACGTCAATTGTATTTGATACTCTTTTCATGTGTCAAATAAAGTCAAGTGTTGTGCTATTCTGGTCACCTTTACACGTAAAGCTGCTATAAATTTTCAGAAAAGAATTCGTTTGTCTGTTTTTTCATCTATTAATTTTTTATAGTTCTTTAGGATTTCCTATTTATTTAATTCATGAAACCTTAATGATTTCGAGAGATTTTATCACTATGTGCAGGGCAGTGTTTTTAACTCTTTCCTGCCTAATACAATATAAAACTCTACAGACAATTCTCAACCTACTGCATATGAGCAGAGAAAATAAATTAAAAGACAAGTACCGAGGTACTGTTTCAAAAAATTTCATAAAGAAATTTTTTGGGAGTATAGATACTCTGTAATGTGTTTCGACTGCAGTAATAGGACGATTTCATCAGGACAGCAATGAAACCCTGAAACTGAATTAATTTAAATACAAGTTATGAGAAGATCGTTGTGAAAATGACACAAGTCTGTTAACTTGTCTTAGTCCTCTTTTTATTTATTTATTTTATTTATTTATGAAGAATTTCATCAAAGATCTGATTACTGAGTTTACAAAAATATAAAAGTATACATAACAAAATAATAAAAAGAAAAGTAGCTCTAACTAAGCTGATCTTTTATGTGACGTTTTGAGAGATGAAGGTCAATGCAATCAAACTGACGGTTAAAGAGACGAGACATTGATGAAATCGGTTCGTGCATGCCAAAGTTTGTACTATGCTGAGGAACATCGAACGTAGTTCCTCAAGGAGCGCACAGGAACAGATATATTAGGAGTATTTAAGAGCTCAGGGGAATTTATCGCTCCCTGTATACACTGAAACGCAAAAACAACTATGGAGGTTTTTCGTCTATTCTTGAGAGAATCCAAAGGAAAGAGTTTAAGCCTGTCGACATATCGAGTTAGAATAATAGGGTTATCCCAGTGAAGCCCAGACAGGGCAAAACGAACGAGTCTCCGCAGCACTGCCTCGATGCGATTTATGTATACAGCATAGAAGAGAGACCAGATCGGACTGGCATACTCCAAAATAGGTCTAACGAATGTGCAGTAAAGGACCTTCGTTATGAATGGACCATCTCTTTACAAACCCCAGAGTAGCATTAGCGATTGTGTCAATATGATCCTCGAAAGAAAGACGAGTATTAAGGAAGGCACCCAAATCTTTGGTTTTGTCAAGTCTAGTTAATAAGCATCCATCTAAAGTATGACCAAAGTCGAGAGGCCTCCTTTTACGAGAAAAGGACATAGCGGTGCATTTGCTGATATTGAGAGGAAGACAGTTAATAGCACACCATTTATGAATGGTGTCTAAGTCCAAGTTTAAAATTCCACACTCGTTTTCATTAGAAGCAATGCGGAAGATTTTGGCATCGTCAGCATAGCAAAGTATTCTTGAACTGGCCAAAATCAGAGAAACATTATTAATGTAAATTATAAAAAGAAGTGGTCCAAGATGGCTACCTTGAGGAACGCCAGAAGTATTATCTATTTCAAGGACGACCTCATTCTATATACAAACATAATCGTTGTATGGTTCAGTTAAACACGAAGTGTACTGAGTACGCAAATTAGAATAAGTTACGTAATCAGCATCACTCATTGAGGAACAGAACCGTCTCCAAGCCTTATTTTTCAAATTTTTAACATGCTTCAAAAAGCCATTGAAAATTCGAAGTACGATTTGAACTAACAAGTGGCACACAGTGAGTAAAACAAAGAAATAGTATGTCATAAAACGAGTTCACAGCTTTATCAATGTCACGTTCACCCAGAACACTTGTTCAGTTACAAGCGGATATCCATTCATTCATTTTATTAACATCAGCGTTTTTAAAGTTATAACAATACTCGTAGTTACTAGAAGCATTAGATGATGAAGTAACAGGATCAAAAAACAAAACTATATGTAGTGCCGGATGATGACTTGTTTCAGGAACCATAGGAGTTAAACAACGCTTAACGAGAGTACCATTGGGATCAGACGAAAATACCAGGTCAAGAGATCTTGTCATGTCGCTAGATTGCATTAGGCCTGCAGAAATAATGTTGTCAATACAAGAAATGGCATGTTGAGTAGTGGCCGAAAAAGAAGGTAGCAAGCCCTCATCATCCTGCGAGTGTAGCCAGTCAACAGTAGGCAATTTAAAATCACCAAAAAGCAGCAATTCATCTGCAGGTAGCAAAACTTCAGTAAGCCTTTCGATACAAGAAGCCAGCAAGACAAATATCTCAGCTGATGGGCATGGAGGGATATAAACTGTAGCAATATATACGTTTTGTGTGAAAGCCTGAGAGCCACACATATAAACTCCAGATCGCCGGACTCAACAAAGTCGATCAACATGCATGGCAGGTCGCAACGAACGGCGCAAAGCACTCCACCTCCAACAGGAGCATCCAGAGACAGACGATGGCGGTCACGGCGAAATACCAAGAACTCGGGACCAAAAAGCTCTCCATCTGCAATCTTTTCACAGAGCCAAGTCTCGGTCAAGCAGACCAGGAATTAGTCGAACTTGTAAAAAGCCGAGTCGTCTTGAAGCGAAGACCAGTTACATTGGCATAGTAGACGGAGATTTCGCTAACAAGTTTTTTGCCACAATAGAAGATCCAGAACGTCTCTTTGGAATAAATTCACGAACGATGGAATTGCAGGGCCATATATCCGGAGAGAGGACCGCCTTAAACAGATTTTCCGGAACTAAAATGCTGAAGGACACAGAAAATGAGTGTCTCTCATGATCATGTCGAGCAGATATTTTCTTACAGTTAATCAAAGAGCTCGGAGTGCCGAGAAGTGAAGAAATGTGTTTAACAATCTCCTCTTCGGTGGTGTCTGGATGTACTCTAGATACGAAAAGATATTTAGGAAGCCTGGCTGGCCGTAACGTAACAACATCTTCAACTACAGGCGAAGTATCATTGGCGGAGGCACAACTTGCAACCGAAGCAGACTGCAGAGCACTGACATCGGAAACAGAAGCCTTCGTCCCCTCGTCAAACATCCTGTCCACATTCGGCGATACCACAGTATCCACGCCCGAAGAATCAATTCCGTCAATGGAGGTCCCATCAGTATCCAGAGAAATTCCCTGTCGAGCCACAGATAAACTCGAGACAGTAGTAATGTTGTTTGGACGGTTGCTATGGTTCCTTTATCGCTGGCGATGACCTAATTTCGCTGAGGAAATATTCTCGGAGGAGGGAGGAGTTGAAACATGCGAATCCTGCTGAATAGGAGAAGACTGTTGCGGATCAGGCTGTAGAGTTTCACAGCTGCGAGACTCCTTTAAAGCTAAATTCCCAATGTCGTGAGCCAGAGAACCCAAAACCGCCGAATTCTTTCGTACGGTCGATGAACAAGACCCAATATCGCCCTTGACTTACTTAATAGCGCGCCTGATATCCTCTATGATAGGTAAAGCTAGCCCGTTGTTAACGCTAGACGTTAAAGGCGCATCACATGATATTACCACAGAGTGAAGATCGTCTAAGGTGCTCGATACAAGTGGAATTTTTGATGAGATGTCATGATTCTTTTCCAGTATCGCAACCGAATTGGAATTCAGCGTGTCAGTCAAGCTGAGAAGACTCTCCATCTTAGAGTTCAAGAGGTGAACGTCATCGTAAAATTGTTGGAAGTTAGACAGAGTAGCTGAAAACTGACTAATTTTATCAAGAATAAGAAACTGCTCCCCTGCTCTAACTTTATAGATTAAGTTTTAAGAGCACCTGAAACAAGGGAACACCGTTTCTCATTTGACCGCTTTCTCTCTCGCTTGCTGTTGGGAGGGAACCAAACTTGGACCTATAGGATCATACACCGCATGTGTCCAATACATCACCGGCACCGGCTAAAAGTATGAATTCGAGGCAGAGCTCGTTCATTCCGTGTCAAGTTTGCAGTTTAATGCAATTCAGCTTAGAGGCAATCTATTGAGGTTTTGGAAATTGTGGCTTATTTCCCTCCATTTATCCTGTTATTAGAGCTGCCAGTTTCAGCTTTACTAGGCAAAATTTCTTTATAAAAGAACTCCTGCAGAGATAGATGCTTGTTACTGCTAGTTACTGTTAACAGCCATAGACTGCTTTTGACTTAATCGTGTAATCTAAAATAATTATACCTAAAAGTTTTTGCATGAATTAATTTATTTTACAAAAGAACAAAGGGAATTTAATTCCCGTCTTCATAGATGTGTATACATACAATATCTACATACATATGTATGCATATCGATTACAAATAGAGATAATCTTAATTAAAGGCCTTTGAACGGTGAAAGCTCATACTACATAATATGCGAACAATGAACATAACCATATTAGAGACGAGCTTTGATGGGGTTCGATTATATAATTACACATATGCGCTTAAATCTAGATGCGGATTAATATTGTCGATATAATAGATTGTTGCGTCTACACACATACATTGATCCTATTATTCCTGAATTATTACCACCAATAATGTCAGCTGTCATTTTACATTATCAAAATCATGTTTGAAGTAAGATTATCTAATTCTCTAGGAATCCATCAGGAGACAATTATGTCTGAACTTAATTTGATAACATTTTATAAGACATAAAGTTTTGTAATAAAAGCAAAATTTATAGTTCAAATCATAAAGTTTTAGATGTACCTATAGCGTTTTAAAATTTACTATAAATCAGAAGAACCATCGACGAGGCATAGAAGCGAATCACTTAAATTTTCGACTCTTTTCAATTATTAGCAAAATTAAAATCTTTTAAGGTTTTTGTCTCCAGAATCTGTCCTTAGTCCACCACTGGAGAAGACAACGTATCTCATTGGTGCACCTTAAAGAATTATGAATAGCAGAAAAATAAAGGGAATTGCCCAATTTAGGTCCAACACCTCCAGACATGAGAGATGTCTTAAACGATGCAATATGATCATCTGAACATATTTTGTTAGCAATGTTTATTTCAATTAAGCTTGGGGAATGCTTGTGGGGGGGGGGCGAAGTTTGATCTAGTACATTTTGGAAAATGTAGTACAGAATCGAATTCCATAGGTCGTGAGAAGAAGTTGGAGTACCCAGACTCCTATACTCGGCGGCTTCAATAGCAATTTATAGGCATCAAAACACATACGCACTTTTTTAATGTTTCCCTCTTTTTTATTCGATCTGACGTACTAGATTTTTCGCAGCTTAGATCGGGTCTAACTCGGTAGAGTTATATCTGATCGGAAAATGGGTTTCACTGTACACCTCAGCTCATTACCAGTTACACTTCCTGGAAGAAACGTTTTTTCTACATACTTTTAGGGGGGGCGGGGTGATCCCCGATGTTGTGGTTCCAATACATGTTTCATATCAAAATAAAGGTCTCGCCGAATATTATCGGGTGTTGTAGGTTTTTCCCGATTCAGAAAACTTTGCCGGGACGTTTTTGCCTCCCTCGGGAAAACCTATTTTCATGCACTTGAGTAACATACACCATAGCTATCTACTACATTTCGGATATATTTTTGCAGTTCTTTCTTCCATGGCCATTAGTGCTCTGTTGTGAACATTTTCTCATAGGAAGTAATTTTCGACGCCCGACGCACCACTTCCGCGCAATCACGAGAAGTAAAAAAGTCCACCATTTCACCATGGAAAGTCGCTCAAGCTACATCCGATTGCCAGAGCTTTCCCCCGTTTAATTGAAATAAATAGTGGAAATAAAATATGTTCAGAGCATCATAATGCATCTTTTGAGACAGCTCTAATCTCTGGTGATGTCGGGCCCAAAGTTATATGAAAAGTGGGCAATACCCTTTGTGTAGAGGTTCGCCAAGATTCCTTTTTGACGGCATGATTGACGGTTCTAATATATAATGGTCCCCCGCAGTTGCATCTCTAATGACATTTGGCCTATCAAATCTACATACATCTATTGCCGGCCATTACCTAAAAAAAACTGTACACTATTATACGTCAACATTACTAATTGGTCATTGCTATTTGTCGCAGTTATATGCTTGATTGAAGTTATGTTTCGTTGAAAAATTTACATCAACAACGCCTAACAACAACGCCTAACAACAACAACAACACACAGCAACAATAGCCAACAACAACACACAACAATAATACCAATAACAACAGCATACAACAATAACAACAAACAACGGAATGCCATTGCAGACTACTACAATAACTCACAGCAACAACACCCAGCAAAAACAACACACATCAACAACACCCCAAATACATATACCCATAAAAATTTACAGCACAGTTGTGTAGATAATCACCATTTACCAATATTATTCAGCACTGAATCTGTACTGTCCTGACATGATAACTGCCAGAATGAATAAGGACGCTAACGGGTATTTACCTACCTAATCTAATAATAGCTCGCTTAGAAAAGGGAGTTTAATCGTTTATCATCAGCCAACCGAATGTGCCTTATGCAGATGTAATCAGAGCCCTTATGGCTAATGAACACTTGTTGACACTCTTAAGTCTTGGGTGATGGATGGGGCGATATTATGTACATAGGTGTTCCCTGTGCTAAAGTGCCCCTTTAATACCTACCCCACTTAAGATTTCTTTCACTAAAATGAAGAGGGAAGCTCTTGACATTGCAGGTAAAGGACGAAAATGGTTCTAACTTGACAGCTGCTATACATACCTAGCCCAGGGCAGATATGTATGTGTATGTATTTTTGCGCCCAACTGCGATTATTAATTTTTATGTGCAGGGCTCTTAATAAACTCTTCAAAGGGAGTTATGTGGGTCGTTAAACGAAAAAAAAACGAAATCAACCTGTAAACGCTTGGAAAATTTAATTTCGTTTTATTAAAGGACCTTTTGCTAAATATGATAGCAACAAAACAGAAAATGCAAACTCTGATTCGAATCCCCGGCAATGATTGATAGCAGTGAATTACGGGTGAAACACTCTATTATTATCCCATTTATCCGCAGAGGCGCCACACTGATTTATGGGATGCACTCTTCCCAGGGAATACCAAGCTATAAAAGTTGATTTGTTATCGTATTTGGAGTTTATGAAATTCTTTTGATCGCTCTCTGGCACCATAACAAATCGAAGCCTATGGAATAATTGAAGCGTGAAAACTAACTGTTAAGCCATAAAAAATTTTAGATTTATTTTTTTGTTTTGTTTCCACAAAAGAGGAGGAAAGCTGAATTTATTGTATAAGAATTTTGGTAAATTTTTTCAAATCGTCTGTTGCCATTATTTATTGGTTAAGTTTTACAATATTTTTGTGCATGGAGGCGTTTTTAGGATGTTAAAAGACGGCCTATTTTGTAGAAGTTTCGAAAGCCTCAATATTTCGCGAAATGGTAGAAATATTTGCAAAAGAATCGAACATTAGAGCCCTTGCAAGCAGGCCTCTTAAATTATCGAATTTGACTCTATATAGATCGATTATAGAGGGGAAATGGAATTATTTGAAGTTTAATTCCATCCTCTTCCCTCCCACGAAACGTGTTAGCAGCAGTAGTGTTAAAGATTTCTACAGACTGCCCAACTGCATACATAGCCCCTCTTATATATATAGCTCGAAATCAGCAATAGAGTTCTTTTCCACCGCACACTAGTTAAAAGAGTCACAAACTTGAGGATATACGCCTAAATATACCCCCAATCACTTTCATATCTTCTCTGAGCTAACAGCGCCACCTATCAAGGAATTAAGGACATAAGAACTTTATGAAAGAATTGTGTTGTAAGTGTGGTGAAAAGTATTTTGAATACGAAGACATTTTCTAACTTAGTATCCAGCGGGAATAAAAGCCCTTTAAAAAAGACCTATTCAAGTGATTCTACGGAAGCACAAGGCGCATCGATTGTGCTTCAGTTTCATATTAACATTGCATGCCCGGAGAAGTATATGTAAACGCTTCCTTTTAGCTTCGTTATAATTGCGTTTAAAGCTCTTTGTGAAAGCAGATTGGAAAAAATTATGTGGGAGAACTGGAGAAGCGTTTATTAAAATGCTATAAAAGCTGAGGAAGGATATCTTGGGTATGAAGCCTTTTTGGACAAGTTAACAGATAAGTTGATGTTTTCCTTATCTGGGGATAGTTTGAATTCTAATTGTGTTTTAAGTAGCGACGATGAATAAGCGGGTCCCTCAACAAGGTGAAGTGATGTCAATTTCCAAATCACATTTTTCTCTTCAGAACAAAACGAAGGCTACCTCTGTTGCATGTTAACTCCTATATAGGTATAAATTTGGGATGTACGAACTTATTAATCGCCCGTGCATTACTTTTAATAATATGGCTGAGCATTTTGTTTGTAACTACGTTTCTAAGCATATTTAAAAAAAACGTCTATTGCATTGCATTTTCCGGTATGTTGTTTATATATCTCTAGACAAAAAAAAAAAATCTTTAAATTTCAAAATGTTGAAACTCACAATAATTAAGAATATTAAAATACTCTAAAATCTGGAATGCAATTTACTTCTTTACGATAAATTTTACTTAAAAGCAATTTCAACATTTCATTTTTCTAACAGTGTACCCCAGCGCAGATGAACAGAGCTCACAAACTTTATCGTCTGTAAATAAATTAGTCTGCTTCCGACTATCAGCTCTCCTCTCTAAACCGCGAACTAGACTCGGTCATTGAACAATTCTCCCGAATTGTCATAGGGTGTGATTTCAATATTGACATGGGTGGTAATTCCTCTCTCAAGACAAATTTGGAAGGGTTACTGGTTGAGCGTGGGCTGAAACTAATTAATTGCGAACCTACTCTACACGGGTCCTCTTCTGCTACTACGCTGGATCACCTTATTACCTCACCGCACTTCCCTCCTCAGTCCTCTGGCCAATGCCCGGGTGTTTCTGACCATGTGATAATCTTCGACTCCTTTGATCTTCCATGCCATCCTCCTAGTTCTTGGATCACCTTCCGCAATTTCTCTGCTCTTCAACCTGAGGCTCTTTGAACTGATATTCACAGAATGGACTGGTCGGCTCTGCATTCTCTACCTGTTCCGGAGGATGCGGTTCAGCATTTCTCAAATATAGTCAGATCCCTTTTCCAGAGACATGTTCCTCTCAAAACCGTTCAGATTAAAGACATTAGCTCTAGAGTTCTTAGCAGACCTGATGTTGCTCTCCTTTGTGAACTTCGTGACATTGCATATATACAATGGAAAAGATCTAAATCCCAAATTAGCTGCTCTGAATTTCGTCAATGCGTCGAAAAGCTGACTATCTTACACGTTCCAAAACCAGGGAACACATTCAAGGCAGTTTCGAGGGCGAGCTCAAAATTCGAAACCTGGGAGTCACTTCTAGATCTAAGATCCACGCTGATATAGATCCCGACGACTTTGCGGACTTTCCCTGTTCTTCCTATTCTGCACCTCGCTCACGGGATCCTATCTCCGGTAGCGACTTTCTACCTCCTAGGCCATCTATGACCTCCTCGGCTGATCCTCAACCCATTTCCTCCAGCTTCTCTTTCAGAAAGTGTTACGGAAGTCATAGATGCACTTCATCAGATTTCTGAAAATTATTATTCCTGACATTCTCCCCGAAATCACTCATTTATTTAATAGACTACGCACTGAACCTCACTTTCCGCTATATTGGAGGTCCGGGTTGACAAGTCCTATCCCCAAACTCTCTTCACCGTTATCACTTTCAGATTGGAGACCCATTTCCATATTGCCTGCTATTTCCAAGGTGTTTGAGGTAATAATCAGGGATCAAATACAGTCACACATTGACACCGAGGGCATGCTATTAAGTCATCAATTGGGTTTCAGACGCAAGCACTCTACCCCTACGGCACTTGTTAAACTGGTGACTGATATTCGGGAGTTTTGCGACGACGGAAAGAAGGTAATACATGTCCTGTTGGACCTTAAAAATGCCTTTGACTCTGTTTCGCATGATTTACTAATCTACAAGCTCAGATCATTTTTTGGTTTTTCCACCTCTGCGTGTGCATTGTTTATTAATGATATTGCTTACCCCTTGGCAAATACAAACTTTCACATATATGCGGACGATCTGCAGATCTATCCTGCTGCACTTTCTCCGGATCTACCGAGACTAGTCATAGAACTCAATGCTAATTTGGCCAGAATCAGCGAGTGGTGCTCCAGAAATGTACTTGCGCTTAATCCCAGCAAATCTCAAGACATGATTTACTTCCCCCCAGGTCATCAATCGCCGCAAGACTCCCTTCCCCCATTTTACTTCTTGAATATACTATTCCTATTAATGGCTCCCATATAAAAAACCTCGGTTTATTTATGGACAAACACCTCAACTGGCATGCCCATGTCAACCTGATATGTTCCAGGATTTACTTTGGTCTTCGGTCTCTCTATGCATTGTCCCACCATCTCCTTCCTCATATTCGGAACCGTCTTGCCTCAGCTCTCGTGCTGGCTTTATTTTTCTACACCGATACTGCATGGTTTCCTCTGCAAAGCTCGGCTCTAATCAAATTACAGCGTGCTTTCAAAGCCTGTTTACGTTATTTGTTTAGTATGAGGCGACATTCTCATGTTACATCGCTGACCCAGTTCTTTCCTCCAGGACCGCTCCACACAATATATGAACTGAATACTCTTTGCTTCATTTATAAAGCCAGACTCAAAAGTGACCGCTTGGATGTGGTTAATGTAAATAACGACAAAGTTGTTTCACTAGTAGTAAAATGGCCGGACGCTATCGACGATGTGGTTAGAAATTTTATTTATTGTAGCACATGCATAGCGTTATTGGCTGTATTGATGGTAGTCTTATCGGCATTGATGCACCATGGACGAATGAAGACCATTTCATTGATCACCATGGAAATAATTCCATTAATTGTATGTTAGTTTGGGGTCCCGAGCTACAATTTTAATATTGCAGTGCTAAATGGAATGAATAGTGCAGCATATAAAGGGTTTTCCAATAAGAGGTGTTATTTTAATTATCCCGCTATTTCGGTAGATGTCACTTTTGGAGCTGTCATTTTTTGACATTTGACAAGTAGAAACTACGCCATTAATAAAAATGGAACGATACACGATTCAACAACGCATTGAAATTATTAAAATTCACTAAAATTCACTTGAGTGATGAGGCCCATTTCCACCTCGATGGCTTCGTCAACAAGCAAAATTGTCGCATCAGGGGCTCGGAAAACCAAAGAGTTATTGTTGAAAAGCCTCTCTATCCTCAACATGTGACTGTTTGGTGCGGTTTATGGTCCCGCGGGGGTCATTGGACCTTACTTTTTCGAAAATGAGGCTGGAGCAACAGTTACGGTGAATGGATTGCGCTATCGACAGATGATTAATGATTTTTTATGGCCGGAATTGGATGGTATTGATCTGGACAACGTTTACTTTCAACAAGACGGCGCTACGTGCCATACAAGCAACGAAACCATTGATCTTTTAAGGGAAAAGTTTCCGGACCGTGTTATCTCTCGAAGAAGTGATCACAATTGGCCACCGAGATCTTGTGACTTAACACCTTGCGACTTCTTCCTTTGGGGCCACGTGAAAGAGAAGGTCTACGCCAACAGCCCAGCGTCGATTCAAGACCTCAAAGATGGAATTCGTGAGACTATCGAGGACATAGGGCAGCCACTTTGCGATTTGGTTATGGACAATTTCATGAAAAGGATATGGTCCTGTAGACGTGGTCGTGGTGGTGGTCATTTGGCTGATTTTATTTCCCATTATTAACGGCATACCTTCCTCTTTATAATGAAATAAAGATCCGATCATTGGTCTAAAAAAATGGCAATTTTTCTTTGAATATCAAAATAACACCTCTTATTGCAAAACCCTTTAGAAAAATGGAAAATGGCAGGCGTCCACACGCACGGGCAATACTTTTAGGCGATTCCTGGTACCCGCTTAAAGAATGGTTGATTATCCCTAAAAATAATGATCTAGAAGATGTTGCCCAAATTTTAAAAACGGCACATATATGTACCTATGTCCACGGTATTTGAAAATAGCATGGGTATTTTAAAGAAACATTTTCCTTGCCTTCTTAATCATTTAAGGGTACAGTCCGTTTACCCCTGTAATATAATAAAAACATGTGTCACACTTAGTAATTTGACATATTGCGTATATGATCTTTCAAACTTCGACAATTAGAAAACATCGAATGAATAGGAAGCTACAGACAACGACGAAATATCAACACCATCAAATTTCACTTCTCTTGAACGCACTCATGGTTCTGATTTCAGAGGGCCTAGGTCAGTTAACAAGGGTTAAGTACCCAAGACAATTATTCAAGTAGAGTTTTCATAAAATTGCTTCACAAACCAAACAAAAAAGAAGAAAGAAAAAATTAAAGATGAAAACACATTCATTCAACATTAAAAAAAAAAACATCTACATCCCCTCCTGAAGTCACACAAAGTCAGCACAAAGATCTCATTTGTAGTTGACAAGAGTCACAATTATCCTGTGAATTTTTCTTCAATCCTCCTGACTTTGTCATTTGAATTCAAGGCACAATCTCATTACAGGTGAATCACTAGATCATGGACGATATTAAAGAGTCTCAAATTGTCAATCACGTTCTGTCTTCAGCAATCAAAGAATAAATCCACGCCTTGTTCGTCGGGAGAATTACTGACATTCCTCTGACGGTCTAATAGCAGATTTACGTGACTCAACTGCCTTTCCCACTAGCACAGCAATATAGCACCCAAACATACCCCCGGGGTAGAGAGTAATCACAAAATGCTGGCACTGAATTCATTTTTCCGGGTATTTTCTCTTTGTTCCATCATCGGGATTCTAGATGAACCAAAAAACCACCCGGCCTTCCCTGATTCAGTGAGTAGAAATGGATGCATGTTCTCTAAAACTCTTCTAAGCCTCCTTTGGTTTGGGGTAGGATGGGGGTTGAAATCACTGCCGGGATAATGTTAGCGAAAATTGGAGCAGATCAAAGGACAGCTTACAGCTTATATACAATTGGTAAAAATCCCGTTGGAAATGGCCGATCCGTATAATAAAGTCAGTTAACTATTTCTCATTGTAGCATCAACAAAATTATTTCCAGAAAGTTCCGGAATAACTTGAGCCTCCTTCTCCCCCCTGCCCCCATCACCGTAAACAGGCCGGCAAGCCTTATTTGTATATGCGGGAATAAATGAGGCAAAATTATCTGAAGCGAATACTAATGAAGGTCTCGACCCGGTTTTTGTATTTTTTATTTGAGAAATGGATGTCGCCGCCGCGCGTTTATTTTGCGTACTTAAGAGAAAGGATAGAGCTCTCTGGGGTTTTTACTGTGCATCACTTAAGGTAGAATTTAAGGAGGAATAAAGCTAACAGATTTATGCAGAGATGCTTAGTAGAGTTCTTAGCATCCCTATTCAGCCATATAAATCTGACAGCGAGATTAAGGGCACTGTTGCACACGAACAGCAACCGTGCTGGGCGATTGCAACAATAAAATACGTGCAATCCCGAGCTGCTGCAGGCTTTGATTGCTGTTCGGTTCGTATTCAGTAGAAGACCTTTATCTGCACGCTTGCAAAAATATTATCTAGGATGTAACTCCCCTGATCCTTCTTGTGGTAGAGCAACATTGTTCGTAATTAAATTTGGTTAATTGTTGCTGAAATATTTCTCGTTTAAGGATGCAGGAAACTAAAGAGGATTGGGCATAGGACTATATAGGACTATATATATAGACTATACATATGTAGAAGAATTGGAGCCCGTTCGAATGCAGCAATTATAAATGAAGAGTGTTTTGTTTTTTGAACTGAGACTTAAAGGTGCAGGAAATACATTTTGATGTAGGATTCCAGATGTCACAAACAGGATCAGAAATAGCATTTTCGAAGTTCAGTGCAGCATTTTTATTTTGAAGCGGTAATAAATTTTGCACAAATAAATAAACCTTGATCTTGGGAATTTTTTGGCGAATGAAGCCATGTGTTCCGTGTAGTTGAAGGTTATTCTATACTGGTCGATAATCACTTCATCGACTTTTTTCTTCATGGTAGCTTCGATTCTAGATAAACACCAAGATGTTAAAGACGTGTAGTTATTTGCAGATTAAATGTGAAAGTGGAGAAGCTTTCATCTCTTGGTTAATCGCACTAAATTTGTCTTCGTCACCAATCCATATTAAGAAAATCTCTCATTTCTAACAACCCTGATACACGAGGAGACACACTTGAAACTTGTTGTGGTAGCCACTGCTTCACCATCACTTGAAGCTCATGAGAAGAACTTTTAAAATGACCATCTTTATGGTGTTCGTCGTCATGCATAAGACCTGGGGCTATGTTCCGATCATAAAAGGGCCGAAAATATCTTACCTGAGTGCGAAATCTTAAAAGTTCAGAAGAACGAAAACAGCCATTGTATTATCTCGACATTAGTCACCTTGGTAGTAGTCCATCATTTATCGACACCGTGCAGGTTTGTAATATGTGTTCATCATTTAACTCTAGGCCTTCTTTCAGGGTGTGCAGGGTTGGAATGAAGTCGACATCACAAAATTACAGATCTCTTCTCTCGGATTCATGTGGGAACCATCAGACTTAGTCAGTGAATTCAGCTTGTGATATCTATTGAGTTCATCAAATAAGTCCACAAAGTTCGGCGACTTTTTCGAGATTCTCTTGACCAGAATTCTTGGGATTCAGGCAGCTCTACGAATTTCGTTAATACTGCTGGCTCCATTTCGGAACAGGTTGTTTTCCTATTTCTATTAAAAGGGACGAGAGAACTTCAAATACAACTACTACCACAGACTACCATAATTCTACTGCCTTCTCAATATCGGTAAAACTCTTAGTACATACAGCCTTAGACTTGAGTGCAACGTTTAGTTCCATATGGAACTTCTTCGAAACTATCAACCTTTGGATTCTCTTTAGTCAGAATCCAAAACATCATAAGATTGCAGTGATTCGTCTATCACCTCCGTTGTGGCCACTAATTGTGTTGGTTTTTAGGAGAGGGGCTCGCATCCGGCGGGGAAGGAAGGCAAATGTTCAACTTCTTTTGCTTATAACTCCTCATCGAAAATACGCGCAGAGCACATTGAGCACTTAAATGAAAGCTACAGTCGGGGGCTACAAGTGGTCACTGGGAGGTGGTGTGGGTGGGGTTGCTGGTAGGCGAGGGTTATTCTCCGAAGATATACATTTGATCGACTTGATTTCAAAGTGGTTTTTAAATAATCGACTAGAAGGACAAATAGGGTACAACGTTTTTGGACTTTCTTGGAGGGGGGAGGGTAAACGGTGGGGGTGTTTAGTTTTTCGCTTATAACTCAACCATTTCACTTCGTACCATTGGGGTGTGGGTACTCAAAATCCATATAAACAACATATTCGCATTTGTGGTAGATTTTCCGAAAACGTACTAGAATAACTGTTTACCCTCTGTAAGGAGCGCAGTATACTTTCTAAACTTTTTCTAAAACTGCTATAATTCTTTGTTTTCACTTCTCGGTCGATCTCCATACCCACTTTTTAGTATGTTACTTTTTTTTCTAAATTAGGTAGATACTGGATTTTTGCACGTTAATTTTTTTACAGGGGGTACTTTAAGGGTGCGGATTAGGTACCCCGGTAGGGGTCCTTCCAACTTAGCATTTCACATACCAAATGAAAGGTCTCACTGAGTACTATCTAGTTAGTTTATTTGTTTCCCGTTTAAAAAAAACATAGTTGAGATGTTTTTTCCGCCGAAGAATCCGAAAATGCTGTATAAGAGTACCTACTCCGCACCCTTAAGTACCCACAGGAGAAAACAATTCTTCATAATTGTAGCTACTAATTAGCTGAAGCCAATAGTGAAATTCGTTTCATGATCGGACGCAAACCGGAGTTATGTCCGAAAACTATATCCCCACTCCACCTCCTAAGAAGGTGTAAAGGTAGCTAGCCCAAAACGCTATACACCACTGAATAAATCTGAATCTCCTACCCGACGAGGTAAAATGTGTGTATAAACTCGTTAACATTAAGTGAATCCTGAAAAAAAAACTATACCATTCGATTGTACTCAGTGATAGCTCTAATTTGATATGCGACATGGTGCCCTCCCCCCGAATGTTTCGATAATCGAAAAAAAACTCTAGTACCTACTACAATGGTAAAAGATCAAAAAGTGTAGTACTAAAAAGTTAAGTATGGCGATCGATGGAGGAGTGCGAATAGAGTTCTTTAGCGCCTGATAAAAATTCCGGATGTTTACTGGGTGGGGTGGGAGGGGGGTACTACATTTTATTCTAGTACAATATGACTAATCTAGGCAATTTTCAAATACACTTTTTTTTCAATGCAGTTTGTGTACCCACATGCCTATGCGGCGAGGTGAAATGGCTTAGTTAAAGCGGCCAGAGTAAAAATGGCCGTTATTTCCTCCACCGCGGCGATCAAAAAGCGTAGTACATAATCGACGCAGGATGTAAGAGTAGGAGAATAGTTTGCAGACAAATTAAATCGGTTGCGTTTTGTGGGAGCTTTAGGGTTTTCCGTTTTTGCATATGTATGGTGGAAAAAATCGCAGTTCCGACACCACTGTAGATTTCGGCCCCTTCCCACTGCGGGATTTGATATTCATATCAGTGATAGCCCATCTTGTGAACTTTCATTTAAGACCTCAAACTACGAGCTACGCCACTTCCTTCATGAACTCTAAGTTGAAGTTGAAACTTTGCCGCCTCGCCCCACCGAGAGCTTACACCACCCGATAAAATGAATAGGGGGAAAGAAGCGCGCAAATGGGAACTATGTTAATACCAAAATTGGTAAAAGTGTTTTTTCGAAATCCGAAATCGAAAAGTACCCTATGGAACGGTAAATTATTTTTTTTTATGAATCACGAAGTACTATTATTAACAATAATTATTTTGGTTCAGAACTGCTATATTTTTTTATAAAAAATATAAAGCAGTATGCTTCATTCGGCATTTGTGTCAGAAAAATCGGTTGCTCCGTTCTCGAGATGTGACTTTTTGAAAATGACGTTTCATTGTAAAATCACATAATTTCTAAGATCTCTAGCGGTTTGGTGGGGCATGGTAGGGGGACACAAAAAATTACGTGTGAGCTATTTTGGTATTCTATACAAACTGTAAAAGTTTCATCCATATCTTGCGTTATAAGCTCACATTCAACACATACAAATGCTCGACGACATACACACGGTTATATTACGGAATAGCTGGTAACCCATAGTTAGTAAAAATGTTTCGTAGTTGCTGATAGGTCATATAAAAAATTGTTCGGAGTGCAAAGGGTTTATAATGAAAGTTGGTTCATTGTCCTAATTCGAGAAGCCAGAGATCAGTTCCGTTGAATTAATAACTCGAAGTTAGTCACATTGGTATGGTAGCCATCCGAACTTCCTCAGACACTATGTTGTATATACATTGGCAAGGTTTATCTTTTGTAGCCAAATGAAATCGAGAGTGGAGTCATTCCTTACATGCAACTGTCCAATACTCAGTTTTGATGTAGACCAACTTTAAAACTTTTCCATATAATGGCACTACGTCCACAAGAGGTTGTCTCCCTAAATATCAATTTGTCTTTTTATCGTCATTGCCTTCTTCTAGATATTCGATGAGGTAAAAATAAAAAAAACAAAAAACAAAAAGGATGTCGTTCTGTTTATAAAATCAAAACTCCTGTGTCCTTCTTTATCATCCAGCACATAATTCCAATACCACTTTTATAACTCTTTAACGAAATTATTAAATTTATTAAAACTTGGACTGATCCCAAAATTTTTTTTTTCATATTCCTTCACAGTTTCATCTTAAAGACAGCAAAATTGCCCAAAGCATCAGGCATTGAGATGTTTTGTTATATACTTTGGGGATGAATTCATCTTCAAAACAAGCTCCTTGCAGTGTCTGTCTTCCTTGGTTGACTTCAGTTATCATGGTTTCCCAGGCTTCAATCAAATTAGAAAGGAAACGAGAAAATCTTTTGAGACATCGCCTCGGGGAAAGGGGTCGTTATAATAAATTTTGTCTTTTTAATGAATTTCCATCAGTCCTTGCTGTGTTCTTCGGCTCTTTCCAGTTTAAATAACTTCCTTTCGGCCAATTTCAAAACTTCCTTTCACAAGCTTCTGGGATACTTTAATTGATTATCAATTTTGCAATCTTAGTAGCGTCCCGATAGCCTCGAGTTGTGGTTGAAAGACTTCTACGAAATTTAATTGAACGTTTTCTTTTTATTTTGTGTTTTTTTCCTATTTTTTGTTTATTGTATTCTTTTTTATCAAATTTACTGTAGTAGGACGAGGGTGGAGGGAAGGGGTTAATATTTTTTTTTTCGTATCAAAATTAGCTTCGTCCATACAACACCCATTATTTCTACAAGCATAGGTGCCGCCTCTATAGTTATATGTATAAGATAAAGTAGAGGACCATCACACACTTATCTTATATCCAAGTTTATAGCTGAAATAGCTGATAAATGACCAAAAGATATTGAACATTCAATCTCACTTAAAAGAAGTGCTATCCTGACAGATTTATCCTGGATAAGTACTTCAATCAGGAAGATAAATCGGCCGAATAGTGCCATCCAATTAATGTAGTCAACCGGGTGATCCAAGTAATTTTTTTATTTTTTTTTTATGTGTGCTATGCTGCCATGTATATACCTACCTACAGCTAATTAAAAGCGCAAGAGACACATTAAACAGGGCGTAAATAATTAATGCGCAACAATTAATTGGTAATTTAGTTATCGGTCCCTGAGCTAAATTGCCGGTTTGGGGAATTGAGTAAATTAATTTATCAAATAACTATTAAAGTATGAAAAATAATTTTGTTGTTGTTGCTGGGGCTGCAGTAAACTTTAATATTCCGGTTCGTAGTATTATTAAAATTGGAGCTGGGTATATGGTGATAGTGCGAATAAATTCAATGAACTGAAAAACTAGCCTAATGGGACTAATTTTATGCGATTTTGTCCATTGAATTTGCTGCTTTACTTGATGGTATTAAGTCGGATTTGAAATTTTGCTATTTTGCTGTATGGAAATATTATTGCGAAGCCTGCCATGTGCATTATATTAGAAATTATTTGCTGCTGAATGGAGGAAGTGGCACGTGAAAAATATTAAAATTTTATCTGTTTTTGATATTTATGTGTAGGGCATTTAGCAGAGCCTAAAGTGGATTATTTAATTAGTATAGCTAAAAGCTTCCATTTTTTTATGTAATAAAAAAAATGTTTAACTATACTCATAAATATTTTACATAGGTTTTTCACACCATTCTCCACAGAATAGTTCTCAACAAATATTTTTTTTGTGTCAGAGAAGGCAATGAAAGCAGACATTTTTAACATGTTTTCGTGAGATCAGAGTCTAAGGCATGCCTTCACGTCAGATATAGAAGACACATAGCGCATGGAACTTGCAACATGAAACCTATGCTATCAATGAAAGAACACTTAGAAATAACTGGGAGTCCTCATACCGCATGGCACATGCAACTGGCAGTATATTTCAGTCCCGATAGTTAAGACTGAATATGTTCATTATTTGTGTCATATGCCATGATGTGAAAGGTGTGAAAATAATTTTTCACAAGTGCAGTGGGTGGCTTTGCTCTGATAAAGGGTAAATTATATTTTCGTTATAATGAGGGATAAAAAGAAAGGGGAATTTTCATATAACCTTAGGCCTGACATCACCAGACATGAGAGATGTTTTAAACGATGCACTATGATACTCTGAACATATATTATTAACAATGTTTATTTCAATTAAGCTTTGGTGATCGGATGTAAAGGGTTTCCCAATAAGAGGTGTTATTTTGATATTCAAAGAAAAATGCCATTTTTTGAGATAAATGAGCGGATCTTTATTTCATTATAAAGAGGAAGGTAGGCCGTTAATAATGGAAAATAACATCAGCCAAATGACCATCACGACCACGCCTACAGGACCATATCCTTTTCATGAAATTTTCCCTAACCAAATCGCAAAGTGGCTGCCCTATGTCCTCGATAGCCTCACGAATTCCATCTTTGAGATCTTGAATCGACGCTGGGCTGTTGGCGTAGACCTTCTCCAAAGGAAGAAGTCGCAAGGTGTTAAGTCACAAGATCTCGGTGGCCAATTGTGATCACCTCTTCGAGAGATAACACGGTCCTGAAACCTTTCCCGTAAAAGATCAATGGTTTCGTTGCTTGTATGGCACGTAGCGCCGTCTTGTTGAAAGTAAACGTTGTCCAGATCAATACCATTCAATTCCGGCCATAAAAAATCATTAATCATCTGTCGATAGCGCAATCCATTCACCGTAACTGTTGCTCCAGCCTCATTTTCGAAAATGTAAGGTCCAATGACCCCGCGGGACCATAAACCGCACCAAACAGCCACACGTTGAGGATAGAGAGGCTTTTCAACAATAACTCTTGGGTTTTCCGAGCCCCAGATGCGACAATTTTGCTTGTTGACGAAGCCATCGAGGTGGAAATGGGCCTCATCACTCAAGATGAATTTTCGATGGAATTTCGGATCGTTTTCATGCATTTCAAGCACCCAATCAGCAAAGACTCGACGTTGTTGATGATCGGCCGGCTTGAGTTCTTGTGTTAACTGAACTTTATAAGCCTTAAGACTCAAATCTTTATGCAAAATACGGTGTAATGACGTTTGTGGAATGCCTAATTCCAAAGAACGACAAGGAATGGACGAACCTGGGTTTTCTTCAACACTTTCGGCTACAGCAGCAATATTCTCGGCTGCTCTTGAGCGACGTGCACGGGTTTTATTCTTCACATCACTAACTTGTCCCGACAGCTCGAATTCTTCTACCAATTTCTGTATTGCGGTCCGACAAGGTGCTTCCGACGACCCAAAAATGTTCGAGTTTTACGAACCGTCTCTGCCAGATTTTCACCATTTTTATAGTGAATTTTAATAATTTCAATGCGTTGTTGAATCGTGTATCGTTCCATTTTTATTAATGGCGTAGTTTCTACTTGTCAAATGTCAAAAAATGACAGCTCCAAAGGTGACATCTACCGAAATAGCGGGCTAATTAAAATAACACCTCTTATTGGAAAACCCTTTAGCTTGAGCAACTTTCTAGGGTGAAAAAGTGAGCTTTTCTACTTCTCGTGATTGCGCTGAATAAGTGCGTCGTAGAAAACGACTTCCTATGAGAAAAATGTTCTGAACAGAACACTAATGGCCATAGAAGAAAGAACTGGAAAAATATATGCGAAATGTAGTAGCTGGGGTGTGTTGCCCAAGTGCAGGAAAATGGGTGTTCCGGCAGTTTTTGAATCGGAAAAAAAGTACATCGTACATTTATTTTGATATGAAACATGCCGTATTGGAACCACAACACCGGCGAACACCCCCCCCCCCCCCCAAGTAGGTAGAAAAAACTTTCCTTCCACGAATTGTAGCTGTTAATGAGCTGAGGCGTAAAGTGAAACCCGTTTCCCGATCGGACATATCCCTACAGAGTTAGAGCCGATCTAAGGTGCGAAAAATGTAGTACCTCAGTTCAAATAAAAATAAGAGGGAAATACTAAAAAAGTGAGAATGTGGGTGGCTATTTAAGCCTCCTAGTATAGAAGTGTTGGTACTCAAACTTCTTTTGAGGACCTAAGGTATTCAATTCTGTACTCGATTTTTTAAAATGTACTAGATCCTAAAAAATTCGATAATCTACTAGAATATTATGCAAAATGTATTAGATAAAACTTTGCACCCCCAGCGTTCCAACCACCCTTAATTAAAAAAAAAAAACATTTTTAATAAAATATGTTTAAGAGTATCATAATGCATAGTTTAAGACATTTCTGGAAGTGTCGGGCCTAAAATGGGCACTTCATTTTGTACAAATTAAGATTTTCAACGGTCCTGGGATGTACCTAATAGCGTCGCTTATTTCTTCGTCTCCGTAACATTGCGAGAAAAAGCAAATTATCATCACTGCTTGTGGTATCATTGCAACTGAATAAAACATGTGCCTTTTTGTGTGCAGATTAATTTGTAGTGTTATGCACCATGTATAATGCTGCATGTTTGATACGGTGTCTAAGCCCGATAAAAGTACAAAGGCTTTTGAGATTTTGTTTCTTTAGGTATGGCTATCTATGGCTTGATTAGATCATATAAGTGAAAACAACTCATCTGTATCTGGACGAACAACTTAAAAAAAGCAAAGAAATTTCTCCAAGAAGACAGTTAAGATCTCAACACGCGCCGTAAAAAACGGACAAAAGAGTCCGTAAAATATGCAGATATTGTGTAAAATATACGAATTATTGTAAAAAACGCAAAATTATCAAAAAAATAAAAATAAAATAAAATTATAATAAAAAAAATAAAAAAATCAACTATAGGTACCAAATTACAACATTACGCCGGCCGCCATACACTTTCCGAACCAATAACCAAATCACCAAGGAGCAACTACTTGTGATTTACTTTTTCTTTATAAACCTATTTTCGAGACTTTAATTTTACTGCCCAATTTATTTAACATTTTGTCGACAATGTATCCTAGGAGAATCATAAAAAACCGTTAAAAGTGAAACGTTTGGAAATAAAAAATTCTCTCCTCTTCCAATAAGTTTCAACAGAATTTTTCTATGTATAGAGGTACCTGTATAAAATAAACACGCGACAAGAAAACCAACATGATCCCAGAGACCAAAAACAAATTCCTTTTGGTGGTTGGGTTACCTGTAAAGTTGCATGTCTATGGTTCGGCATGAACTTAAAATGGGAAATTGCCTTTTTTTGTAATGTCTACCCTATGAGAGCAATAAAATCTCCGTAAAAGTGTCCAAGGTATTTACTTGCCTTTTTACGACAGCCAGAGTGTAATTACTTGTAAAAAGTGAACTGTTACCAACAAAAAGAAAATAAAAGCTTTAACTTTTAGCTGACATGATTTAAAATCAGTGGGGAAGTTTGTTTTTTTCTTGTTTTTTTTATGGTACTAAACTATGTTTTAGACAGATATAAAGGATTTAAGATGGCATAAAATCCTGATGGCAAAAGAGGTAAAATTCTGCAAATCTTGTATAGGTATAGCTTCAAACTTTATTATACGAGTATTTTCTACATAGACATGTAGCATGTAAAAACTAACATAAAATAGGATAAATTTATTCAGAATTTTAAAAATAATGTCAAGCATCCAAACGAATAATAATAATAATAAAGCTCCAAACAAACTTGAATTTTTCCTCTTCAGTTATTAGTTGTGGTATACCCCAAGGCTCGATTCTCGGACCTTTACTTGTTCAGTATGTACATTAATTATCTCCCCACTATTCTTAAGAATTTATCCATTCATCTTTATACAAATTATGTACAGACTGTATATTTCGGATTAATGAAGATTAAGATCTACAGCCAATACATCAGTGGTGTCGGGAAGATAGAAGTCAATCTGTAAATAGGCTTTACAGACCCAGATTGAATCATCTGGGTTGCCTGCTTTGTTTTACCCTATCTCAGTTCCGTGAAAAACCTAGGGGCTGTAATGATATCCAAGTTTACATGCTGTAGCCATATAACCAACCAACATCATGGGCAAAGTATACAGCTGCCTTCGACAACTACGGTGCAGTGCATATTTGTTATCGGTGGAGATGCGCCTTAAATTGGTACGAACGCTTATCATATCGTTCTTAAACCTTTGGAACCATATTACTTCCGAAGATGGAAGTTGCTGTCGAAAACTCTATGTCGCTTTCAATGATTCAGTTGGTTTTATATACAAATTGCCCTGCAATGAACCATGTGTCTATATATCGTAATTATATTCTGGGGACCTATTAGATACCCATCTCACTAACTGTGACCTATATCATCTTCACTGCTAGAAACCTGAATCTGCTTCTCCAATGCTGCAGGACGCAGTTTGGTGAACGTTCTTACTTTGTCCAAATCCCTTGCAAGTGGAATATTTTGTCAATAAGATATTAGTACTCAAGGTCCAGCAGAGCTTAAAAGTACATATGTATAAGTCTTTAATTTTTGTTAGTATGTTTGTTTAAGTTTTCTCTTTACTTTTAATGAGCCTTACTTGGTATTTTCTCTCTTTTTCTACTCTTCTAGTTAGTAGTGCCTACCTAATTACTTATTGGTACTATTTATTTGATTTTTTTATTGGATTACCTTTGTATATTTTTTGTATGTCAACAAGATATAGTAATCTTTGTATACCATTTAATAAATAATTTATGAATTTATTAATGTAAAATTTGACTTCTTTAGGTATTCGTACTTGGAAAAGCATAATAGATCACCAGAAGGGAGGATATTTTGGGCAGCGTAGATATGAACTCTCTATCCCAAAAATAATGGCAATGCAGACTAATTTTTTCTTCTTTAACTCTTTCATTCTATCAGTTTGTTATAAGAACTACTAACTCTTTTTTTAGCTTTATTGCCAAATTTTCAAGTAGGTTTATAAAACCCTTTGCACCCGAACGACGCCTCTCAGGCACCATCCTATTGTTTACTTCAACTCGAACGGCGCTTGAGAGGCGCCATCACTAATTATGGTCCTATATATCTTATATTGCGCACGCATTCCTAACTTTAGTTTTTCTTTTATAAATATTAATGTAAAATTGTATTATCGGTATTTGTTTACCAAAACATGGAAATTCTTCGTAAATAAGTAAACTAATAAAATATTATTGAATATTAGTATTAGTGTTGCTGGAATTTTCAAAGAAAGCGATGCCAGCCGGCATTTCCTACACTTAAAATATAAATACCATGAGAAAAATATTACAGAAAAGTAGTAATGGCTTTGAAAAAGTGAACGGTTATATATTAAAACCGTCCTCTTTTTCGAAGCCATTACTACTTTGCTGTAATAGTAACTGAGGTGTATGTCACTCAAGTGCATGAAATTGGGTTTTTCGGCGGCCAGAACGTGTCTAGAAACTTTTCTAAATCGGAGAAAGAAAGTATATCAGTGGATAGCACTCAGCGATACCTTTAATTTGAGATGCAACATGTTGAATTGGAGCCACCCTCCGTCGTGGTTTTTAACCTTAACCTCCACTCTAAAAGTACCCCCGACAAAAAATTGTCTACTACGAATTAGTTGAGGGGTACAGCGGAAGCGGTTTTCAAACCCTACCGAGTTAGATCCATTTTAACGTGCGAAAAATCTAGTACCTCAGTTCGAATAGAAAAAGGAAAGTACTAAAAAAGTGCGTATGGAGATCGAAAGATCTACGAAAATAAAGAAAACTTTTACTTTTTTAAAAAATTAGAAAATATACTGCATGCCCCCGTGAGGGGGTCAAAATTTGATCTGGTAGATTTTGAAAAATCTTGTCCAGAATCGAAAAGCCCAGATCCTGAGAAGAAGTTTTAGTACCCGATCTAGGGTGGTCCTTATTTTTCAACTTTCAAAATATTACCGCGGCACTTTTTAATACGATACTCTACTATAAAATATGAAGATGATTGTTTTTTCTTAATTTTTGGATGAGATTTAAAGGTCGCTACCAGTTGTCAAACTTTAACAAAAACTTTGTATGGCAACTTCTACAATGAGTCTCACTAATTGATTTAGACAAGTGCTTATTTAGCGTTTTTAAAGTAATATGTCCACAGACTGGCATAGGAAACCTCGCCTCTCTCCCTCTACCACTATCCTATACGTGCGCCAAAGATAACATACCTCCACCAGCCAAAAAGAAGCACCTACATCTGATTCCGAAGACCCACGAGAATATCCGAAAGCGCAACCACCCCAAACACGAGCTTTAAAAGCTATTATCAACAGCCAATTAGCTTCGAGCACAGATAAACCCAGATGTCCAGACCTTATGGGGATCAGTGACGTTCAGTCAACAACTGAAAGAGAAAGCACATTGTTTCGAAAAAGAGCTTTGAAGCTTTTGCGAGAGATTCTATGCGAGAAACTTGTCTCTTTGAGATTATTCCGGAGGCAACGCTTACGATACAGCGCCTCAATGGTTATATGTTTCTCCCTGTAACACTGTACCGTACGATCGATGTTTAAACTTGATCGTTTTTGAACTCTCTCACAGCCTTCCGTTTTTGCTTTCAATTTTATCTTTTTATCTCTCTCGAAAAATGAGAGTTCTGTAGATGGCTTGTGAGAAAAAAGCTTTAAGCACATGTTTGTCGGTTAGCCTCAATAATTGGTGTCAGTTTTAAGTACGGTGGATGGTTATCTGTATTTTTCTTATTTGTGCTTCGACTCTTGATGCCTCCAAATTGAGTGACAGAAAAGCAACTATGGTTGTGACATCTACTTTGAAAAGTGCGAGATTGATCCATTATAGTTTAATGTCAATAGATCTTCCATTCGTCAGCACCGTAGGTCGACTGCCAAATTTGGTATCTGGACATGGGGTTGATCAACTTCTAGCAGTTCCAAAATTAGAACGTGGAGCAAGTAAAGCGTATGCGTCAGCTGTCTACGAAACGATCAATTCATGGAATTTGAGTGATAAAGTAATTTGTTTATGTTTTGATACGACTTCTGTAAACACCGGTTTAAGAAATGGAGCTTGTGTTGTTTCAGAACGGAAAACGGAGAAAGATATGCTTTGGTTTGCTTGTCGACATCACATAATGGAAATTATATTATCAGCTGTAGTGAATCAATCACTCGGTGGGTCTAGTTGTCCTGATATACTACAATTATTCAAAAGATTTAAGAACAACTGGGACAACATTGACCAAAGTGACTACAAAACAATAATTGATGACGCCGGGTCATGCGTCTTAGTAGAAGTTGCCGCAGACAGGATTTCTTTTTCGGAAAAGCAACTGAAAGACTATCAACCCCGAGATGACTACAGGGAATTGTTGAATCTCACGATCAAGGAGGAGTTTCCGAGAAAAGTATTTCATTTAGAAAACCTGCTGGTGTACACCGAGCTAGATGGATGGCAAGAGCCTTGAACTGCCTGAAAATTTTTATGTTTAAACATCAGTTTAAACTGACAAAAAAGGAAGAGAAAGCTGTGAGAGAAATATTCATTTTCACAGTGATGATATATATAAAATATTGGTTTCAAGGCTCTACCGGATGGTCAGAACCAAGAAATGACTTACAATTATTGACCTAACACCACTTGAAAGAATAAACCAAAAACTTGCTACCGTTGCCATGAAAAAAATTCTAGGCCATTTGTGGTGTTTGTCGGAAGAGCTGGTGTCTTTTGCATTTTTCGACGACGAACTTTCAGTTCAAGATAAGAAGAAAATGATAGACGCACTGAAAATCAGAGGCATGGTAGATTGTCCAAAAAGGAAAACAATTGATATCAAACACATCTAAGAAAAAAAACATTGAAGACTTCGTGATTGGCAACTCTTTAAGATTTTTCCTGGGTATCTGATCAAGGTTTTTGAATAAAGACATGGAAACTTGGAACGATGACCCCGATTTTGTTGCTGCAAAAACAAAATCGTTCATTCTATGCGAATATAGAAAAAAGTACCCTAATACTAATAAATCAACCTTTGTTTCTTAAGAATAAATAAGTTCCATATTTCAATAATGTCTCTTAATTTCGAATAATAACAATGATTTTGTATTTTTAATATTCTTACTTATGAATAAAAAATTTCAATTAATGTAGTGATTTTGTTTTTTTTTTTTTAAATTCAAACCTTGGTAGCGAGCCTTAAATATTACTTAAAACTTCTGAAAAAAAAACTGAAACAGTTCCTTAAGATATATAATCAAATTATGTAGTGCCCCATGAAAAAATTTTTTTTTTTATCTTAAGAATAAGGACTACCCTAAACCACACTCCAATGCTTCGAGGTCAAATGGCTGAACTATAATTGAAAAACCCCTACCCCTAATTGCCCCATCGAGATTAAAATAAAAACTAGCCTATGATAGGCTCAATGAATATTTGAAATATGAATCCAATCGGATAGCTAGTTTGGGAGAAAATTAGAGCCTTTTTTTTTAAACTTTTGCACTCGTTTAGCTTTTTTTTATTAAAACTACTGTCGGGGAACTGATTGCATAAAAAAAGCTTCGGCGGCAAAGGGTTGAATATTTCATATAATTAAGAAGAATTTTCATCATGCTACGGCAACACTGTAATTTCTTTGATTACTCAATTCGAATTTTTTTTTTTAAATATTTTGGATTCGTTAATACTGAAGTAAAGTTTTTTTGTGCTCGAATGATTATTTTAAGTAATCAGATTTTTCCGGATACTTAGTAAGTGAGAAACTTTATTCCTATTTTGCTTTTGCGTTTCTATTAGTCGTTTTATTTTTAAGTTCCCATCATGATCATATTCAGTTGGTTCTGGTAGTGGTTTATTTAATTTTAATTTATTTAATTATTTAATTTGCTTTACGAGGAATTTTAGAGCTCGGATTAAATTTGAAAAAGTAAGTTTGGCAACAATGGTAATTTAGAAATGTAAATGAAATGTGGAATCGGGCCGGCTATAGGAGCTATACTGCGATATAAAGTACCTAGAGAAGCGGCACTTTTCATCTGTAGTTTTATAAAATCAATTGAGTCTTTCTCGTTTAGAGGCCGAGGTTTTCTTTTGCTCACTTTGACGAGTATGGATACATTTTCACTTGAATTTGTCTCGAAAACTCTATTTTGCTGAGACTTTCATTTCTTCTTTACTGATGTTTTGCAGGTAAAATAAAATAAAAATTTCGAGTTTTTTTTTTAATAGAAACATTAATTAACTTCTTTATGTTCTTTTCTTGATATTACTGTTTGAAAGAAATACAAATATATTTCGAAATTTAAAGGTTCAAATGTTTTCGAAATTCATATGGATCGAAAAATACCTTTTTTTCCTTATTTGTTATCGATTTCCAATTGTAAAATTCTCTCAAATATGTTGGTAAATGGCACGCAATAAAAATTGATTTCGAGTTAAAAAACCATTAGGAAAGAAAAAAAAAATACAAAAATTATAAATTTTGCTGACAAAGTGAGGGGTAAATTTAAAGCTTAAACGGGAGTAGTAGGTACTTCCAGTATCTACCTTGGGAAATGTTACATATGCCGAACAGGGGATGATAAAAAAAAAAGTCTGTTCAAGTGAAGTGATTACCTTGCATGCACACTCTGTTGGAACATCATGAACCACTTTTCAGCAGACTATGATTACGCCTATGGAGAATGAAACATTGAGTTCGCCCATAAAGTTCAGGAAATGTACATAAATTGGCAACAAGGCATATACAAATGTATATGTACATTATGTAGGTAGTCGAGCCTACCGGTAAACGCTTTTGAAGTGAGTTCAAGTTTCAAAACAGCAAATTGTGCTAAACATGAGAATCAATATGATTCTAATTGAACTTTTAGAGTCTCGGTTAAGTAATGTCCTCGGTGTATGAGTTTTATGAACATTTAATGAAATGAATTGAGAATTTAGGAGACAAGAGATCTTCATTGCAAACACATGTCAAACAAATTACCTGATTTGTATTGAAGCTGTGCTGTATGACATTTAATATTAATCACCTGTCATTGCTGTCAATAAAAGTTTTTTTCTTCTTTTTTTGGAAAGGAGTATTTCGTGAACGCTACTGAGGATGAGATAAATATGCTAACAGCATCGAATGACAAAATCATTTACGACTCCAAAATTTTTCCCTTTCTGTACCATATGTATTACATTGAGCAAACTAATGGCATAATTATGACATAAAATCAACACAGTATTGACAATACTTAGAGTTCAACACATGCTAAGCTAATAATTAGTAATTTGTGGAATCTATACTGATGTCATCATTAGGGAAAATAATAAAGAAAAATGCTGAATAAAATATGCTCAAGATTGAAACTTGCGGAACTCCGCATAAAATGGAAGAGTACATTTTTAAATTTAACT
The DNA here is from genome assembly GCA_963930735.1 of Dioctria linearis. NCBI lineage: Eukaryota > Metazoa > Arthropoda > Insecta > Diptera > Asilidae > Dioctria > Dioctria linearis. Next base: position 6,640,635 of record OZ005740.1, on the reverse strand, counting down.
TTCAAAATTTATTTATTTTATGGTTTTTTCATGTTTTTGTCTATTGAGGCCCAGAAATAATTCACTCACATACTCTCCCATGGGTGTTAAAATTATTTAGCTTCAATTAGTTAAGGATCTCCCTGTATGAAAATTTGCTTACGAAATCTAATCAACGACGTCTCGTGTATGTTATTTTTGAGGTCATTCCGTTTAACTCGTACACGAATTTGTTTGTCTGTTTATTTATATATTTCTTTTTTACTATTTTCGACACTCTCGTAGACCCACTTTTCGTCATCACAGCGAGCTGAAATTTGGCACACAGGTTCATGTCGCGTGACAATTGAATCTATCAAAATTTGAACCGAAAATTTCCATGGAAAACCCGTTTCAGGAAAAATGCAGAGTTTTCTGATTTTTCCGGAAAATTTTCCGGTAAAAAAGTTTTCTAAATTATGCAGGATCAAGTTCCCTATCAACTGGCATCATTACTTCTCTCCGACAATGGTGAAAACTTGCAGAAAAAATCGAGGAAAATTCAGGTAAGGCGCTTTTCCGGAGGAAGCGTTTGAGCGTTTTGCAACCTAAGACGAAGTTGTAGAGCGAAATGAGTTGCATAAAGTTGCTTTTGTGGAAAGCTCCGTGGAAAACCCGGAAAAGCGGGAAAATCATCGGACAAATTTTCATCGATATGATTAATGATAAATCTGTTTCACGAAAAATGCAGAATTTTCCAATTTTTCTGGAAAATTTCCGTAAAGTTCCGACTTTTCCGGAAAATTTTCCGACAAAAAAGTTTTATAAGCTATGCGGAATAATTTTTTCCGTCCTTCTGGCATAAATACTTTCTCTTCAACAATCATGAAAACTTGCATGAAAAATCGAGGAAAATTCATGTAAGTTTTTAAAAAATTTCATAGTAATAGGGAAAAGTCTGTGGAAAACATGGAAAATCGGGAAAATTCATGTTATATGGGATCAAGTTGGAATACAGCTGTTTAAAACATAATTTGAATTTCAGAAAACCGTTGCAGTACTTCAACGATTTGATAATCGAAAAATTTTTGTTTTCGGATCGGCACCAAACATGACTTAAAAATTGTTTTAAAATATCTCCATGCAGCACGTAATATCAATTTAGTTAACGTGAAAAAGGCAGAAAATAAAATAAGTAAAAAACGAGTTTTCAAACAAAACTGAGGCCAAGCCTCATGAAAAAGTAGAAAATAAACTTTTCTTCACACACAGAGGTGGACTCAGATTTTATTCGCTGACAATTACCGATATATTTCAGTATGATCGCTCAGAGGTAATAAGTGATTTGATTCATGAAGAGAAAGAATATTCAAGAGAAATGTCCCAATCAAAAAATCTGACTCGACCTCTGTGTGTGAAGAAAAGTTTATTTTCTACTTTTTTATGCGGCTTGGCCTCAGTTTTGGTAGAAAACTAGTTTTTTACTTATTTTATTTTTTTAATTCACTTCGATTATTTGGCACATATTTCCTTAAAAACTGGAGCTCTTGAAGAAATTTTTCAAGTCGACGTAAATAACTATTTACAAGAGTTTGCACTCAGTTGGAGAACTATTACGAATCAAATGACTATAACTTTTCTTCTTCTCCACTTTTCAAAGAAGCCAAATTTGGCTCTCACATAGCCGCTCCTTCTGACTGTATGACTCTGATTCAGCTTCAGTTTTTGTTCTCAGGTCAGGTCATTAGCTTACAGTAGTAGCTATCCATTGCAGGGGTTGCCATCTGTTGCTTATTAGGAAAAATATACCGTATCTGGGATAGCTTTTTGGTTGTTGTCAGAGATGATTTGTTTAACACGTTCCCGTCGGTAGGTACCAACTGGTGGTACGTGCTGGACCGTCCTATGACGCTGCATGTACCACCGGTGGTACAAGAAGGCTTGTCCTATCGGATGGCATGTACCACTGGTGGTACAAAAGGAAAAAATCAATTTTATGTGAATTTTTAGTTAATGAACTTGGATCAAACTTTCACAGTTTGTATAGAATACCAAAAAATCTAACACGTATTTTTGCGTTTTCCCTACCACGCCCAAATCATCCCAAGGGGCAGGGAGGGAGGGGGGGGGGGGGGGGGGTACACAGTTTTTTTCCGTGCTGCATTATTATTTAAAAAATATAAAGCATGCATTTGGCATTTGAATCAGAAAAATAGGTTGCTCCGTTCTAAAGATATAATTTTTTGAAAACGACGTTACATCGTAAAATCACGAAATTAGGGGGGGGGGGGGGGGGGTGTAGTAGGAGGAAGTAAAAAAATATGGGTGAGGTTTTTTTGTAATCCCTACAAACTTGAATTAGAGCCGTCTCAGAATGAAAAACATGAATACCGGCACCACCGGCGTGAACGTGTTAAAGTATCCGCTTTTCTCCGCTTTTTCCCGGAGTGGCTACTTCGATGCAGTGAGAGTCTGGATTCTGTTAGAGATCATGTAAGTCACGACTTTTTCACTCTAAATAGACAATAAGCAGACATCACTAAAGTTATTATTATTTTTGCAGATATATTCATTAAAAATATTAAAAATTTGACAAATATTTCTTCCATTTCATAGGTACTTACTTCATATAGGTACAAATATTCCATGCTTTTACGATTAGGGGTTACTACATACTTGCTGATATCTCCATATAAAAAATCCCCTTAAAAAAACTTATCGTTATCTAAAGCGTTCTTCGGTAATGACACAGGAATATTTTAGTCAAGGCGCATTTGTTACGGGAAAATAACCACTTCGTTCGCATCTTATATGTTGAAAAAAAAAACAAAAAAAAAAAAACTCATTTATCTGCCATATATTTCCCACAGGTCCATAATATGGGCATGTAGAGTAGATATAAGCTTTATGCTACCTCCGTTCAGATAATTTTTCCAATTGACGTGGCAATAAATTTCCTTTTTGGGATATTGAATATTCCAGCTGCACTTTATTGCTTCAAATCGATTTTTATTTCCTCTTCGTGCATTATTTCAGAAAAGTGTGGAGAGCATGGCTTATATGTTTTTAAAAAAACCGTAAAAGTCTGAGGGAACCAGTTTTTCCTTCTTTATATAACTTTTAGTTTTAAAGTTATCTGCAAAGACTTCTTCTTATTTTATGTATGAGAAAATATACTTAACTTCGTTAATAAGCTATAAATAGAACTCAAAAAGGATATTTTGCTTTCGGCTATCAATCAGCTGTTGCCTATAACTTCCCAAAGTTGGATCAAAAATTTAATACTGCCAAAGTTTTGAATTTGAAAAAATAGGATTGCTTTCATGCAGATGGATTGGTGGAGCATTTTGCTTTTAAGATTTCCTATGTATTACATATATGGTAAATGGTATAAATTTTATTTTATGACCAAGAAGAACTGTTATTCTTCGTTTATCCTCCAATATTATCATTTTGTATAATGTGACAGTAAATCTCAGCTGGATTTCACTCAATCACTAATTTATATTTAGCACACCCGAGGGAGTGATTCACTTGGTCTCAAATTGGGTTGGAAAATTCTTGGAACGTAAGATGTTATTATAAGAAAATGTAATACGAGAGATATTTTGGTTTTTAGGTCAAAGGTGAACTCTACTATGGAAGTTGATTTTTTCCCTTTCTTTTTAAGTAAACAATAATAATTATTTAATGAAAGTTATATGAGTCGTATTCACTGCAACCGCACTGTGTTTTTCACAAATCTTTAATGGAGTTATTTGGATAAGCTCAAAATTTTTTCAAGTGGGCTGGACAGGAAGGTGATAGAGAATTAGGGAACGTGAGGAGAGTGGCCGAGGTGCTGATCACTCTTAAACTTTCTCAGATTGTATGCCGGAGTAAAGACAGAAGATGGTAAACTGTTCTACAATTGCACAATTTGAAATAAGAAAGCACCACGGAATCATACTGTACAGCCAAAAGTAATTTGAAAGGTAAAAGGATATAAGAGGATTGCAACACGTGTGTTGCATGCAGGTATTATTCTACAGGGATCAGACTAGATATTTCATCAGAACATTGGTCATATATCATTGCGGCGGTGTTCGAGTGAGTCGATATTGTAAGTTATTGCCACATCGCCAATGAGCTTGAACACTCTCTTTTGGACAACATCCAATGAAGCATAGGTCAAATATGGGAATTGTATTCCATTTTACGTCGGATGTAGGATTTTTAAAGGAGCGCTAGATTCGATAGGCTGAAATTTTCTTACACTTTTTAAAAATCCAAGATATTTCGATGCTTCTTTGGCACTAGAGGAGATTTGATCTGTCTGGCTTAAACTTTCAGGAAATCTTAATGCCAAAAATGCATAAAGACGGCGTTCCGCAAATTAGTACTCCATCAAAAGAAATGGGAGTGTAAAAGTTATGATTTTGTTTTAAAGAGATTAGACAACTTCGGGAATTAGATGACTTGAATTTGACATGATTCACTTTACCCCAAGCGAGGATATTATCAAGGTTGTTATTCAATGATCTAATCATCCAATCTCGATTGATAGATGTGTCGTTCCCCTCTGGGGTCCCCAAGAGTGTCAAAGGATTAAGCGAAATCAAGGGTACTGTCATAGGCAAAACTATGGATGGATTAAAGTAAGGGGAAGCAGATCAGCATTGAAAATTAGGAAGAAAGATGGAGAGATAACAAGAGCCCTGAGGTATATCAGTATTTATAAGGTGAGGTTCTGTGAAACGCCAGGCTCTGTCAAAGACCTTTGAAATATCTAGGGCAACTCACTAAAATTATGAAGACTACAGTTTCAACGTTCCGTAAGAAAACTCAACAAGCTCCAGATGAACGTCCCGTCCAGAAGGCCATATTGGCGATCATTAATGAGTTGTTTGGTTTTTAGATACTTCATTAAATTGGATTTAATAAAATATTCAAATTGGTCGACAATTTGAGCGATCGCTACCCTCTTTTTTCTTGGGAATAGGGTGAACGTAGTTTCCAACTGCATTTAAAATTTTTCCTGTCGAATGAGACCAATAGAATAGTTTGCGCAGAGGATTAGCCAAGGATGAGGCACAGCTTTGAAATAATAGGGGTAAGAAACTATCAGGACCTACGGTTTTCGAAACGTTGATCCCCTTAAGGACCTTGAACACATCTCTCCTATATACGAATATCTATTGGCTCTTGTC